>CM071570.1:179602183-180095706 GCA_036426205.1 Ascaphus truei
AAGAAGTTGCCTGCTCTAAGGTCTGGTCAGGAAGACTGAACCTAACACAAGGCTACATTTCTAAAGCTTTCAAAGAATGAGATCCAGATCAGAACCAGCTTGAATACTATCTTAGCCTCTGTCACTAGTTTGAAATATTTGGGCAAATGATTTGACTACCATTTAACATTTGAGTTGCACATTGATACCCTGACATCCAAAACCTATGCAAAACTAGGTGTACTTTATAGGAACAAATCCTCCTCAAGTCTGCTGGTCAGAAAGCGCATCGCACAGCAGATGCTAATGCCAATTATACACTATGGGGACATAGTAACTGTATATGACACAGCACCCCAAACTCACCTTAGAAAACTTGATACCTTCTACAATTCAATATGGCGCTTTGTCCTCCAATGCAACTACAACACACATCACTGTGAAATTGTCAAAGAACTTGATTGCTCATCACTTCAGTCTAGGCGCAAAGTTAATCTTTCCTGTCTTGCCTTCAAATACTTTTTGGGGAAGCTACCCATCTATCTGAACAAGCTCCTTACCCCTACCATATGCAGCACTTATCATCTGAGATCTGACTCCAAAAGACTGTTCATGGTAGAAAGATTCAACAAAGTATCTCTCCGCTCCTCCTCTTAAATGTAAAGCATGTCAATTCTGTAAGAGTAAGTCAGATTCCTTTGGCTCTAACAATACCAATAAACAATTTAAAATACAACAATTAATAAATTGCAAATTGCAAAAATACGTGGGAAGAATCACAAGACTCCTAAAAGGTGTGGATTTTAGAGCATATCAGAAACATCATTATGGGTTTGGAAACCCATAATGTCCCTTTACATTTTAAAAAACATCATACATCTGATTCTACTGGTCTATCATATTTGAGGATAGAATCAGTGTCTCCCAATTGGAGAGGGGGCAACAGTCTGACTGATCTTACCTGTAGAGAATCCTTCTGGATATGCAATCTGAACACTTTATATCCAAATTGATTAAATATCGATATAGACATTAACGCCTTTATCAATTAACAGTGCCTCTCCTTTTATCATTGATGGTACTTTGTATTTAACATTTATTATAAATATTTTAATATGCATATATCTCTATTATTCTCTCTTGGTTCATTATGAGGATACAATATCATCAGTCATTTAAACTGCCATCTTGTGGTCATTTTATAATATTACAAGAGTGTACTAATGATATGTTTGAACTATATAATGTAATATTAATTATTATATGTATTATCTATATATATATATTTTTGAACACATTGTATGTCCCTGTGTCTAGGGGCAATCACATTGGACCTTTGGCCCGTCACTCCGCCTCAGGCCAATGAGATGGCTCCCTTGGCCCGCCTGCCCCCGCACACCTCTCATTGTCCAGTGTGGTCTAACACACACACACACTACCACACGATGTGCACCAGCCGCCACCACCTCCCACCCAGGTAAGTAACTAAACCACCGCCTCGCACCCCTGCGCCTCCAGCCTCCCCTCCCAGCTCACACCCCTGCCGCCGGGGCCTCAAACCCCTGCACCTCCAGGTCTCTTCCCGCCTTGCCTCCCTGCTCACACCCTTGCCACAGGCCCACCGCCTCACACCCTGGTGCCTCCCGCCGCCTCACACCCCGGCGCCTCTCGCCTCAACCGGCCAGGACCAAGCGGGGGAGCGGACGGCCGGGAGGGGGAGGGGGAGCGGGAGCAGGCAGCTCACACCCCTCACCCGTATCACACCAATTGCAAACACACTGCCTCCCGCCTCAGATCCGCGGGGGAGCGCACGCCGCGTGCACGCGCCTCCGTCTGCTGAACATCCCCAGCAGACGGAAGGTTATGAGGGGGGGTGAACGACCGGCCAAGACAGCGGGGGAAAATTCGGATGGGGGAGCAAGCGGCCGCAGGATACATTGTCACTTACCCCCCAAACTGAAGGGGGGGGGGAGGTGAAGGCGGGAGAGGATGACGTGAAGTGGGTGAGGTGTGGGTTGGTTTGTGCCCGGTGGTAGGTGGGGGTGGGCGGGACGTACGGTGTGGACTTTTGGTCGTGTCTTACCTTGCGTGTGCCTTGGGTGCGGGTCTGTTCCGGGGTGCTTGTGCGGTTCCGTGTTGTCTTTTCCCCCGTTTTGGCGTTACTTTATATTCCCCTGGTTGGGCGGTCTTTTCCTGTGTGGTTTTTTTCTTTTTCTCACTGTCCGATGGAGGGCTATGGGACTCAGATGATTACTCTCTAGTAGAGGAGATAAAAGCCCTGGAAACTCTTGTACACTTCAGGACACTGGAACCTCTTGGCACTCATCCATGTGTTTCGTTCAGTTGTGAACTTGCCAGGTATTGTGGATTAGATGTCCATGGATCCTTATATACCTATTGGCTTATGATCTATTGTTCTAACCCAAATGCACTAATTTTGTATCAAGCACTATATAACATGTTATTTACACATTTAGAACATAATAACACAGTAAAAACAACACTTTTATTATACTACTAGCTGATATAGCCGGCGTTGCCCGGATTTAATTTTCCCGCTCCCCTCCTCACTTCCGCTCCCCCCCCTTCACAGCTTGAGTCCTCCCCCCCCCCCACATTAACATGTTCCGATTTCCCCCCCCCCTTTCACAGCTCCATTTACCCCCCCATCCACAGATGTTGATTCACTTCCCCCCTTCACATCTCCAATTCCCCCCCTCCACGCTTCCTACGTCTTATGGGCAGCGTGCAGGTCACTGAGGGGGGCGGCGGGGATCCCCTCCCCCTTGACAGATATCTGGCGGCTCCCTCAGTGGGCAGGAGGGTTGTAATCCCCCCCCCCTTCAGAGAGCTTAGCAGCGGTGGGTCACCGGGTTACTGATTCCTCCCTCCCCCACTTGTCGAGGAGCTCGAGCAGCAGGGCTCACTAGATCGGGTGTGGGAGGGTTGTGATGATCCTCCTCCTTTTTTTGTAGGCATCAACTGTAACGTACATGTTTTTTTTATTGTTGCATAAAGTAAGAAAAAACGATACATTGCAACATGTTTATTTTTTTATATTTTCCATAAAGAATCAAAGATGCAGGTTGGTGCGAAGTGGTGTGTGAGTTTGGGTGGAACAGTGGGATTGGACGGTGGGTGGGGTGCTGAGCGATGAGTTGGGGTGATGTGGGAGGATGAAGTGGATGGGGTGGGTGACTGGAAGTCGGTAGGTGGTGTTTGAGCGTGCAGATTGGTGACTGAATTAAATGTGGAGTGGTTGGTGGTTGTTGAAGTTTGTGGGACTGACGGACTGGTGTGGTGACTGGAGTGGGGTGACTGACGGGAGGCCCCATGCCGGAGTGATGGGGGAGGAAGGGGATGGAAGGGAAAGTGGGTTGGTTTGGGATGCGAAGTGGGGTTGGCGGTGGGGAGTGGGAGAGGGAGGGGGAGAGGGCTGAATGGGAAAGTGGGGGGAATGGTTGGGTGGGTGGGATAAGGGGTGGAGGTTGGGAGGGGGGGGGGATGGATAAGGGGTTGGGAGGTTTCTGGTGGGTGGGGGGGGTGGGGATGAAGGGAGGGAGGTTGAATGGGGTTAGGTGAAGTGGGGGGGGGAGGGATGGGTGTGATGTGAAGGGGTGGGGAGGTGATGGTTGAAAGTGGGGGCGGGTTGATAGGGGGGAGGGAGGTGAAGGGTGGGGGGAGGGGAGGTGTGTTGAGGGGGGGAAGGGGAGGGATGGTGAAGGGGGGAGGTAAAAAGGGGGGGGGGTGAATGGGTGGGGGTGGGAGTGAATGATTGGGTTGTTGAATGGTGGTGGGGGAGGTGGAAGGTGTGGAGGTGGCAGCGTTGAGACGGTGTGGGGGCTAGGGTGAGGGATGGTGGGTGGCAGGTTGAAGGTGGGGGGGGAGGGTTTGTAAGGGTTGGTGGGGGGATGGGGTGAGGTGGGCGGGGGTGGAGGGAGGTTTGTGATGAGTGTTATTGAATGTTGGTGGTGGGTTGATTTGTGGGGGCGGGGAGGTGGAAGGGGTGGTGGAAGGGAAGGTGAAGGGGTGGGGAGGGGTGGGTGAAGGGTGGGGGGGGGTAGGTTAAAGGGGTGGGGGGGGAGGGATGTGTTGAAGGGGTGGGGGGGGAGAGTGGAGAGAAGGGGTGTGGTGGGGATGGTAGGTTCGACAGATGGATCACCCACCCACTCAGTCACTCAGTCACCCACTCAGTCACTCAGTCACCCACCCAGTCACCCAGTCAGTCAGTCACTCACCCACCCACTCAGTCACTCACCCACTCAGTCAGTCACCCACTCAGTCAGTCACCCACTCAGTCAGTCACCCACCGTCAAGTCACTGTCACCCACTCAGCCACCTGTCTTTTATGGAAAATATAAAAATAAACATGTTGCAATGTAATCTTTTTTTCTGTATGACAATAAAAAAACAGTTACGTTAAAGTTGTGCGCTAAAAAGGGGGGAATCACAACCCTCCCACCCTCTAGTGAGCCACTGCTGCCGAGCTCTGAAGTGGGGGATGGGAGGAATCAGTAACCAAAGGTGACCCACCGCTGCTAAGCTCTGAAGGGGGGGGGGATTACAACCCTCCTGCCCACTGAGGGAGCCGCCAGATATCTGTCAAGGGGGAGGGGGAATCCCCGCCGCCCCCCTCAGTGACCTGCCGCTGCCGAGCTATGAAGGCGGTGGAGGGGGGGAATTGGAGATGTGAAGGGGGGGAAATCACATCTGTGGATGGGGGGGGGGAATGGAGCTGTGAAAGGGGGGGGGGAAATCGGACATGTGAAGGTGGGGGGGGGGAGGACTCAGCTGGGAAGGGGGGGAGCGGAAAGTGAGGGGGAGCGGGAAAATTAAATCCCGGGCAACGCCGGGTATATCAGCTAGTAGTATAATAAAAGTGTTGTTTTTACTGTGTTATTATGTTCTAAATGTGTAAATACATGTTATATAGTGCTTGATACAAAATTAGTGCATTTGGGTTAGAACCAATAGATCATAGCCAATAGGTATATAAGGATCCATGGACAATCTAATCCACAATACCTGAGCAAGTTACAGACTGAACGAAACACATTGGATGAGTGCCAAGAGTTCCAGTGTCCTGAAGTGTACAGAGTTTCCAGGGCTTTTATCTCCTCTACTGAGAGTAATCATCTGAGTCCCATAGCTCCGTCACATCGGACAGTGACCAGATTCCCAGAGTGGCAGAGAGCAAAGAAGTAGGAAGCAGCAGAGAAACACAGGACGTACCGGCACAAACAGGACTGTTTTCACAGGAAATTATTTGTTTGTTGGAAGACTGCCTTATACCAGGAGGATCCCACATCAGATCCCCGGTGTTTTTACACTTTACTGCTGTGAAAGAACATTCGTTTTTGAGTTCCCATTAATTTATTCGCAATATATGTGTTATTACAGTATCACACTATTGTGTTTTTTTCTGTTTTCCCTTTATCTCTATTTTCCTTGAGCCTGAACGGAGATTAAACATCTAGATTCACTGTTAGAGGGGTCACATCCCTCCCTTATTTCCACCTGCCTAACGTAAGCCATTATATTCACTTATTCGCTATTTAATTTGTTTGGTTTGTGCCCAGAATTCTGTTTTTGTATTGTATATTAAGACAAGGGACTTTGTCTTATTTTGGGAGCTACAACACAACCCCATACCTTTTAAAATCACTTTCATATCACGTTGCACGTTTGTTAATTAATTTGCGTTTGTCTCACTCTTACCCCCACTCGTCCTCACTCACTCTCTTCCTCAGTCCCTCTCTTACACTACACTATCGAACCCAGCAAACAACCCAGCCAGCCCTGCATAAACCCCCTCTCTCCTCTCATTCTTCTCTACCTTCATCAATTACCCCATTCTCACTCAACCCCACTCTCCCAATCCCCCCTCCTCACACTAATTTCCTCCTCCAACCCCTAGCTACATACAATCCCCGCCAACAATAATACCCCCCAATAAAAAAATTTTTAAAAACCCCACCCCCAATACATACAAAACCCACACTCCAGAAATACATATGTAAGGATGTGCACATATATATAAAGGTTCCGCGCTGTTGTATCACATAGGCAGCGCCATATTGTCCCTGTTTTGCCAGCAAGGTCACTGCGTACAAGTTGGGCTGCGCATGCGCGAGAGAAGCGCGCGAAGGGTAACCAATCTGTAGAGACTTGGAGGAACTCTGAACTCTGAACTCCGAACTGTGAGAGGGTCAGCTGAGGCTGAGGACCAATCGGACGCGAGACTTTGTATAGAGGAACCGGATGCGTGTGGGCGGTGGGTCAGAGCAGAGAGGGAGGTGGAGGAGGAGGTTGGCGGAACCTCGTGTGCGAGAGCGGAGGGTCAGTGACCCGTCCGCTTAGGTAAGGGTATTTCCCCGGCCCGAGGAGTCTTCCCCCTGCCACAGTAGGCTGCTGCTTTTGTAAGGACGCCCATAGTTGTCAGGGACGTTTCCCTTTAGTGAGGTTTATCTGCGGAGCTGCGGAGCTGCGGAGCTGCGGAGCTGCGGAGCTGCGGAGCTGCGGCCGCCATCTTGGATTAAACAACTGACGGTGCTGCAGAAGGGAGAGACGGCGCGAGGCTGGAATAACCCCAGGACCAGGTGTGGAGTGTCACGGTCATCGTAGTGACTGGGAGGTATCATTATCTACAAGTGCACCTACCCCGGGCATCAGGCGCTGATCCCGCCTCCCACTAACTAATTGGGCTTACTGAGTGAATTCATATGGTACCATACTTTACCGGTTATACGATATACTCCTTGGGAGAGTGGCAGAGCCACCTATGTACAGAACATTACCCTAATAAGGTGTGGCCGAGCCACGGTGTGTGTGTGTAATGTTATAAGATAAGTCTGCCGATCATTTGTTATTCATGTGTGATATATAAAAGGTTGCTGTTGCATACTGCTGTTGTTATGTTCTTGCTCAGGGTATAATCTCTATACTGGGGATCCTGGGTAAGTGGAGGCGCTGCACCGCAAGTGATAAAAGGTATATGACCCCAGGCTCCCAATTAGCGGAGGCTCAGAGCTCCTGAAGCCACAGGTACATGCACCACCGTAGTCCCTTAGTATAGGCGTTAACAAAAAGGGCTACACATACAACAGACTCCACCCCCAAATATATACAAATCCTTCCCCCCACCCTCCAAATATATACAAACCCCTCCCCCACCCCCAAATACATTTAAAAAAAACACCCCCAAATACATACAGTACAAGACCCTTAGCCCAAATACATACAAACATTCCCCAAATACATATAATCCCCCCACCCCCCAAATACATACAAAGAAAACCTCATCCCCCAAATATATATTTTTTAAAACACTCCCCAAATGCATACAAAAAAACCTCCACCCTCCAAATACATACAAACCCCGTGCTCCCCGCCACCTCCCAAATACATACAAACCCCCTGCTCCCCGCCACCTCCCAAATACATACAAACCCCCTGCTCCCCGCCACCTCCCAAATACATACAAAACACACATTTAACTTGGGGATGGTTTCAGGCCTCTGGTGCCCTGTTTCTCCCCCAGCTGCTGCAAGCCTCCTGCCAGGCGTCCCCCTCTCCCGCGCTGTGCGAGTGCCGATGTCAGAGAGAGGCTCTGCGCAGGACATTGAGGGAGGCTCGCAGCTGGAGAATGCCAACTTTGTCCAGTTAGCCCCCCGGTGCCAGCTACCTCCAGCTGCGGGACTCTCTCAGGCCTCGTTCAGGGTGCTGGCTTCGGAGGGAGGGCGTGCTGCCGTGCGTGCTGCCGTGAGAAACAAAGTATTCAATTTGAATACTGGTTGTCAGGGTAGCAACCGCCCTGTCTCCGAAGCCAGGAGTTGACGCTGGCTACAGTTTCAATAAACGAAAATTTAGTTTTTTGGAGCTGCAGCAGCGTCACAGGGACCTAGGCAGCCAATGAAATCATTCTTGAGAATGATTTCATGACTGCAACCTCGATACCTAACCTGCTGTGTGTAACCCCGCCCCCTCCCCAACGCTGAAAAGTCTGCTGGGGGATAAACACAGATCGCCCAGCACACTGCAGCACTAACTCCCTCCCGCCCTCCCTCCGAGTCCTGCAGCTGGCACCCTGAACGAGGCCTCACGGTCTCAAGCCGAGCCTCTCTCTCATGCTGGTGTGCGCCGGAAGCTGGGCCCAGCTTCTGGCACGCTGACATCAGAGAGAGAGGCCCAGCATGCACTGGTGTAAGAGAGAGGCCATGCACGGGACAGTGAGGGAGGCCCACATCAGGGGAGAGCCGAGGCCCAACTTCCACCCCCTGCAGGTACCGGCCCGGGACACTTGTCCAGTCTCTCCCCCCCCTGTCGGCAGTTCTGCACCAGGGAACTAGACCATCTTTTCAGGGGGATTAACAGCGGTAAGTAGTAACAACCACGTTGATAACATTTAGGGCTCCATTTATTAAGCATTCTTTGCTACAATGCACCATTATTAAAACACAAAAAGAACCACTTTCTTAAAAATACTTTTCAAAGCAAAACAAATTCTGAATAAAATGATATACCGTACACAACTGTCACAAGACGCTCTTTTTTCACTTCTAACTAATGACAAAATCTAGGTTTGTTCTGTAGTTCTGCAATTTCTTAGTGATTTCTGTGATTTATCATGCATGAAGGCTTTGTGCTGACAAGATCTAAGGCATCTGTCATTTTTAGCATGCACAAGATATTTTTTTATTCTATAAACTCTGAAACTCCTCTTTAGACCTTACAGTATAAACCCAATAGCAAGATAGAAAGCTAAATTATAAATTGAGAAATTGGGACTGTAATACTTTGCACCAGGTAATTTGTGTTTCTATGTTTGTTGGTTTGGTGCAGCGACGTATTTTTGTGTGTTTGTAGACTGTAATACCATCAAGTTTAAGTGAATATGCTGCATCTGTTTTTTGCCCAAATCTTTTGCAGCATATTAAATGTTACAACAATTAAAACATGAGAGCAAATTCTAGTTAGATCACAATTTATCTCGGATTGTAAATTAGATTATAACTCTTGTAAATACATCACAGATCACACAACAGAAGATATCTAAAATCTGTAAACATATTTATTTCATTTGTTAAAATAAGAACTACTTCAAAGCAGAAATCCTTTCACTATCTATCCCCAAATGTATTCTGTGGGGCAATGCCACTTACGATAGGAAAAATGTCAAACGTAATATTTATCTCATCACTTACAAATTAGACGGCTTTGGCAAATTAAAAGGACCATCATCCAAACCAAAATGAGACACACTGATTGAAAGTAAAATCTAGAGCATACTGTATGTATAAAAAGGCAACGGCAGTCCAGATAATTGAACATCTATTAAAATGCACAGAAAATGGCCAAATATGATTGAGGATTCTGGAATTCATACTTTACTAGAAAAGTAACCAAATATTTTCCCCTATTAGACCACAAATTCAAGAATATCGCTGGTCTTTGAAGTAAAGGTTCAAGATCAATTCCATCTCTGTGAGAAAGTTGCTTTTTCTCTGTATGCCTCAGGTACTTACTTACATGTAGAGTGTAAGACATTAAACATATACAAGTAAATTAAAGAATATAATGGCAGTGCTATACAAAAATAATTAATATTAAAAGTGCAATTTGTGATATTCTATTGCTGTTGCTTCTACCAAGCCTTTTTATAACCTGTAAAGAGATATCTGTTTGTATTTGTTAGGGGGTTTTGGCAGTGTATGGAATGACTGCCAGTTTCTTTTATACGAAGTAGAAGAAATGACTTTAAATAAAATTAAATCAGAATGCTGAATACTTGTAAGAAGGCTTCACCTTCCTGTGGTTTCAAACAATATCATACAAATGAGGTTTGGAAATTGATAAACACTTACCGAGCAACAGAAATGTGCAAGAAGAAAAGAATCAGAACAGTGTGCCTCAGAAGCAGAGGCCATGGCAGGTGCATCCTAGTTTTCCTCTGAGAGAGTAAGACGTTTAGATTCTTTGATACTGTGTGGTCTCAATACCCCGGCAAAGATATCAGTATACTCTGGATTGCAGCTTATTTATCTTCACAGGTTAGTAAGCCCTGCCCTACAGAATGTGACACTGACGACACACACCTTGTAAACAGTTCTACACAAAGATTTTGGGGAAACACCCATTATGATCCAGTAACCGTTACTTAAAAACTACCTGGAGCCTGAAACGGAACTAGTCACCCTTACATCCTGGACAGTAACTTGGGAATCAGTGGAGAACACACTATTATGAAAACCAAAAGTGTTTTATGGAGATTGTGAAAATGTAAAAATTTTCAGTGAATGACAAAACAACGTTTAAACAATAAGTTGGTGAAAATTAAAATTGCCCCCATTTCTATTTCTCTTTCCCAACAGAAAAAAAACGTATGTCCCTTGAGTTCAACCAATAGTATGTTCAATTTAGACAACAGATATTAAATTTGTATTTACCATATGTAGCCAGGTCCCCTCTGGCTCCCCAGACATTCGGTTCTCTCTCTCTTACCTGCGACAGCGTGAGGGTAGTTGCAGGGGTGATCGCGTCACCGGGGACTCCCGGCGACATCAGCTACAGGGCGCCGCCATCTTGTGTGCGTTCGCACATGCGCGGAAACTCGCGCACGCACAGTATAGCCCCAGATGCGATACGGCAGCCATTACAGGAAGTGAGAAGAGGCGCTCCCTAGTTAGGGACATCCCCCAGTTCGCACATGTGCAGTTAGACGCGGCGGCGGCCATTACACAGCGCGCACGAGGCCCCAATGTTAAAGAGAGCCACCAAGGACTACAATTCCCAGCAGCCTCTGGGGACTGCACTTTCACCCTGGTCACAGGCAGCCAGACAGCCAATAAGGCCTCGTTCAGGGTGCTGACTTCGGAGGGAGGGCGTGCTGACGTGCTTGCTGCAGTGAGAAACAAAGTATTCAATTTGAATACTTGTTATCAAGGTAGCAACTGCCCTGGCTCCGAAGCCAGGAGTTGACGCTGACGACAGCTTCAGTAAACGAAAATTTCGTTTTTTGGAGCTGAAGCAGCGTCACAGGGACCAAGGCAGCCAATGAAATCATTCTTCAGAATGATTTCATGACTGCAACTTGGATACTTACCCTGCCGTGTGTAACCCCGCCCCCTCCCCAACGCTGAAAAGTCTGCTGCTGGGGGATAATCACATGTCGCCCAGCAAACTGCAGCACTGCCTCCCTCACGCCCTCCCTCCGAGTCCTCAGCTGGCACCCTGAACGAGCCCTAAGGCTGACAGATTCTCATGCTGCAAAGTTGCAACAATGTTGTGTGAAGACAGGGATTGTCAGTTAGGAGCTGGGACACAGAGAGGGGAGGGTGTGTTTGTGCAGGGAGGAAAGTAGCCTCCTGCACTAGGCCAGAAGTCTCCCCTTAGCCCCCAACTAGGCCCTACTCACCTCAGCTTGTGGTTACTACAGGGACTCCCCTTAGACTAGGGACAGGGTCCTGTAGAACCTAGACAAGTGAGGGTCCAGCCAGGAACCGTGACTATCCTGGCAATTGCTGTGAAAGTAATACATCCTCTGCGTTAGCAGAGATAAGAGACATTATAAAGGTGGATCACTCCATGCGGGAGCCACCCGCCGTTGAGGCGGAGGCATCTTGGATCATCTCCTGGAGCAAGGGATTCCAAGCAAAGGTCATCTGCGCAGCCGGTAGCAGGAGCACCGGGCAGGTATTATCCAAGTCACCAAGTGCACCACCTATACACTTCATCTTAGTGGGCAGCTCTGTTCCACACGTGGGTAGGGTTGTGGGACTCTTGGGACTTTGGGTACAAGGACTTTGGTGTATATTTTAAATATATTGTGGAGGTGGGGGTATATTTGATATGTATTGGGGAGGTGGGGGTATATTTTATATGTATTGGGGAGGTAAGATTCTGGTACCTGGAATATACGAAATCGTGTTGTAATGAATCGGGAGAAAAAAAAGTGCCCAAAGTGCTTGGTGGGATCCCAGACGACGGGCCCACTCAATGTACTACATAAGTTTTGTGATCCGTGAGAATGGCCACGGGCTCTTTGGTACCTTCGAGAGGAGATGTCTCCATTCTTGTAAGGCTAGTTTGATCGCCAAGAGTTCTCGGTTCCCGACATCCTAATTTGTCTCGGCTGAAGGAAATTTTCTTGAAAAGAAACCACAAGGATGGAATTTCTCTTGAGGTGTGTCTTTGCGAAAATAGTACTGCCCCAGCTCCAACGTAGGAAGCGTCAACTTCAAGATAAAGGGAAGAGACGTGTCGGGTGACAAAGGATGGGGGCGGAAACGAAGGGCTCCTTTAGGAACTCGAGGCCTTGATGGCCTCAGGAGAGCATGCTGACGGATCAGCCTTTTTTGGTAAGGGCGGTGGGTAATGGCAGAGCAATAGTAGAAAAATTGCGGATAAAATTTCAGATAGTAGTTTGAGAACCCAAGGAAACGCTGGAAGCTTTTAGGGAATCGGTAACGGCCAATCTAGGACAGCCTTCAATTTCAGGATCCATAGTGAAGCCTTTGTCGGAAATTATATAGCTAGGAAGGCTGTGGAGATTGGTGGGAAGAGAGACATTTCTCCATCTTCGCGTAGAGGCTATTTGCGCGCAGCCGAGCGAGGACCACCCTGGTATGGTGGATGTGCTCTCAAGGTTTCTGGAGAAAATGAGGATGTCGTGTATGTATACTATGAAGAAATTACCCAAAATGTCCGGAAGATGTCGTTCATAAATTCTTGGAAGACGGCTGGGGCGTGGCAGAGGCCAAATGGCATCACGAAGATATTCATAATGGCCGTGCGTGTGTGAACGCAGTCTTCCACTCGTCGCCCTCCCATATCGGATTAGATTGCAAGCTCCTTCAGGTCGAGTTTGGAGAATACAGAGGCTCCTTGGAGCCGATCAAAGAGTTCCGAGATTAACGGAAGGGGGTACTGCGTTTTAACTGTAATTTGTTAAGCCCAACAAAAGTCGATACAGGGTTAATGAGCCATCCTTTTTCTTCACGAAGAAGAACCCTGCCCCGACCGGGGGATGGAATTCCGAATAAAGGCTCTCTTAAGTTCTCCTGGATGTAGTTAGTCATAGCCTCGGTCTCAGGCATGGAGAGGGGAAAGATTTAGACTTAGGGAGTTGTGGCTCCAGAAATAATCTACTTGGGGCAGTCATACGAACGATGAGGTGGCAGAACCTCAGCTGGGTCTTGTTAAAGACATCCAAGAAAATCCCGGTAGGGTGGAGAGGAGGTGGTACGAAGTGTCGAGGCCCAGCGAGCGACAAGGGGTACGGCAGCCTCCTTCACGGTGTAGAGCCCCACTGGTCGGCAATGTGTGTCCAATCGACACGCGTATTGTGAAGCTGGAGCCAGGTAATCCCAGAATGACCTGGACTGTGGGCGAGTGGAAGACAATTCCGAATTCTTTAGATACCTTCAGATTAGAGCCTTCTACAATAAAATCCCTAAACGCCCGAAGCGTACCAATTTCGAGCAGCTGTGTTCAAGAGGAACGGACACCTCTGGACTTACTTCTACGATCTACAGAGCGGTAGTCTGCCCTGAGACCACAGACGATACCAAACTGAACTATAGACGGGCATGGGAAACTGACTTAGGGGAGACCTTAGAAGACGAAGACTGGGACTCTATAGTGCTGGCAGTGGCTAAAAGCTCGATCTGCACAACCCTGAAGGAGAACGCATATAAAGTCCTCATGAGGTGGTACCTCACCCCAACACGATTAGCAAAGTTTGTGAAAGGCTACCCCCCACTGTGTCCCAAACAGTGTGGGGAACAAGCAGACTTGCTGCACATGCTGTGGGGTTGCACCAAAGTGGCACCTTTATGGGAGGAAATCCAAAATTGGCTAGAGAGAATTCTCGGACGGCCGGTCCCCCTGGACCCCTGGCTGTTCCTGCTGGGCAGGCGCAGGCGGGGGCTAGGCAGACCGGCGCAAAAATTTATTGCACACTTTGCAACAGCCATGAGGTGCGAACTCGCAGCACTGTGGAAGCAACCAGACTTACCCACGATGATGAAAATTCGGAACAGAATCTGGTACGTTTGCCGGATGGAACAATTGACGAGTCTGGTCAATGACACCGGCACAAATTTCCTAAAAATATGGGCCCCTTGGCTAGACCAATCTGACATCCCTGGGGTGAATGCTACCAACATTCTGCTGTGATAATAGAAGATGCGTTCTCCTCCGGGGCAGCGGCACGGACAATGACAGGTTAGAGCACCGATAGGGCAGACCCACGATGATCGCGAAGGGACTGGCAGTCGGCTCCCTCAGAACAAACACAGTGCCGGTGGTTCAAGAACACAGTCTGGAGACACGTCTCACCTGGCCGTCTTACCTGGCCGTTTTACCTGGCCGCCCTCCCCCTTCCCCCCCCCCCTCCCCCTGAGTTTGTCTTGTACGTCTTGTAAGTCAGTTAATTTTATTTTTCTTGCAGTTGATACTGTAAAACAAAATGTTGGGCACGAGGGCACTCATATAAGATAATGGGTTGTCAGCTATTTTGTGAACTGTACCTTGTCCCAATAAAAAAACCTTTTTTGTTGAAAAAAAAAGATCCTGGATTGGGGGCATTCATCCAGATCGGCTGGTCACCCTGGCTTCAAAAGGACACTGGATTTAATCAAACGTAACTTTTGGTGGCCTAAAATGAGCAAAGACATTTTTGATTTCACGAAAGATTGTCCAGTATGCGCACATAGTAAGTCCGCCCGACACAAACCATCCGGGCTTCTCTTGCCCCTTCCCATCCCTGAACGGCCTTGGAAACATATATCCATGGACTTTATTGTGGAACTCCCACCCTCCAAAGGGATGAATACGATCCTTGTAGTAGTGGACAGATTTTCCAAGCACACGCACTTTGTACCCCTCAAGGGTCTTCCCAATTCGGCCACCTTGGCCGACGTGTTTTCTAAACAAATTTTCAGGCTACACGGCGTTCCGCTCACCATTGTCTCGGACAGGGGCACACAATTTGTTTCTAAGTTTTGCCGAGCGTTTTCTCAGAGACTTGGCATATCCCTCCTCTTCTCCTCGGGTTATCACCCACAGACCAACGGCCAGATGGAGAGAATGAACCAGACCTTGGAGCAGTATCTTAGGTGTTTCGTGTCAGGTATCTCAAGACAACTGGGTAGATCTATTACCCTGGGCTGAGTTCGCGATTACTTCGCTGAGGAATGAATCCACGCAAGAGTTGCCATTCTTCATTAATTATGGGTTCCACCCCAGTCGTCATCCTCTGTCATCCATTCCGTCTGGAGTACCTGCAGCGGATATTCAAGTCTCTAATCTACAAGACTCCTGGAAGAGGATCCAAAAAGCCTTGCAAGGGGCTGTCCGAAAACAAAAGGTTCAAGCAGATCGGCGCCGTCAGGTAGCACCGGAGTATAAATCGAGGGACAGAGTCTAGCTTTCCTCTAAGAATATCAAGCTTAAAACTCCTTCTCAGAAGCTGGCGCCCAGATTCTTGGGTCCTATCAAGGTCCTCGAACGGTCCTCGAGCTTATCGGCTTTTGCTACCTCCCACCATGAAGATACCCACAGTGTTCCACGTTTCTCTCCTGAAACCCTTCTTCCAGAATGCACACTTTCTGGACTGCCCTCACAGACCCAACCTGGTGCTGGTACAGGGGCAACAAGAATTTGAAGTTCAATTCATTATCGATTCACGATTTTCCAGGGGCAAACTTAAATTCCTCTTTCATTGGAAGGGATATGGTCCGGAGGAACGTTCTTGGGTACCTCATCACATTCACGCTCCAGCTTTACTTAAGCAGTTTCATCGGAAGTTTCCTCATAAACCTTGGGAGGATCGTCCGGAGTCCGATCCTCAAGGGGGGGTACTGTAAGGGATCGGGGGAAACGCTCCCTACAGCGGGTCCCCGTCACCCTGGCTCCCAGCCCTGCCGCAGGTTCCATGTCCCCTCCCCGCTGGCTCCTTACCCGCTCCGGTCGGGCGCCGCTCCTACCATCCGCAGCGCACGCTGCCGGGGCGCGCGCACGGGAGTCTTACAGGGCGCGCGTGCACCCGATCTCTTCTACACTCCTCCTGCAATCCTGGCTCCACCTCCCATCAGCTGGAGGCTATTTCCACCATTGACTCCCACGCCAGACATCTGAGCCTATCCCTGGAGCCGCTCAGTCAGGCCCCCACTCCACCTCTTACTCCCATTGGATCTCCTACATTTATAGTCCCAGTCTGCCCTCTCCTTCCTCGCTCTGCATAGTTTTCTTGTGGCTCTTGTAGTACGGAGGTCTGTGCCGGGCTCTCTTGTGTTTTGCAGCTCTCGCTCCAGTCCCTGCCCTCGTTTGATACCCTTGGATTTGATCTCGGCTCTCGTTAGACTTCATGTACCTCGCTACCCCCTGGACTCGGCTTTGGACCTCACTACACTGCTCTCTCCTGTCCCTGACCTACGGCTTTCGGATCTATACCTTCGGACCTCTGGCGCCCTGGACGCAGCAAGTATCTGGCTAACCCTTTCTCATCAGACCCGGCAACGCACCTTACTACACTCCTCTGCTGTGGGTGCATGTTATAACCTTACCCACCTCAGTACTGGGGACTGGCCAGGTCTGCGGGCAGTCCAGCGTTATAGTAGGATGGGTAAGCTTAAAACCAGGGACACAATCATACACTATATGTGCAAGCTCAGAACCCAAACCTACCCCATCATATATATATTTGGGTCAAAAGGAGTGACACTGGTATTGTGACGTAATGTACTGTTTACAATGAAAGACAAAAAGCTGCAATCATACATCCAATATCACACATTATATAGTTATGTACTTATCTGTTTTGCTTCTCATAAGTAAGGGTCATTTAGTTAAATTGTTTGGCCAAAGCATTATAAGCCTGCAGCCACATCGGCATCATAGTTGAACATTACAAAGTCATTTCACATTGCAAAGCTGCGTCTTGCCAAGTAACCAGTTACAGCTAGACCAGAGCTCTGAACTTTGTGGGGGGCTGCACTTCCCGTGTAGTCCCGCTGCGTCTCTTCCAGTGGTGGGCTCCCGATCTCCGTCCTACTCCTCTCTCCCAGAAGGCGGATACCACTCTACGCGTTTCGCCAAAGAGTGCGTGGCTTCGTCAGGACACAGAGATCGGGAGCCCACCACCGGAAGTGACGCAGCGGGACTACACGGGAAGTGACGTATCGGAGTCACTCGAGTACCATCAGACGGCGTACTTCTGAAGTGGGGATACCGCAGCAGACACACACCAGGGAGATTGGAGCCTCCAGCATCCGAGTACCTGGGAAGGGACTGAGAAGGACCCTCCAGCGGAGCAGTTTCCCTTGCAGTGCCTGCGCAGCAAAGGTGGCGGGTGAGCCCTAAGATCTGCAGTCCACCTCCTTCCACTCACAATTATTGTGATACATGCTTGAAATTAATGTTTTTATTGTAAGTGTTCATTTTTAAAGTTCTATAAAGTTATACCTTTTTACCATACTGGTCTGCACTATGTATACTCTCTTTCCCTCCACACATATGCTGTCTGGCTGAGAGTGAAGATCGCATCATACTCAGAATCCACAGATCCAGTCCACTGAGACCATTGTGTCTAAACTGCCCGTGTCCTATTTAAATCTTGTGAGTAGGCAACACTCATGAGCCAAGATAAAAACCACTTTAATTCACCCAGTATCAAACTGTCTGCACTTATATTGTGTTTTTTTATATTCTTTTCTCCCATGCTCCCCCTGGATCACGCACGGACTTGTACAACCTGAGGGACCAGTGGAACCAGTCCCTAACCAGCTGGGTCGAGCAGGGGGTCTTTATATCATTTTTTATACACTTTAATATTATACACGTGTGTACATGCATTTGTCATATTCCTGCATCAATTGATTTAAGAATAACCACTGTATATTGATAGTGGACACTAGTAGAGTTAGCGCTTTATATTCACTATAACACAAAACAATATGCGTGGACATTATATTATTATAAAATATTCTAAATTATAGTTTTACTGTCTCTGTTTACCTAACATGCAACATAGTTATTAGGTTAAATGTAGAAAAGTTTCAATATTACACTGATGTGCTGTATGGCTTATTCGGGGGAGTACAGCAATTTATTCTGAAGAGAAATTGAACCTTAGGGGGAGGTGAAAGAACGAAAGAAAGTCTGAAAATATTGTATACATTATTTTAAGCTCCATAACCATCTTTTGTTATTATTGCAGAGTGTTTCCCATGAAAAGGGATGTTAACAAGATTAAAAGAGTTGACCTAGTGCATGCATGGATTGAGAGTGGAGAAAAGTTTGAGGATGCACTGTATATATTTTCTGATGAGACATCTGTCAACCTGGAAAGATTATCTACTATGGCATTCCGGGAACAAAATAGTTTAGTTCTGAAACATCAGCCAAAACATGCACTCATGTGTAGGAGGCATCTCAAGACTGGGACAGGACCCACAGTTATATTTGAAGGTAAGTACAGTACTGTACTTCTAGTTTCAGTTTTCTGAACTGCCTTAACGTTTTTTGCAAGCATTATTTCAGTGAAACACCCAGCATTTTATATTTTCTGCAAGAGTAGAGTACAAAAGTATTGTAAATTATTGTTTTAATGTCTCGTTTTACACTGAGGTACTGTATGGCTTAAAAAAAAGTCCCTGCACCTGTATAACAGTGTTACATTGGTTTTTTCTCTAGGAATTATGGATAAAGTGTTTTTCCAGAAGTCCATTGTCTCCCAAGCATCACCATACATTTCAGATATCTTCCTGTCCGGTTACTGGTTCTATGAAGTAACGGCCGAAAACACAGTGCATGTGCTACATTTATTAAGGACAGTGGCATTAACTGGGTCCGAACATTACCAGAGTAAGTACGGTAACTGTTTTGGCAGTAGTATACTATGACCTGTTTTGTACAGTGCTGTTGTGTGTACTTGTTTTATTCTTGGCCATAACCATACTGTTTGTGTGTTTATTTGCAGTTTTTTGTATCTCCCCTTCTCAAGCTCTTCTCTGTTTCCTGGCTTCACCTCTCCCCTCCCCCCCCTCGCCAATTCGTGCCCCACAGAATTAGTGTGGCATGCACTGAAACATCATCTGAGAATATATGTGAAGCCAGGAAACAGAGAAGAGCTTGAGAAGGGGATCTCCAATCACTGGGATGAGTGTCTAACTGAAAACTTGCAATAATTATATAAATAATATACTGCAAATAATGTGTTACTGGTGGTTATTGAAAGATTTGGAATAGCGATAGAAATGTAATTATAGTATCAAAAAAAATCAGTGTATTTTACATTAAACAATTGTTGTTTACACATACCATTTTTTTGTTACTATGCATGCAATCAGTTGGAAATTTGTGTATGTGTCATGCCCAGCTTAACCAAGGAGACTCAGAGGGAGGTGCGGGGGCCGTCACATAAATGAGTCATTAAGAATGTGAGTTATGCAAGTTTGGTCAATACCATTTAAATAAATAATACATTTAGGGGCCTATGCAGAGAGAAGCGCCAATAAAAGTCTCCATTGTTACAAAAGCTCAAAATTT
This sequence comes from Ascaphus truei, assembly GCA_036426205.1. Classification (NCBI taxonomy): domain Eukaryota; kingdom Metazoa; phylum Chordata; class Amphibia; order Anura; family Ascaphidae; genus Ascaphus; species Ascaphus truei. The sequence continues at coordinate 179,621,711 of CM071570.1, forward strand.
TGGCGTGTTTATTGTACCAAATGCAGAAACGACAAAGTGGCAATAAAATCGCAATGTTTATTAATGGCGAGTATTACCCTGTGCTAATGTCGCCATGAAGAATGGAGGTACCTAGATTTGGCGAAGATTACTTTGAAAAATATATTCACGCACGCAAACACACACATACACATATTATATATATATAAGATATAGATGATATAAGATAGTGAAGTTTTATATATATATATACGATATATACACATACACACACATACACATATTAATATAGATAATATATATATATATATATACATATACACACACACACCACACACACACACACACACACAAAACACATTATATATACACACATATGAACACACGCACACAAGCAAAAACACACACACACACACCACACACAAACACACACATACTACCATATATATATATTATCACACATGCACACAAACATGCACAACACCCAACACACTATATATATAAATATGTATATATATCAATATATAATATATATATACACATTAGATCTACACACACATCCACATCACACATCACCACACACAAACACACACACACACACACACACACACACACACACACACACATGCATACACACACATACACACATACACACACACACATACACACATACACACGTACTGCTGCGGAGTGCCGGGCTTCCCATAGCGATCGCTGCTGGGCTTGGGGGGAGGGAGGGGGGTGAGTACTGCTGCGGAGTGCCGGGCTTCACAACGGGATCAGCTGCTGGGCTTGGGGGGAGGGAGGGGGGTGAGTACTGCTGCGGAGTGCGGGCTTCACAACGGGTCAGCGCTGGGCTTTGGTGGATGGAGGGTGGGTGAGTACTGCTGCGGAGTGCCGGGCACAAAGGGATCAGCTGCTGGGCTTGGGGGGAGGGAGGGGGGTGAGTACTGCTGCGGAGTGCCGGGCTTCACAACGGGATCAGCTGCTGGGCTTGGGGGGAGGGAGGGGGGTGAGTACTGCTGCGGAGTGCCGGGCTTCACAACGGGATCAGCTGCTGGGCTTGGGGCAGTTTATTTATTTATTAAACTCACTGCCAGCACTTCTCGCCATGTGAAGGCACGGTTACTGCCGCTTTTTTGTGGCGTGCACATTTGGCGTATAAAACGCTAAAACGGACTGCCGATCTGGCGAACACATCTGAAAGTGCCTCCCTGCATATGACAAAATTTAAAAAATGGAGATCTGCTGAAAAAACCACTTCTCGCCAATGCATCGGCGGATTTCTGTCTCCTAGAAATTCTCCTGGCGAATTTCACAAAACTCGCCACGATCTCACACCTTTCTGAATACAGGTAACCAAATTTGGCGAATACATGGCGAACACCTTGTATTCGGTGCTCTCTGCATAGGCCCCTAAGTGTGTAATGCAGTGTTTCCCAACTCCAGTCCTCAGGGAACCCCAACAGGTCAGGTCTTAATGATATCCCTGCTCCAGCACAGGTGGCTTCGTCAAAATGACCAAGCCGCTGATTGACCCACCTATGCTGAAGCAGGGATTTCCTTAAGACCTGACCTGCTGGGGTTCCCTGAGGACTGGAGTTGGGAAACTCTGGTGTAATGCAATAGGCAAGTTATGCAAGTTGGGTCCGTATTCTGTCTAAATCCCTAAGTGTTTCATTTAAAAAATACACAAGATACAGCCCCTTAAAAAAATTTACAAGCTTTATTTCAGTTGATGAAAGACTCATAGTATAAAAGTATTCTAAATGATTGTTTTAATGTCTCTGTTTACCTAATCTGTAGCAGGCATACAGTATTATGTGGAAAAGTGTCAATATTACACTGAGGTACAATATGGCTTATTCTGTGAAAAACGGTAACTTATACTGTAGACAAATAGAACTTCATGGGAAGGGAGGCTTCCTTACACATGAATAAAAGTCTGGAAATACTGTTGGGGACGTTTCCACTGTTATTTTCCTGTGGGTGTCTTTGGTTTCTTATAGGCAGCCACATTCCGGACATTAGAAGCATGATGCAGGGGGGAGGGTATGCAGTCTTTGTCTATAGTAGAACTTTAATGTAACGGGCGATTATGCAAGTTAAATCAGAATTGTAGCCAAATACCTCATTGTTGCATTTAAATATTACACAAGATACAGCCCCTTAAAAGCAGTGTGGCTTATTCTGGGAAGTAATTACTAATGTCAGCACTCCATAAATGTAATTTGCAAGCTTTATTTGTGACTACTCAAGACATGTAGCATGGTTATAGTAGAAAATACAGGAGATAACCCCCTTCCCCAATACACAAACAATAACCCCCCCCCTCCCCCAACACACACACAGTAATCCCCCTCCCCAAAAACACACACACAATAACCCCCCACTCCCTCCGTACAAACACACCTCAACTTAATGACCTTATGTGCAGATGCTAAAGTTGGGCCTGACTTCTGGGTAGGATAGATAGATAGAGTAAATGTAACATTCGGCGCAATATAGAATAAACTGAAATGTAGAAAATGTTGGTAAATACAAAGTCCGGATTAAAATCCTGGAAGCAATAGAAATGTCCAATGATTTATAGCATCAAAGCATGTAGCACTTCAGAAGTTATTGTTTTTCTATATTTGTATACAGTATATACCCATTTTAATGCCTTGAAGGGACTTGTTCTTAGTCTTAAAGACAAAAACTTGTTCTGTAAGGGTGTTACCCTCATTAACAGCCCTGTGTGTATTACATGCCACTCCAAGAAACATTGCCCAACACTTAATCACAAGAACATGTTGTGAAATATTCCTGGGAGCTTCCTTTTTGCCATTTCTCAATATGCATATCACTGTGACACTACCTGCTGCACTACTATTATTGATTACACTTTCCATTAATCTTAGTAAAGGTTATAAAAAGCATTGCTGAAATGTGTTGTTTTAAATAGTATTCATATGCATATCTATCAAATATTAAAAGAGCACAAAAGTCAAATAGTGTAAAACTATATATAGATTTTACTGCAAATTAACAGGTAAGTAATGCTCTTAACAGTGTTAAAAAGACAATGTTCATCATACATATTGTGACCGAGTCCAGTCTTCCTCTGAGTTGAAACCTCCAAATTAGTGTTTTCTCCTCCGATGTGATGCTATGTCACTGCTACAGACCCTTTTCGTGACGTCACTTATGGTCCCTGCGCGTGTGAATTATGGGGATCTGCAGTCAGGCTCGCTGATTAGCAGACACTAGGCTGCTCTATAGTACATGCACAATGCTTTTAGATTAGGCTGACCATATTTCCTTGGGACAAAAACAGGACATTGGGATGGCAAAAACAAGACGGGGTTATGTAATATTCCGTATTCATGAAAAAGTAAGACGATAACAAAAGTTTTATTTATCCCCACACCCCACTACAGTGCATTTACTTGATTGAGTCAGAAGCACAATGGATTTCTAGTAGGTTCAGTGGTGGGGGATCAGTTTGCCAGCCGCCAATGCTAAAGAAACAACGATATGAGTACAATGTGGGACTCCGATCGTACTAAGCAGCGAGAACGCATTCGCTCCGTCTCTTACTAGCGCTGTTCTCTCTCTGGGCAAGAAGCATGGCCCTGATTGGATAAAGTAAATGGAACTTCCTCTTTTGTCACACTAGTGGTTTTATTGAACGCATTGATTAGCATAGAGCCTTATGAGAAATAAACAACCCGCGTTCAGTTTTTTACAAAAAATTTAAAAACAAAAAAATTATTAAAAACGGGACAACATTTACATTTATATTAAAACGGCGGGACGGTTGAAAAATATGAAAAAAACTGTACTGTCCCGTTTAAAACGGTACGTATGGTCAGCCTATTTTAGATCCTACAGGTCCCCCAACTATAACAGGAATAAACTCATTTGCATAAATGTGTGGTTAATATGAGATCTTATATCAGAGACAATATTCATTGTTCTAGATTTAATAAAAAATATTACATGGGCTAATCATTTTTGGTGGATCACCTGTGATGTACAGGCACTGTATGCTTTGATTGAACACATGTTTGATGTATCAGTAGTTAAAGAAACTGTGAATTACATCAATCATTTATTTTGAATTGTAACAATACCGTATGTAGAGATGGAAGGTGCAATATCCCCAAAATGTCCCCTCCTCCCCTAGTTGGAGACCAAATAACGTACAATGCATGTAAAAAAAACTGTGTTTAGCATAATGTGATAAGTAATTAAAAGGTAAGAATAATACAATAGAATAAAAAAGCACATACTGTACAGATGTAGTAAGATTTACTGCCTTCGTAGCCACAGACTGACAGGCTGAAATCTGTGGCAGTCTGTATCATGTCTGCGGCACCCAAAAGCGGTACATTTCGCGGCTTGGGAGGATTAAAGCAGTGCTAATCTCCATAGCAGCCAAATGGACGCAGACTAGTGCTCCCACCACAGAGTACTGGAAAAATAGAGTTTGGGAAGTGGCGGGAATGGAGAGAATTACATGTAACCAGGTCCCCTCTGCCCCGCGACCCCCCCCCCCCCCTCGTTACCTCCACTGCCGGGGGTCACTCGATAGACCCGCCGGCACTTCTGGAGGGTGGGGGCCATGCAGGGAGCGCTTCGGCGTTCCGGCGGCTCCCGTGCAGGGCGTCGCCATCTTGCCAGAGTTCGCGCATGCGCAGTGATGCTCGGGCGGCCGGACCAGTTGCGCATGCGCGAGGACAAGCGCGCAAACACTAGCCTACCAGGAGAGGGCTCTAAGCAGGGACTACGAGTCCCATGAGCCTTAGGGGACCCCACGTGATGCCAGAGAGCCAATAGGGCTGTAGGATCTCCCTGCAGAGTAGATTTAGATACATTTTGCGTGCTGGAGACCACGCTAGTCAGTCAGGACCAGGAAGAGCTAGGGGAAGGAGGTGAGTGCAGGGGTCTGTGACCCACTGCATTAGGCCAGCAGCCCCCTAGGCCCCAGTTAGGTCCTGAGCCCCTCACAGCTTGTGATGCTACAGGGACAGGCCCTAGGTTAGGGACCCTGCCACATTAGTATCAGTATTAGTTATGGATACAGCGGACGCTGCGCTCCCCGACAAGAGGCTTGGGCTCAAACCTACGTCCCAAAGAGACAAAGACTATCTCCAGGGTGGGATCGCCCCTGGCGGACCCTCGTGCAAGGAAGGGCCGGATCACAGACGGGATCACCAAGCGGCGGATCCTTTTCGAAGTTGCTTGCAGGCCCGAGTGCAGGAGCACTCGGCAGGTAGCTTCCTAAGTGCACCAACAAATCACCATATATATATATTCTCCCATAGTGGCAGCGCTGACCATGGGATAAAGGGGTTAGACTGTGGATACGGTGTGGGGGTACACGGTTGTGGGTGCAAGGTACACTCCTAGTGGAGTGAATGACATTGGGACTACGGTCCATGGTGTGGAGTTGCCCCAAGGGGGAGTAGAGTTACAAGTACGCAGTAGTGGTTACTGATAAATGTGTTACGTGTATGATTATCCTGCATATATATAAACTGGTTATATACATCTCAGTGTATGTACTTATTGCATATGTGGGTCCTGTGTAGGCAACCTTCTACATTCCTAGAACCCTACACAGGTGGAGGTGATGCAAACCGATCCGAAGGACTCACCCCAGGTTCCCAACAAGCGTAGGCTCAGGCCTCTTGTGAACCTACAGGAATACGCACCACACCTGGTAACACATAGGTTCCCCCTCACACACACTATATTTGTGCTTGGGGTAAGGGGAATACCCGTTACATACACATATAATTAGAGAATCCACAAAAAAATATGAAGAGGTATAGAATCCAGGGCTCACAATGAAAGAAGTAGGTAGCTTCAACACTAATATTAGACATAAATCAGAGACTTCAGAACAAAGTACATAGGCACGCAACAGCTGTCAAAGAAGAAAGAGACATGGGGAGAGAATCTTGAGATGATAGCTATAACCACACAAATACGTTTGGTTTACTTACTATTTATCCAATATGACGTTAATTCATTTTATTATTTGTTCTTGCTTTTGAATTGCGTTATAACCACCAAATTTGGCTTCTGTGTGTATATATTATGTTTTAAGATGAGTAAACATTAAAAACATGAGTGGAGAAATTATATATCGAAAAAATAAAAACGGTAATAAATAAGGACTGTAAGCAATAATAGATTCATGTAATGTATTATGACTACTCGCATACTCTTGGAAAACGTGTATTTATGCTTGTGAGGAATAAATAATTTACACCAACAAAAACCCTGGACAAGCACACTCATACAAAGATCATGTCCTTTTGGGAAAAAAACATATTGGCTTACCATGTGGATACTACTAAATTGGAGCAAAACAAATAGTTTGCTCAGCATTTCCCAACACCCAGTATCTGATTGTAAAAATCATGACCTATGGATGCCCCACTTCACTCCCTTCACTGCCAAAAGAACGGATACCAAACAAAAATAGACACAACCACATATTGGGATATAAAGGACACAGCTTTGTCTTTAGCCCATGCTGGCACGTGACTCATGAACTTCTTGCTGGCCAAATACTTAACTCGGCTAACATAATAGAACTGCACCTTGGAAGGGCACTCCCACCACCCAATCAGGGCATGACGCTGCCTTCCCCCGAAACCACCAAGATATTAAACAATCTAATGCATAAGGCCCAGTCTGCAAACACTTCATAGAAATCTGATAACTATGATAACAAAATACATGTAACCTCTGTGCAGACACTGCAACAGTAAGCTGGGAGAGACTGTAGGGGAAGTTCCCAAGAACTGGCTTAGCTGGACCTGGCAGGGGAATTAAAGTTCTTGGATGGTAAGGCAGACCAGCAGTAAAAGTTCAGTCAGAACTTCCAAGACGGAGCTAAGCTTTTATTTCTTGATTTGTTTCTCTTAAAGGGCCAGGTGCAAATGTATGTTGCCTACTAATAAAAAAACAGCAAAAGTTATATTTTTGTATCTTGTTTACTCATAATATCTGTGTTGACAGTGCCAACCCACATAGAAAGGGGTAACTGGGAGGAATCCGAGAGTCTACCTGGTCACACACCTCTTTCCTCTTTTATCTTCCTTTTTGTATAAGTTTTTGTTTTTTTGAAGCCACACTACTTATCATAGTAAAGATAAATAAATTACAAAACTATAGTGCTAATGACGCCTAAATAAAAAAACTCTAACTACCGCAGTGTAATAGACATCGGCCCAACAATACATAAAAAACTAAGAGGAAGTCATCACCCAGGGCCACTAGACAATATTGCTTCGGCCCAGACTTCCTCCTTCCTAATCAGACCTCACCTAAGAATCCCAACTAATGATAGGTGTGGAAAGACACAAAACAAGTAATGGTTCCCCTCATGAAAGCTCAGGACTTCCTTGACCAATGGCTACCCCACTTTACTCCACCCATCACACAAAGAATTAATACCAAATAAAATAGACACCACTCCATACTGGGGAATAAGGGTCATCACTAAATTCATCATAACAACCAACCAACATACTGTAACATAAACACATAACAACAGAATTGTGCCAAATTGCCATTGCTATGTCTTAAACCCCCACTTGTATGTGACTCCCTTCCTGGTTAGAGACCAAGCTCAGCAAACATAATAGATTCGTACCTTGGTAGGACACCCCCATCCCTGCAGCCAAGGCAGGGCAACACAACGCCAACCCCAAAACAACACAAATGCATGAAACAACCTGATGCCCCAGGCCCAAGTGTGGCAACATCTCATAAAACCCTGCCACAAGTGAGGCTTTTAAAAGCCCTTTAATTAGCCTCTCCTCCCCACCACAGAAATTGCCACTTCAAAGCCACCCTGCAGACCTGAATTAGAGATATCAACACCAGCAGCAGACAAGTGGACAACATTGCTCATGAATAAACCAGCCTCAATATCTTTCAACAGCCAGAGAAGAAAAAAAGCAGCGCACTGCCAGGGAGCCAGGTGGTAAAAATGTAGTATTCTTTATTCAAAAAATAAACATCACCAAGGGGGTTGTGCAACCTCCTACGTGTTTCGGACATAATGTCCTTTAACAAGGAGTATACAATACATTGCCAAGGACCCTCAAATACATACCCAAAGTCACCTTTCCGAATTGAATTTTGCGCCAAAAACGGGTCCGTGCATGACGTCACCGCCGGAGTGCGCGGGCCAGTGCATGCGTACGATTACCAGCACGCACGTCTGTGCGCAACCCCCGCGATCTCAGCACGAACCCGGGAGCAATGAAAACTGATCGCAACCAGGACGGCTCTTGCCAATCAGTATCGTGGATACTCCCTCTGGCTTTCTTTATAAGCTGATCATTTCCACGTCCTGGTTTCCAGATCAATGTGCCTTTGCATCCAGTCTTGCCATCAGAGTATCTATCTTCTAAATTGCCAACTGCTCAATCGCCTGCCTGACTACACTTGTGACCTTTGCATACCCTAACCCAGGCCTCCCTGACTACATAGTTTGTTCTGCCTCCCCTAACCCCAGCCTTTTATACCATTATCCTGCCTGTCGTCTACCCTGACCTTCACTTCTGCCTCGTCCATTCTACTGCACTTGTCTAACCTGCCCTTCACTAAATCTGCGTGCCCAACCCTTCTTGATAACTGAGCTCTGTCCAGTTCTACATGCTCCAGCCATCAGAATCAATTTTCTGTTGTGGAGCTTACCTCCATCGGTGCCCTTACACCCTTCAGTTTCATCCCTAGGTAACGGCATCTAGCTCCGAGCTGCTACCACTTCAGAACAAGAAAGCAGTCTTCTCCTACCCTATGCATACTCCTACTCCTTGGCCCCACAGACAAAATAATTGGGGAATTATTGAACAATATATATGTATGTCTTTATTTATATAGCACTGTAGACGGACGTTCACAGAGGTACACAATTTGGAATTTGGAGTTTATAATGTGAAATTATAATAAGGCTTTATTGTGCCTTTTCCTTTTCATCAGGAAATCCATCCAAACACAGGGGGGGGAACAAAGCTTCTATTCACTTGGGAGTATTTCTAGTGAAACACTATGCAATAATTCACATCTCCCTTAGTCAAGCATTTCTCGCAGCCCAAAAACATATAGCATGAAATAAGCAGATATAAGCAGTCTCTTAAGAATAAAAGTCTTATCTGTTTCTTGGAGGGGAAATCTTCTCACTTCCTGGTTCAGCTTCAGGTGTAGTCGTTTTCCCTGTGTCTTGAAATCAGCTCTGCTGGGCAGAGCTCAAGACTGGTCAGCTCCAGAGATCTGGGTTTCTTTTGGTCAGTCTCTCCTGGGACTCAAGAACCTCTGCTCTGTCTCTCCAAAGGTCAGCTCTCAGTCAGAGCTAAAGAGAGTCACTTCCTGTCTGAACAGACAGGTTTTTGTAAACAATCTAATCAGGCAGGTGGTGTTTAGTAATTAAATACCACACTGCTAGATTAAAGGCACATTACTGAACAGGGATAAGTCCCCTGTTACAAGCACCATAAATATACTGAGCGCTTCACAGTAGTAATAAATGCTTTCAGCAACTGTGAAGCTGTTGGATGGAGCACATTTACCCTATGGCTGTACCTCCTGGCCTAGATAGGATAGAAACTGCCTAGTACCCTGGGAGCCATACACATGCCATGTAGCACCTTTCCCTGATTTCTGTCATTTCATCCCCCCCAGCTCAGACATAAAGGTGTGAGTGACCATGGATATCAGCTAGTGCATCCCGTCAGCATTGCCGTGTTTCATCCCTGACCTGTGATCAGTTGAGAACGAATAGGGGCCAGAAACCGGGATTAACCTTTAATCTTCTGGTCTCTGAGCCCCTACTGTCGCATACAGTACCGCTAATGTCACAGGGCAGCATTTCGTGTTGGGCGGGGCTTCGTTTAGAAGGTGTCAAATGTAGGCGTATACCTGTACCTCCGTTTACCTTTTAAATATAGCATAATGTATAACGAAGATGCACTTCACATTGAATACACATTCAATACATAATCAATACACATTCATTAGTGATACAGTCCTGCTGAAAAGCAGTAATGACCAAAAAAATTAGCAAAGAAAATAGCTGTCCGATACTGCGCATGTACAAGATGGGATACATAGCAATGCACATCCAACGGTGGCTAGAAGAATCGGGCATCCAGGTGTCACTAAACTGTGTCCCGTATCATGCCCAAGGGAATATTAATATTCATAGAAGGGTCCGCCGGGTCAGAACCGAGTAAGTACAGTATTGTATACACTTCTGCTTCTAATGTTTTTCTTCACAGAGCCACACAGTATGCCTACTGTATGCATCTGCACTCTTTTAATCTTTATTATCTTCCTTATTTTGACAGGGAAGCAATGCGGCTGGTGGATGAGATTAGTCATGAAAATAATGAGCGCTTAGCTGCAGAGTGTCTGAACATTCCACAGAAGCAGCATAATCTTACAGTGTGTGAGACCAGCATCAGGCTAATGAGACTACTGCTGTAGTGATGCCACCTGGTGGTGATCGTCTCTCTGTTGATGTGACTCTCCATAACTTCCCTAACAGTTGTCTTTCTAAGTGGAGATGTTTGAAGTTTAGATGTGTATTTTGTTGTCACACTGGTATGTGTTGGTTATAATTATCCCTGTCCATGAATGGTACATATGTATATTGTTATATTGATATAATCATGTGGTATAGATGGCATTAGGATATAGTTTGTGTTTAGCAGACTATGTAGTGCAGATATGTTATACCTTATAGAAATGGAGCTAATATGATAAGTAGATAGCATTATGTCCTATACTGACAATGTTGAGTGTATAAACTGTAGAAATGAGAAGAGCACAACAAACACCCCTCTATGGTGCGGATTCTTTTTATTACAGATAATTCAAATTAAAACTTGGGAATAATTCCCACACATTCTTGGGGGCTGCATTCAGCACTAGGACTCAGCGTTTTCTTATTTCAGGTGTCGGGTTCTGTGTGGGGGAGGGAATCACGAAGGTTGCACGGAGGCTCTCACAGACAGCTATGCACAGCTCTGAACCTGGAAACTGCACCCATGCCCCTGAGGAAGAAAGGAGAGTCCTTTCCTGCACTGGAGAACAGCCACAGTGAAACCCGTAAGTACTAGGACACGTGCACGTGCGTGCGGCCCGGCGCACCGGCTGGAAAGGAGTGAGGAAGTTCACAGGAGCGGCCAGGAGAAGCGCCTCGCAGAACCTGATGCCTGAAATAAGAAAATGCTGAGTCCTGGTGTGGAATGCAGCACCCAAGAATGTGAGTGGGAATTATTCCCAAATTTGAATTATCTGTAATAAAAATTATCTGCACCATAGAGGAGTGTTTGTTGCGCTCTTCTCATTTCTACAGTTTGTTCTTCTATTTCATGAGAGTTTGGGAGTACTCTTGAAGGCTGCGGACATGGTGCCGCAGCCCGTGCGGAGACGCGCCGAGGCTGAGGGAAAACGGGTGCTTTCCCTGGCCATAGAACTCGGGCCGTGGGGGGCGTTCCTGGGGGCACCATTGCATCATTGGGCAAACCACTCACGTGACCGCCCTGTCGCGCGAGAAATCAGTTTAATGTAAGAAACAGATTGATTGTATTTTATTTAATTGTGTAATTTTTTCAAATGTAAGAAACAGATTGATTGTATTTTATTTAATTGTGTAATTTTTTTTAGGTTGCCCATTGACTGCCAATGTGCTTATCTATTCCCATTTCTGGGTATAGGTAATCACAGTGACAAGCAATGCATTTTTAGGCAAATGTTTGTTTTTATTTCCCATTGTAATGTATTGTATTTTTTGGTGTGTTTTTTTTAGGTTGCCCAATTCATTGTCAGAGTGGCAATCCATGCCCATATTCTGGGCATGGTTTACCACAGTCATAATCCATGCTTTATTGTCAAATGCTTGTATCTATGTAAAAGTAATGTGTTTTTTGTGCCTCTTTTTGTTTAGGTTGCCCATTCATTGTCAGTGTGGCAATCCATGACCATATTGGGGCTATGGTTTACCACTGTGGCAATCAATGGGTGAAGGAGGTGGGGGTAGATGCCCTGGGGAGAGTGGTTAGGCCACCCGGGTGGATATCGGGGGAGAGGGGGTTAACCCCTTAATTACTATAGCGGTTACTAACCGCTAAGGTGATTAAGGGGTTAGTGGCAAGTAGTTTTTTTTTATTATTTTAATGTTACTGCCCATGGAGGATGAGGAGGAAGACAAGGACAGTGATGAGGACGAGGGCGGCCTTCATCCTGGCCGGGGTAAGTCCAACTTTCATTTACTTTATGTAAAGATAGGCCTAAAGGCTGGCTTTAGGCCTATCTTGTCTATGTATATAATGGCCAATATATACACAGGCAAGACAAGACTAACCAACCTAGAATATGTGGTAAAAATACATATTAGTAAGATTGTAGAACATATTAACCCGTTGTCCAAGTGGCCAACTAGTCATGCTCAATTACTCTCTAGCCACTTGATCTACTAAGGGGTTAACATATGGCTGTCATGTTTTTTGTGTTTTATTTCTAGGGGTTTTATGTTGTACATGAACCTCTTTCCCTGTAGGCATTCATTTGTAATACATTTGAACACACAGATACCCAGCAAGCTCTAAGAACCCCCCACAATTTACCACTATATATATACAGTATAAAGGAGTATAAAGGAGAAAAAAAACAAAAAAACAGGCGCACTCATAGTGTAGAAAGGTTAACAATTTTATATTGGGGACTGGTAAAATATGATTTTTCCACTCACAAACGGAGGATAATAAATCGCATGTATGAGATAAATACTCAATCGCCAACATGTACAGCAGGAACTCGACTGCAACACCGGATAGAAGGCCATTCACATCACCATATTGAAGGGAATCCGTGGTAGTGATTCTTTCATGGATCGAAGGTAACCAGGCACCTCCTCGCTGTTCAAGTGTCTCACTCGTTGTGGAGGGCTTCCGGGTCAGCGTCGTCACTCACAATGCATGTATTGCATGGAAGGCTTCCGCGTCAGCTCAAACACTGATAGTGCAGCAAGCGCCGTAATAGCAATGAGTCCCGACAGTACAAAGGATGATATCTCCGTTTTCCCAAAATGAAAAATTCAATAATGAATAAAAAGATACTCCCCCCACCCTCACCTCTCTCCCCAGATCCCTGTTCTGATCTCAAGTAAGAATATTCTCACAATGTTTTTGATCATTGTAAAGAACATGAGGTATTCAATGTTTACCCATTTCTTAAAGCCTTCCTGCCCTACTTACCCCATCCCCCACTTGTGCACTCCCTCCCTTCCTTCCCCGCCTAACCCCCGTTTCCCACCACCATTTTCCTTCACAAGGTTTAGAAACAACAGTTTTATTGTTATTATTCTATTGATATGTCTATATGCTTGCCACCTCGCTCCCCTATCGCTGCTCTAAGTAGTTCCCCCCTATGTACCAAGTAAGGAGGGTGTCCGACCTCGGATCCCTGTCTTGCGCCATGTTTGATGTCCCAGGAAGCTCTCCAGGGGTTTTTGATCCCCTTTCCTTTTTCACTACGGTGACCAAGGAACCTTTTCATGGGCTCCCTGAAAGCCCGCAATAACTTTCCTCCTCGTGTGTCTCTCCACCTCCCCCCCCACACCTTCCCCCCCACCCTCCGCTCCTCCGATCATATCCTTGCCTATCAGCCGTCTCCACCCCCCCCCCCCCAAGACCCAGCAGGAGTCCTACGACTTCCCCGATGCCCCTTTCACAGATGGTTCACAAACCCCCGTCATGGGACACGAATGGGGTCCAGAGTATATAGCTCTGGAAACAAAACATTGTTATAATGTCTTCCATCAAAATTATCTCCCTCAATGTGAAAGGGCTTAACTCAGTTAAAAAAAGAAAACTACTGTAGCACTCCAAGAACTTAAAAAAAAACTAAAGGAGACATTATTTTTATTCAAGAAACTCACTTTAACTCCTCCGAACCCCCAAACACGTTTAAAAATACCTTTCCCCAAGCTTTTTTCGCATCCTCCCCAAACAAGAAAAGAGGAGTGGCTATCCTGATTAAAAACAACGTCCCTTTCGCTCCAACAAAAATAACACGAGACCCAGATGGGAGATTCCTGGTCTTACAGGGTACCCTCTTGGGATCCCCTATCTCCTTCGTCAACATATACGCCCCCAATGAGAATCAAGTCCCATTTCTCCAAAAGTTACTAGATTCACTAGACCAGGCTACATTAACCTCACTAGTCTTAGCCGGCGATTTCAATATGGTCCTCTCCCCAGACCAAGACAAATCCATCATACTGACAACCCCCCACACTGCCCAAACTCAAAAAAAGGCCACAAAGTTCCGAGATATTTTACAAAATTTCTCCCTAGTGGTTAAATGGAGGGCCCAGAATCGGGGTCAGAGGGACTACACGTTCTTTTCAGCTCCACATCAGTCTTACTCGCGGATCGACTATTTTCTAGGCACCAATAATGTTCTCCAGGCATCTTCCCAGTGCAATATAGGCCCAATCACATGGTCAGACCACGCCCCTGTCGAATTAACCCTCTCTCTACCCTTCATAAAAAGCAGCACATATAAATGGAAGCTGAATGATTCGCTCCTCAATGACCCGAAAATAGTTCAGACAATCAGACAAAAATGATCCTCATTTTTCGAAATAAATAGAGGATCAGTTTCATCATCAGCAATGCTCTGGGAAGCACATAAAGCCTCAATAAGAGGGGATCTTATCTCTTTGGCCTCCTATAAGAAAAAATTGAAACTCAAAATACAAAAAGAGCTAACGGATAAGATCCTGAATCTGGATCAACAACATAAACATTCTCCCTCCAAAAGATTATACAAAATACTTGACAAAACAAAATCGGAACTGAAACAAACACAGCTTGAAGAGGTAGAGAGGGCATTGAAATGGACCAATCAAAGGTTTTACGACAGGGGCAACAAAGCAGATAGACTTCTGGCCGCAAAACTGAGAGGCATAAAAGTTAAATCCCAAATCACTAAGATACGCACCAAAAACGGCCAGATCTCCTTCATGGAAAAAGACATTGCCCAGGAATTCGCCAAATTTTATGAAGAACTGTATAACCTCCACCCCCCAGATCAACAACAAGATAGAGCCAAAATAGCCTCACAATACCTGGCAAAGTGCAACCTGCCCTCTCTTACGGAAGAGGAACTAGAAAAACTAGACCAAAAAATCTCACAAGAAGAACTAACACAAGCCATAAGCTCACATATATTAGCCAAGACCCCAGGACCAGATGGCTTCTCCAATGCCTATTACAAGATGTTTGTGTCAACTCTCTCCCCCTACCTCCTAGACACGTTAAACTCCCTTCTAGAGGGTGAACCGATCCCAGGCACAATCTCGGCCGCCAACCTAGCCATAATCCACAAGGAAGGAAAGGACCTGCTACAATGCGGTAACTACAGACCGATCTCCTTACTTAACACAGACCTTAAACTCTTCAGCAAGATCTTAGCAAACAGACTAAACCCGATTCTCCCCAGACTTATTCATATTGATCAAGTGGGCTTTGTGTCAGGAAGACAGGCCTCTGACAACACCCGCAAAATTGTGGATATTATTGACCATGTGCATCTCAATAAACTCCAAGCCATGATATTAAGCCTTGATGCCGAGAAGGCATTTGACCGCATCACATGGTCCTTCCTCGACCAAACTATGCTTAAATTCGGATTCACATGCCCTTTTCTAGAGGGAGGTTGCGCCCTCTATCAAAGCCCCACAGCATATCTTAAATTACCAGGCGGACAGCTAAACCCAATCCCAATCAAAAATGGAACTAGGCAAGGCTGCCCCTTGTCCCCACTACTATTCGCAATCACAATCGAACCACTAGCGGCCCAAATCCGAGCCGAACCAAGTATAAAAGGTATCCTGATCACAGACACAGAATATAAAATCTCCCTCTTTGCGGATGACGTAATCTTGACCCTCACTGACCCACACATATCCCTTCCTAATCTTCAAAAATTATTAGATCAATTTAACCAGGTTTCTGACTATAAGGTTAATATGGATAAATCTGAAGCACTTAACCTTTCCCTAACAGAACATGTCTGGAGACTACTGCAGTCTAACTATAAATACAGATGGAACTCTTCCCACATAAAATATTTAGGAGTAAAGATAACCACTTACAAATCACTTTACCAAACTAACTATCCCCCCCTATTTGACCAAATTAAAAAAGATTTGGACTCATGGAACAACCACCAAATCTCCTGGTTTGGCAGAATTGTTTCCTGTAAAATGAATAACCTCCCCTGTCTACTATACTTTTTCCAAACCCTCCCAGTAACAATATCATTATCAGAATTGAAAAACATACAGTCCCACATATTCCGATTTATTAGGAAACGGCATAAACTCAGAGTCCCGAGGTCGGTCATGCTATCCTCAAAGACGAGGGGGGGCTTAGACGCACCTGACGTGATCAGATACTATCAAGCAGCTCAATTACACCTGGCAGTTGTCTGGAATAATCCCACGATTTCTAATTGCTGGTTGGCGATAGAATCCTATCACGCATCTCCCACCCCCCTTCCAGTTATCCTATGGTCCCAAGTAAACAAAGAAAAACAACCCCAAAAATTCGAACTTGGAGCAATGAGATGCACATGGTCCATCTGGCTTAAAAACAAAGGGAAGTATGGCCTATCATCATCCCCCTCTCAACTCACCTCGATCTTCGGAAACCCAGAATTCTCGCCTGGGTGCTCCCGTAAGCAATTCGGTCAATTTCAGGACCTAAATATTAGAATGGTTGCAGATCTGCTGAAGAAAGAGGAAATTCTGTCCTTCCAAGAGCTCCAAGATAAGTATCACTCACACAACCTTCACCTGTTTCAATTTTTACAAATCAGACATATTTATTCGAGCTCTCTCCCAAAACTCTAAATTTCCCGCCCTGACCAAATTTGAATTCCTCTGCCTCAAAGGCAAATATCAAAGAGGACTAATATCCGAGATTTACAGGGGGATAGAGTCGACACTCACCCCCTCCCCCCCATCCCATTCCTATATGCAAAAATGGACTGCTGATCTTAACCTTCAGATGGACATGGAGGACTGGGAAGATGTCTGGGAATCAGCTAACAAAACATCGATTTGTACCATACAAAAGAAAATATCTATAAAATTCTATTCCAATGGTACGTGACTCTGAGCAGACTGAGCCAGATCTTCCCCGGTACACCAGATCTGTGCTGGAAGGGATGTGGTTAAAGGGGAGATATGGCCCACATTTGGTGGTCATGTCCAGAGATCCAGAGGTTCTGGACCAGAGTTCAGAAACTTCTCCAGGAAACCCTTGGCCTGGAAATACCCTTGAACCCTCTGACATACTGCTGCGGCCAGCTTGAGTCTAACATTTGCCCGTAATTGTCCGGGGCTTTTTCCGGCTGGCGCCCGGCTGGCGCCAAACTTGGCCGCGCGCCAGCCGCATCTTCCCCTCCCCGCGTGCAAAATCAAGATGCTGTTCCCCTCCCCTTCTGACCCCCTGGCTGCTCCCCCTGGCTGCTCCTCTGCTTTGCGCAGCTTTGCGCAGCTTCCCCTTACCCCTGCTTCCCCTTCAGTCTTCGGGGATGCCGGGGAACCCTGGCACGTGTGACCAGCGCCACAGTGACGCGCGGCAAGCGCCAGGGAAAAAACAAAACCAGTCGCCGTCTGCCCGCACATTGCCCCCACATTGCGGTGGCGGCCGCTGAAGACTCAGCTCGGCCGCCACTGTATGGGCTGGGAAAACCAATAGAAGACCTCCCTTCTCCACTATCCAAGTTGACCTCTATCTTGACAGCTGCCAGGTGCTCAATTGCAGCGGCTCGGAAACAAATAAAAGCACCCTCCAAAAGAACAGTTGTTAATAGAATAAATACGGTCATGAGCATGGAAAGGCTCACAGCTATGTTAAAGCAGAAGATGCCCCAATTTTACAAAACCTGGGAACTATGGCTAGGCGCCGGGACTCCACCGCTCCTTCAGATCCTGGCCCTAGCTTGAGCCCCATCTGAATAGCCGGGAATGGAGGCGACTGAACCGCCATCTCCCATCAGCCCCCCCCCCCCCCCACACCCATCTCTCTTTGTCTTTCCCATCTCTCCCCCTTCCTTTGTCTCACCTTTAACCTATCCCTATAAATAAAGAAAACTGTTTATTGGATTTGACTTGTACAACCCGCAGTCAAATGTCTATGACTTCACTGCTAATTTTACAATGCTTTTATTTTCTGTATTCCTATTAAAAGTCCCCAATAAAGGAAAAAGATTGTTAAAAAAAAAAAAAAACATCACTGTCACAAATACAATTTCTGTGACAAAACAGTGACAAAAGACAAAGACGTTTCACTTAAAATGTGCGTGCTCGGTACACACACACTTTTTTTCCAGGTAAGTTCGCATTCTGCATTCCTATGGAGCACAGGACGTAATCAAACCAGTGAGAAAATAAGGAGGAGAGTCCCTTCCCTTTTATTTTCTCCAAAATGGCATCCGCAGTTGCATAACAACTATTGAATGTGGTCATATGACCACACTGTGTCAGAGGGGCTGTGGCTCTCAGACATCCCGGCCCCTCCTTCACTCCAAGGGTTAAAGCAGCATTCCGCGCTGCTTGATATTGGGGGGGGGGGGGGGGGGTTAATTTTTTTTTTTTATCCAAACTATTCCATGGTCCCCAACTTTAAGGGACCCTACCCCAGTTTCCGCACTCCGGAACTGGGCAAAATACGTACCCACTGGACACGAAATGGTGGAAGAGTCAGGGCTAGGTCCAATGGCCAATAGAAAAGTTCAAATGTCATCTAGAGATAATGTTGTAACTTTCTATTGGTTACCCCGTGGCCATGTTTGAAGTGATATCGTCCTTTAGTGAATTCCGACCATTGACGCATGTGTGTCGAGTATACATTATAAGGGTTGCAACAATGAGTAAGCAATACATCAAGCCTTATCTTCTATTCATTTTAATAGGGGGTTAAGCTAAAGCTTTGTACCATTTAGGGAATATTGTTTATTGTTTTATATTCTGGTAACAAAAAGTAATTTCTTATGACAGATTACTAAATTAAGGTGGATGTTAACAGCAACTAGCTTTAAGAAGACTGAAGCCAGATTTCTAGGTACTCTGTGAAAATTGAATGCTATTTCCGCAAATAAAAAATCCCTTGTGAGCACATTCACGTCTCAGACAGGTCTGCAACCCTACTTTTCACTGCTATCTCTGAATATACAATTCTTCCACTGCAGCGGGGGATTCTGGGAAATGCCATGCAAATGAGCACACAGTGTCACCTTTTGCTTCAAATTCATTTTGACATAGACCCCTATAAGCTTATGCCTGCTGCATTACACAGCTTTTCAGTACAGCCTGGATTAAGTGCATAACCAGTAAACCTACTCACAGGCAGCTTTTTCGACCTTTTAGTGTAAGTGAGAGTACTGGCTTTGCAAATTGAAGCTACGATGGGTTTAAACCACACCTTAAATAAATGCTATTTCAAAAACCTACAGCAGAGGGCGATATCTGTCAAGCACACTTGTAAGGCAATTAACAGCCTTCATATTTTATTGATGACTTCCTATACATTATACAAGTACTGTACTCCCAAAATTCATTCAACAGCAACTTGCATTACAGGAAGTCAATTGCCGGAATTGGACGCACTGTAATAATGCTTTATTTGATTGTAACGCACACATTAAAGTTCCATAGAGCATCCTATGTCAAAGCAGACGTCTGCTAGCTTGGTTAAAATAGACACATCAGTATATCCATAAGAAAATATTATGAAATTTAACAGAAAAAGCATTGATTCAAAAATACCAATTACAAGCAAAGACGACATTAAATCAGTGGTATTACCTTGCACTTATTTTATATAAAAGACAACCCTACACATACAGTACACCAACTAAGACCTGGGAAAACTGCCAGAGTTGTCCCAATCTTCAAAAGTGGGGACAAAAACACTGTCTCAAACTACAGGCCAATCTCACTTCTCCCAATTCTATCCAAAGTCATGGAAAAATGTGTCCACTCCAAATTAAGCGATTACTATACCAAGACAAATTTCCCTAGCCAATTCCAATCTGGCATTTGCCCCAAACACTCCACCGTAACTACCCTGCTAAAAGTTTGCAATGAAATCCAGTGTGGAATGGAAGGGGGAAAACTCACTGGTGCAGTATTCCTAGATTTTGCAAAGGCTTTTGATACTGTTGATCATGCTATCCTGCTAAACAAACTCCAGGGCTCTGGAATAGGGAAACATGCTTTAAACTGGTTTCAGTCCTACCTATCAGGTAGATCCCAACAAGTGTCCATCTCAGGCTCTAACTCCAACCCCCTGGATATCACCTGTGGTGTCCCACAAGGCTCTGTTCTGGGGCCCCTATTCTTCTCAGTGTTCATCAATGATCTTCCCACAGCTTGTAAGGAAGCCTCAATACACATGTATGCAGATGACACAATCCTATATGCGCACAGCCATAGCCTCTCTGACCTTCAACACATACTTCAGTCTGACTTTTTGAGACTCGAAAACTGGATTTCCCAAAACAAACTGTTTTTAAACACTGACAAGACTGTAACAATGATATTTGGGACCAAGACTAAATTTTTAAAGCTTCCAGCGACTGAGCTCCAGATTAGAACCAATGCTAACACCACCCTAACCCCTGTCACTAGTTTTAAATACCTGGACATATGGTTTGACTCCCACTTAACATTCGGGATGCACATTGATACCCTGACAACCAAGACCTATGCCAAACTAGGGGTACTTTACAGGAACAAATCCTCCTTAAGTCTCATGGTCAGAAAGCGTATCGCACAGCAGATGCTAATGCCAATTATTGACTATGGAGACATAGTATATGGCTCAGCACCTCAAACCCACCTTAGCAAACTTGACACCCTCTACAATTCAATTTGTCGTTTTGTTCTCCAATGCAACTATAACACACATCAAAGAACTATATTGGTCATCACTCGAGTCTAGGCGCAAAGTTCACCTTTCCTGTCTTGCCTTCAAATACTTTCTGGGCAAGCTACCCAGCTATCTGAACAAGCTCCTCACCCCTACCACATGCAGCACCTATCACCTGAGATCAGACTCCAAAAGACTGTTCATGGTCCCAAGGCTCAACAAAGTATCCGGATGTTCCTCCTTCTCTTACCGTGCACCCCAAAACTGGAGCAACCTACAAGAGACTCTTACATCCACCACCAGTTTAAGTTCTTTCAAATCTAAGACTCTCACATTTTAATCTGGTCTGTAACTGTTACATACGCCCATAATATATATTATCTTTAACCGTGCATGCAATGTCTTGTATATAGTGTAATGTATACCCTGTTCATTTATGTAACTGTATTTGTAACCATGTATTATTTGTCTTAACTCTGTGCCCAGGACATACTTGAAAACGAGAGGTAACTCTCAATGTATTACTTCCTGGTAAAATATTTTATAAATAAATAAAATAAATAAAAATAAATAACCAAACATTTTCTTACGTCCTATTCCCTCCTAGATCATCTACAATCTGGCATCCATGCTTCTCACTCCCCTTTCTCTATCAGGCTGCGCTTATAGTGCCGGCGACAGCGACGCCATGTCAAAACAAATGCATTGCCGGCGACAGCTTGGTCGCGATAGCTGAAAGTCATCTCAATTTGATTTTTCCAGCGACCGCAGCCTGACGTCGTGGTCCCAGTGCATTCTAAAGCGCAAAGCACCGCCACCCAATAAAACCGGGCCCAGTACCTACCTCGGCACGCATATAGCAGCAGCGCTGTACGACTGGTTTTTGGAAATACAAAAAAAATTGTATTTACAACTTGCGACGGAGGCGTGGCCACGCCCCCACCGGCGGTTCAGCCAATGAGGGTGAACCAGCCGCTTGAGGTCATGGCCACGCCCCCGCAAAACCTCGCCATGTCTCCTCCCGTCACAATCTCTGCCTCTCTCCAAAGACCGCATATCGTGATGAAGCGATGTGCATGCACCGCCCCCCCAAGGGCGCGCGTGCTACAGTGCACACTGGGACCGGAGCCTTAGGCCCGTAATATAGTGGGGCGCACGCTGCGCCATGCGCGCACAGCAGTTTTAGTTGGCTGTGGTTAGCCAGCCTTTGTATGCAAGGGCCGTGCGCGCACGACAGTGAGCGTGGAGCCGGGCGATAGCGGGGAATACTCAGAAAACTAAGTATTCGCGCCGCCACCGCCGCTGTAATGTGTGTGTGTGTGTGTGTGTGTGTGTGTTGGTGTGTGTGTGTGTGTGTGTGTGGGGTGTGTGTAATGTAGGTGTTGGGGTGGTGACAATGTTAATTAATAATTTATTCTACGTGTTTTTTGTAATTTTAAAATATAACATAAATTAATAACCACACCAATCTACATGTACATATATACACACACACACACACACAACACACACACACAAACACAAACACACACCACACAGTGCAAACGGTGCTCCCGGCAGCATGGGCTGTACACACAAAAAGTGTGCGTCACTGCATGCGCGTTCGCGCAGGTTTACAGTTGGCAGCACTATCATACACCCAGTATTACAAACTTGCTGCGTAAGTGTCACATTTGACTCCTCCCTCACATTTTCCTTTCACATTCACAATGTAGCTAAACCTGTCGATCTTTCCTCTGTAACATTACAAAAAATATGCCCTTTTCCCTGTCGCTGTACTGCTAAAATGAACACTCAATATCCAACTAGCACCCTCTCTCTCCACTTTAAGCCCATGAACCATTTTGGTAGCTTTGTTGGCTGGTGGTCTATACATCCGTAAGCAGTTAACATTAAAGCTGCGATATAGTGACCGCGCGTCGCGCAAAACATTAATTACCGCGTCTCGTGCGCTTATAGTAAGGCGACGTGACGGCGCGACGGCTTGGTCACGATAGCTGGACGACTCTACTTTTGATTTTCCCAGCGACGTAGACTGACGTCGCAGGTAGCCAGCACTTCAGCGAGAGCCTACTAAAGGCTGCGGCCCGGGTGATATGTGCGGGAGGCGCTAAGCGCGATCAAAAACATTGCTACAATGTGTTGTCCGATGCAGCACCCGGGCACGTGGCCAATGAGGGCGAACCAGCTGGGACGTCATGGCCGTGCCCCCGACACGCCCCTTCAAAGCGCGCACTGGCTTGTCACAAATCCCCCAAGGAAAATGAGCGTCTTGCTCGAGCCCCAGCATGCACTCACTCAGGCTGCGCCCCCAGGGGAGGAGACACGCCACTACGATCACGAGGCGTTGACTCAACGTCTGGTTCGGCAGGGAGCGATGGCGTGTCCTGCTCACTGCGTGCTCAAGCGGAGGGGTGGGGGGGGGGAAGGAGAGCAGGGCCGGGAGGGGGGGCTGTACAGACTGGAGTGGGGCGGGACAGTCACATCCTCAGTTCATATCGATAGTTGTGTGGACTGCTGATTGCTCTCCATTGTTGTTAGCCGTCATGTGACCATGCCATCGCCGCTCAAAAACAAAAAAATGTGATGTCTCCCCAAGCACAGTCCTCTGCCAAGTGCTTCGTGCACGAAGCAGCACTTGGGCGTGCATAAGGAACCTGTTTAAACAGAGCAGAACATAAAACAAGACAAAGCTCAGTTTTAGAACTCCAGTGTGAAACTCATGACACGTTACAGTGACCTAAAAAATATATGTGTAAACGGATTTCGGACTGCTGGGACCCACCAAATCTCATATGGCCCCTGTGCGAACCAGTCCCCATACGGTGTGATTGTCTGGGGTTGCACATGATTGGAAACAGGACTCCTGAGTCTCCCGCATCGATGGGTGCGGGGATGTGCCAACCCAGACGGCAGCTGAAGTCGTTGTGCTTGAGTCGCTACGCCTCTATCCATATACCTCATAAGGATCCCAGCGTCCGCTGGTGGATGGTCATGGTGCGGAACTCCTCTGTGGTGCCCCTCTGTGTAATTATCCACATTACACACGAGAGGTGTATTTGAACAGAACATCTATTGTGGAGTGGGCTAGCTGCCATCCACAATGGGTGTATTTAGCCACACAAATTGTAAGCGCTTCCTCTGAAAGGTAATTCCTCCTTGATTAGGGATTCCCTATCCCCGTAGGGGTATCTTACCCTGTGCCAGGTCCATGGGTAACCCGTCCAGAATTCCGCAGGCTTATAACATAATCACTCCTACAGCCTAGCAACAAACTTCTGAACTAATTGTTGATCAGTGCTTGTGCCTATGTATCCTATGGGGGCTGAACAAAACTTGCCATCACGAACCTGGATCATGGCCTGTGACCACTCACCCTCCATACCACTAGGGCACCCTACCAGGGGTTGAGGGGCAACCTCCATGATTACTGCTGCTATGCCAATAACTTACAAGGGCTTCACTGTCAGCCGGAGAGATGACTGCAGCCATTTACAGCATGGACATGAGGTATAAAATCATTTAAGTAATGGTCTTTTAGTTGACATTTTGGACCAAAATTGTTGTTAAGCCCTGCGCAACGACGGCAGAACCACATTAGGGGTCCCCTAACGCGTAATCTACATTTAATACCTGTGTAAAACAGGAAGAAATGATTATCATAAATCTGTCAAAATATTAGTTGCAAAGTTCTAAGTCTGAGTGAAGATTTTATAACCTGTACCATTACCAGGAAAAACACTCCTGTATTAGATTGTCACAGCCCAAATGCAAGCAAGCAAGTTCCCCTGAGTGAGAAGAGGGAATATGAGTCCCTGACCCATTTAAATGGGGGAGGGGTGAGCTCAATCAGGTAGGAGGTTGCCGACCCTCCAAACAGCCAAAGACTAGCTAACATATATAGGTTAGGGACCGAAATGTGGGCTTTGCCGTGCCGTGGCTTCAGCGGGGGCTTACAACAATTTGGCCACAAAAATGTCTCAAACTAAAAAGACATTTTACTGAATAGATATTTATACATATAGTTTAGGCACGTACCGTGTATGAGTTTCACGGGATGTGCTAAAACTGGTTTGTTGGTGTTTTTTTTAGTTCTGTCTCTGGTTTTAAATATATATTGCCAGATGCCGGAGCCACGCATGTGACACTCATGCTTACATATATGTTGTGGTTATGTTGGGGTTCAATAGGAGCTGGTTAGGTGTCCAGTATAGTTTTGCATAAGGGTAACCTGGTATTTAAAACGCACGAGAGAGCATTCTCGGTTCACCCCTGTGGCCGCAGCCTAACACCTTCTTTTACTGTCTCTGTAAGTTGTCCCTACTTACAGGATTAATGTTAGTAAGGCTCTTCAGGCAGGGGACTCCTTTTCCCAATATAATTGTAGCAGGTCCCCTTATTGACGACCGGTGTGATCCCCTCACCTGGCTGGGGTTGAGGAGGGGCGAGGGGTGCACCCAGCCAGTGCCGGGGGTGGGCAGTGAGGGGAGGGGCGACTGGTCGCCGAAAGCGCTTCGGCGGGACGGCGGTAGGGCGCCGCCATTTTAGAAATGCTGTGCATGTTGCATAAACAGCTCCGCAGGAAGAAGCATTCAGAGTAGAAGCGGCATCTGGGACTCCTCGCGCGTGGCAGTACCAGCCATACAGCGCGAGTCCTAAACACCCCCGCGTCGTGAGAGGAACAACAAACCCAATTGCGCCTCTGGGAGTCGGGACACATGGCCACTGCAGCCCATCGGGATGCGGCTGCAGCCAATCCCTGCAACAAGAAAGATACATTTGGCTTCGCTCAGGGAAACGCCTGGCGGGAGAAGGGAGCAGACGAGAGGTAGGGTCTCAGGAGCCTGTGGATCTGAGATAGGCCAAGTTTGCCTCCTTAGGACCCAGAAGGCCGCGTCCTGTGTCAGCTTGTGGCCTGGCTTCAGGGAGCCTATAGAAGGGGACACTCCCCATTTGTACTGTCTAGGTCATGGACCAGGAAGACACGCCGGTTGTTGATCACGGCCTCTGGGTACGGGACCAGATCATCTCAGTTGCCAAAGAATCCGGTGAATATTATCACGCCGGAATTCACCCACGTGGAGGTGGACGCCATCGCGGACGACGAGAACATGGATCGACAGATGCCCCTGTCATCGCATTTACCTAGGTGGGGAGCACAGGCAGGTACACAACTACGTGCACCACACTTCAGGGATTGCGCATCTCATTACACTTGGGTGGGCCTGAATTGGGAAAAGGGATATCTGCGGTATTGGTGCCTGGCACCAATGTACTTTGGGGACCAGATGGTGTATAGATTGGGCCTAGATGTGCGGTACAGAGTACGATATTGTGTTCAGTAAAGGGTGTTTAGATTATATTGAGTGTGTGTTATTATTTGGTATTGTTCCTGTAAGGGGCTTTATCCCAACCCGTGCGATCACTTGCAGGTGGATGGCGCTGTCACAGACGAATCAGGTCACCCAGGACTTCCCAGCGGTAGTAGAGGGGTCAGGTCCATGTGAGCCACGGGTAACGACACCCCTACGTAGCCGCCTTATCTCCCATAGGGTTAGGGGAAAGCGCTTCACATTATATATGTATAAAACACTTATTCCTATTAAGATCAATGTATTAATGCTAAGGAATGTATGGCGGTATATAAATGAAAGGATTTTATACATGACAAATAAAACGATGAATAATACTTATAAACCCATGCATTTACTTTGTTACAACTAATTTCCAGTTTGTCAAAATTAGGGTGATGAATATTTTTCCTTCTTGTACCCTCCTACAGCAATATAGAACTATGTGCTGTTCCCACAAAGAAACAAACAACAATCAAAGGGGCCAAAAATAGTAGAGTGCGAACACTGTCGCACGGTTGATGTTTAACATCCAGATGATATTGTCTACTGAAGGTAGGAGACCTTAATAGAGGTTGTGGCTTACTATGTTGCCTGTGAACCTGGTTTAAATCTTTCCCATTAATGCAACACATGCTTAATAGAGAATAAGCCTAATATTCCGGGTGGTGACACTTCACCTGGAAATAGAACATCAACCTTCGATTTAAAAAAACTTGCAGTATTATTGCCTTCGGGGCAAGGACCCCTTCCTACTGTATACTTTTATTCCTGTCTTATTGTTGATCTTGTTTGTTGGGTGCACTTATTTTTTACATTCCTGTACTATATTGTCTCTGCAAATACTAAGTACAAGCCTGTGGTTGGCCTTATAATAAAATACCCATAACACATACAAGTAATGCTGAGGCCCCAGTACCCTCCGCTGCACCGCGGCCCCCCGAGACTGAGCTGCGGTCGCACAGCCGATTCCTTCCCCGGTAGCAGTGGAGTGCAGGAGAGAGAGACCGGGGGGAGGAGAGGGGGAGGGCGTGGCGGTGGGGAGGAGGACGGGGCGCGGCCATGCGTCATCCGGCAGGTTCGCCCTCATTGGCTGAACCGCCGGGAGGCGTGGCTTAGCGCTCTTGTCGAGAGTCAGGAGAACTCTCGCCACAGCGCTCTGCGTGCCCCCTCGCAGCGGCCGGCGCGCCATTTGAGGGGAGGGCTCTCGTCCTTCCGCAGCGTCCGCCACAAGCGGGCGCTGCCATAGCCGCGGAGGACCAGGCCTAAGGATCAGAAGTAAACTTTTATAACCAATCCATGTTAAAATAATTAGCGGAATCTGGAGTCAAATGAATAGAAACAGGCAGGGTCTTCATTGGCGTTTATTCTACCATATTTGTAGTAACTATTATACACGCCTCGTAGGGGTGTTTAATGTAATAATTTGTGTAAGCATCTTATTCTAAAAGATTGGACAGGGAAACCCTGCTGCTATCCGTGTTTCAACTTATTTGTGGTGTCAGCATATGCATGTACATGTTGCTATCCACACGCTGTGGGATGGACAGACTGATCAGTGACACACGTGAGGAGTTGCATGGGAGGAGGCGTTTGCCTGCTGGTGGGAGGACCTACATGGCAGAAGGAGGAGGACAATGGCAGAGATGAACCGGTGTTTTTGTGACTGTAGGAGTGGCTTCAGCTTGTGTTTTGCTGCGTTAGCATGCTGTCTTTTTCAAACACAGGATACTGATGACGGGAAACTAGAGGTGTTTTCTGCAGCAACGAGAACGCACTTTACCTTGCAGATGCAGAGGTGAGGATAATGGTCAAGAGGCAGCACGAGAGCCACTGGTGAGGGAGCATGAGGAGGCCCGGCAGTACAAGGGCATTCTCAGCATGAGCTCCCCAGGCAAGGGTAAGGAGAACCCCCACCACATCCCAGGCACTGGCCACCTAACTAGGCCCTCCTAACCTTCACACTGAAAATCGCAAGCACGGTGTTATAAATGTCCCATGAGCGTGGAGCACAGGTTGCAGGGATTTGAATGAGTGTAAGCTTATGATTTCCACTCCTATCCCCTGCTCTGATTCGCACTATCTCCTAGATATGAGCCGGGGGGGGGGGGGACAGAAAACTGTTTAGAGGGGTGGCCATGCCTGGAGGGAACTATTATAAGAGAGGGGGTAAGTGTTATTTACCTGTAACCCATTTTTGTTTTAAGAGCTTCTTCCTGTTAGTGATTAAGAGTAGGACCTGATTCAGGAACTCCTGTGAGTGTGCAGAGGAAAGGAGGGGGCTGGCTGTTCCTGCGGCAAATCAGCAGAGAGGGAGAGAGGGAGGGAGGGGGGATACAGAGGAGGTGGGCTCATCTGGAGAAGACGGGGGTGCTCAGGAGAAGACATTGCATAGGAGTAGTACTGACCCAGCTCAACATGCAGGCAGCACCGGCAAACACGGAACACAATGTTTCATGTACCTCCAAGAGTTAAATACTTTGTTCATTTGAAATAAAAGTATGTTTTTTAGGTTATTCATGTAAACTTCACACAATTCTCTGCCATGTATGCTACAAGCACAGGGGCACTTGCAGGACAGTTGGAGGTAATGCTTGTGTATTGGCATTTATTAGCAGGACAGTTGGAGGTAATGCTTGTGTATTGGCATTTATTAGCAGGACAGTTGGAGGTAATGCTTGTGTATAGGCATTTATTAGCAAGACAGTTTTGCTTTTCAACCTTATGAGCCTCCGCTGATGGGAACCTGGGGTGTATCCTGGAATGATGCTTGTAGCGCCTCCACTTGTGCAGGATTCTAGTGTGTAGAATAACCCCTGACACAGGACCCACATACAATAACTAATACACAAGGTTATGGGTAAAACAGTTTACTATATGCAGAACGAATATAACAATAGCTTCTCTCTATAGCACTAGGCCTCGCAAGGCCATAACCCTACACCATATTCCCCAACACAGTGTCCCAAGCCCACCCAAGTGTGAGACAGCGCTGCTCACTAATTTGCATGACGGTTGGTGCACGTGTTGTGATGAGGTACCTGCCGGGTGTGTCCACACCCGGGTGCACAGCTGCTGTACTTGGGATCCGCTGAACCAGAAGGGTGATCCACGATGCCTCCGCCTCTACGGTGGATGGCTCCCGCGTGGAGTGATCCACCTTTTAGAATGTCTCTGACTTCTGATACTGCAGAGGGTGATCCAGTCTGACCACCAAGGACCAGGATGTAAAGGCTTCCTGGCTGTGACCCTCACTTATGCTGGTTCTACAGGACCATGCCCCTATCCTATGGGCCGGTCCCTGCAGCAACCACAAGCTGAGGGGAGCTGGGGCCTAAGGGGGATCTCTGGCCTAGTGCAAGGGCTACTGGCTCCCTGCACGTGTACACCCTTCCCTTTCTGCATCCCAGCTCCGAATGCTAGCATGGTCCCTGTCTCCTAACTATATCCTGTGAGCAGGGAAAATACTAAAGCCCTATTGGCTCTCGCGCAACATGTGATCATCCCTAGGCGTTGTGGGGGCTGTAGTCCCTGTAAACAGCCCTTTGTTATTGGCTGCTGGTTCGCGCGCTTACACCTACGCATGCGCGAACTCCTGCGTTTGCACGAACTCTTGCGCCAACCCCAACATGGCCACCGGACTTTTGGAGCTATACTGCGCATGCGTGACTTCATTGCGCATGCGCAACCGCATGGAAGATGGCGGCGCCTTGCTGCAGATGCCGCTGGGAGCCCCTGGCGACGCGCTCGCCCCAGCAGCTCCCTGACACGCCGCGGGTGTTCCCTCGATCAGCGGAGGTAAGGGGGCTCAGGGGAAACCCTGCTACACTTATAAGTACCTTGGGACTTTTTAATGCTCCATTGTGACTACATGGAACCCCTTAAAAATGTATTATGACTTTGGTGAACCCCTTTATGATGGCTACTTAAAAATACTATTGCTGTGTTAGGGTTTACCATTTAAAAAAATAATCTAACCCAGTTTTATAATATGTATAACTTATAACATTATAAAAACAAATGTAATTATTACTTAAAAATTGGCAAAAGAAAAATGATTTACTCTTTGAAAAGTAAAGTATCCTCCATTACCAAATAATTATCTGGGAACTCCCAGAGTCATCTTCCAGAATCCCAGGGTTCCATGAAACACAGGTTGAACACATCTGGAACTAGTGGTGTGCCTTGGAGCTGCCTTTCCCTGAGAAGTTTTTTATCCCATTTATTTGGAAGAAGCTGATACCTTTAGCACAGGGAGGCAACTTGACAAAACATTGAGTAGCTGAATAGGACGTTTGGCTGTGACCAAAACGCCGGCTTGATAAATGGCCGCAGGGCAGTTCACCGCTTGATATTTTACTGCAATGTCTGCTGCGCGTGCTTCCGCACCCATCCGCCCTCCCCTACAAGCCAGCTCTGATTAAGCGCATGTGTAAATGTCCCGTACAGGACTGCATAGACTGACCACTCTAACCCGCCGTCTTTAAATGTCCCACACAGTGGACCACCAGCAAAAATCCTAGACCATTGAGGAGAGGCCTAGAAAATTTTTTTGCTGTCTTTGATGTGAATTGAGCTATCCACAAGCCATAATATTCATTAGTGCTTTGCATGAGGGCAGTGGTCTTGTCTGTGGGAGGACATGAAAACTATCCACCTGTTGGTACTTTTGTACTTCACCAAGCAGATCATGTAGCACAGGGAGCAGCGGTACATTTCAGTGGTCATTGTCTCAAGTCAAGTTTCATTTTATTTCCCTTATATTATGATGGTGATGTACACAGCGCTGTATATGGATTTTTGAATATACTAGTTACATGGTAGTTATTACCACGAAGAATGTTCAATCCAATTTTGGTGCGTGAGGCACATAGGGATAAATAAAAATGACTTAACCATGGACACAGGGTGGGATTTGAACCATGTTTACCGACTTGACAGTGAGTGGTATGATTGAGCTACTCCTTTTTTTTCCAGGTTACTTGTTTCAATTTTTAAAGTGCCCTTTTAATTATTTTTCGTTTTGGGTCCTTCCTGCTCCGTTTGTGCTGGTGCGCTTTTGGTCTCCTTTTTCCCTACTTGTTTCAATGGGAAATTATGTAGTACCTTTTCTGTTTTTCAGAAATATTGCAGTAAAATTGTTTTGGGAATGCATTTTTAAAATGGCTGCTATTTCTATTTTTTCCATTGCTTCCTTAGATGAGCTTCTATCTTCAACTATCACTCTTTGATAAAGCGCTCTGTGCGTGAAACATGTCAGAGTACTTGTCAGGACTTTTGTCCTTATGTGCTTATAATCCAATAAATCTCTGAAATTATTCCTGGTGTCCCATGTTGCTTTGGGGAGGCTGTGCTCCGGTTCCTGTTTGGATCTTGCTATCTACAACTTGGGTTGGGAAACAGAAGTAGAAAGGGGGAGCACAAAGCTGTCCTGTACCAACACTATATATACACACACTTCTTTCTCTTACTGTCACTCCTTCTCTCCCCCATGCCTCACAATGGCCAGTTGCTGCCTTTTCTTGAGACACATACTCTCTAAGGCAGGTTTCTCTAAGCCTCTGGGAGGGAGGGGGGGGTGAGGGGGCGCGCGCGCTTCTCTTCCCCCTCACTACCTGTCAAGCTCCTTTTCTCCTCAGCTTCAAGACCTAGCTGGGAATGTGTTTTCATCTTCAAGTCTCCTTTGCAATGAAGCATTTTCCCTGTAGTATGTCTTCTATATTATCTCTGTAAAATTCTGCGTAGCCTCGCCATATGTAAATTAAAATACAATAGCTCCAATAAATACCATGGTGTGCGTATGTGTGTACTGTACTTTTGTGTGTGTGTGTGTGTGTGTGTGTGTGTGTGTGTATAAGTATTAACACCAAGTGTGGTGGTAGTAGGAGTTGCATAGTAGCACTACTTATTTTCTATGTACAAACACAGACTATCACTGTTTTTTTTTTATTTTTTATTTACAAACATACAATTCCAAAGGATTTATGTATAAAGGCTCAGTGCTTTTCTGTTTTGTTTTTTGGCAGCATAATCAAAATATTATTATTTACTTCATATCTATATCTGTATCTCTCATTAGTGACAAGCAGCAGAGCAGAACCACGTTTAATTTTAGCTCCGGGACCCCATAGTTTCTAGGATACTTACCGTAGAGTCTCAAGATTTTATGAACCGTTATAAAATTAAAGTTTAAGACGCTTTACCCCATTGTTTACCTGATTCTGAATTTAATTAAAACCAGGCACACTTACTTACTTACTTTTTGTAAGTCACTTTCACACTGAACAATTCTGCCTATCACAATGAATCCGATTTCTGTTTAAATGTCTGGAAGTTGTCACAGCACAGGGGAGACTTGCATGAGTGTTAAGTCAGCTGATGTTCCAGCCAGAAAGAAATGAATGTGAATGCGGTATCTCATTCATGTTCTGCGGAGCTTCCTGTTTTTCAAACACATTTTTTGGCTCGTGATTTTATAGCAGTGTATGCACTTTATACTCGTGATTTTTTATTTTTCTTAGTTATTGAAACCCACACGTACAAGAGAACATTTTGCGTCAACTTGTTCTAATAGGATCTGTTATTTACTCCAATTTATGATGCAATGTCTTTGCTTTTGGGACTCGTCACGTATTGGTTCCACCTAAAACAAACAACTTCTGTTTATTGCATAATATGTTTCTAACCTAGCAAATAAATCAATGCTCTTCAGCTGGCACAATGCAAAGGACCTTAATGTGCCCCTTAGATTTTCTGCCCATGCTAAGTTCATACTACTTGCTTAGGCATCTAAGTTGAGTTTTTCACACTGACACTTGTACGTTAAGGCAGGGGTGCGCAAACTGGGGACATGGCGCTTACTGTAGCACGCGAGGCCTCTGTTTGTCACATACCTTGTCTCCGGCGGCTTCTGGCGACGCATCACCATGATAACGTGGGTCAAATGGCAATGTGTTGCCATGGCAACACGACGCCACCGATGCCAGAGAAAAGGTAAGGGGGGGAAGAGCAGGCAAGGGGGCGCAAACCCCAAAAGTTTGCACAGGCCTAAGTTAAGATAATGTAAATGATTATATGGTGCATATGTTCTATATTTTTTTAAGTTGTTTGTCTGTTCTTTATGCATTTGGATACCTCTTAAGATATCGAAACCAAATTTTGCACGATGTCAAGGAGCAGGTTTTTGTATATTTATATATCAGTATTTTTTTTTATTTTTAAATACGATTTCTGTATCATTTAAAAAAAAATTATCATATGACTTGTGTACTTTTATCATAGGACCCTTTCCCGAACATTGGCTGAGACATTAAGAATTGTGGCATGTTTTTCCCATTTCATTAGAATATATTCTTATTGTAGTGTTTGTAACCACAGTCTCACAGCTTTGGGTCCAATTATTACGGTTCCAATAAAAGTTTTTATGTTTTCTATTGTATTCATATGCTGCTATATAGGTGCGCCGACGAGTATTCTAAAACTTGCCTTGGAAAATCTGAGGCAATCACTAACAAGATCTGGGTACATGCTGCAAACATTTCAGTGACATTTCTGCAGAGACTAATGGCTCATCGGATTAACACAGCAGGGCTCCCTGGCAGTCCCATTCAGTTTGAATGGGTCTGCCAGGGGCCCCGCTGTTAATCTGATGGGCCATTAGTCTGTTTGCAGAAATGACACTGAAATGTTGCAGCATGTACCCAGCATGTACCCAGAATGTACCTGGGTCTTGTTGGTGATTGCCCCAGATTTGTTTTAGAATACTCGTCGGCACTACAGTAGCTCAAATGAGGTTTATCTGGATGCTCAAAAGATATGACCATGATGATCAAATGACTGGGAATTGCCATGTAAATGCGTTTTAGAACAGGCATAAATTAAAATCTTTCTGGTGCATTTAAATACTAATTACTTATTTCCCCACGCTGCACATGCTCCTCTTCCTTGATGGTTGGAAACATTTAATTTTGACCTTGGTAAGAGGAGCATGTACTTGAGGCTTCCACTTGTAAGGTCAGTATTTATCGGTCTTTCCCCCTCTCCACCTACCCCCCTATTATGCAAGGTTTTTTTTTTTCTCTGCATTTTAATGTTTTAGTTACATTCAGATTCTTCACCATTGGATATTTTAGACATGTGTTGGTCTACCTCGAGGTTAGATGGTTCTGACATGGAGACAACGTTGTTGCCTGTTGGCTTTTTTTAGAGGGTTTATTTTTCTGGCAGAGGGAGAAAAACAAGTACAGTAGTCACGAGCGTATAAGTACATTGGTGTTGGGCACACAGTGACATCACAATGTGTTATGATGAAATAGAGCATGGCATGTTTAAAAGGCAGAGGTTTAGACAGGACCACCAATGAGTGGATAGCCAGGACAAATGTCCCCGGGTCCGGCTGGCCTATACAGGAAGTCAGGCCCAGCTGGCCTATACAGGAAGTCAGGCCCAGCTGGCCTATACAGGAAGTCAGGCCCAGCTGGCCTATACAGGAAGTCAGGCCCTGGCCTATGTTCCTCAAATGCCTAAGCTCCTTGGTGGACTTACATACCATCCCTCCAGCTCCCCTCGCATCCCTCCTACACTGGGGTCATACCCAATTCCCTAAACCTCATTTAGCCTGTACCGGATCCACCCACAGGTCCCATACAAAATATTGTCAGGAAGAGGAGTTTCTTACATAGCAGGGGTCCTCCTCCTAAGGAAGAGGGAGAAGCTAAAGAAGAATATTCATCTTTATGCCAAGTGACATTTGAAATCTAATTAAAGCTGACACAAGTAATGGCGTTTGAACATATGGAACAGCCCAATAAATGATTATAGGAATACAGAGAAAAGGACGCTTTGCTGTAAAACCACTTAATAGAAACATCAGAGAGAAAATGGGAAGAGCCTGAGAAAATCTGCCTTGCTGCGAGACTTAAACACATCTGCGTTTCAAGGGGATGATATCAGAGCCCTGGGGAACACCAGCAAAGGTTGAGACACTAATGACTTAGCTTGGGTAGCTAAAACAGCTGTTACCTGTTGAGAACTGTTCAGCCATCTGAGATTATGTGGATTGTAAAATGGAAAACCTTGTTCAAATGATAATTTAGCCTGTATTTGCATATAAAAGTTGCTGCATGTTTAAATGCTTAACCTAACGCCTGTGAGCACTTCCTGCCGTGGAGAACGATACTGCAGCAGGAGTTCCAAGAAGAAACATGTTGAAAATCTCTTTCGTGTCCTACAAATAGCAAATGATTCCCTATGCAACACGGCATCGTCATGCTTCTAGGCAGATCTATAGCATCGCAGTTTGCAAGGAGAGTACTCCACCTTAAAGCCCTGGTATTTTTCTTTTTTTTATTATTGTAATTGAACCAGGGTATTCCCGGAGCTGATTTCCGTTCCCTTATCCTCCGAGGTAACCCCCTGATCCAAATATATTTTAGTTTTTTTGTTTTTTTCGTGTGTGATGACATCTGATTACATTGCAGCTTGCATTTGGCTGCTACAGCAAGCCTCACGATGTTGCCATAATGTGTTCACCAGGCTAGTATTCATTGTGACCAGGTGGACAAAACTAGTTCTACCTCGGGAACCTGAAGTTGTGAAACCATGGGTCAACTCCGAGGGACCCCTGGTTCAGGTAGTATAAATTCCCACCCCCACGATGTGCTCTGTTAACACATGGAATACAGATTCTTCCTCCGGAAATGTTGCCTTTTTCAGCCTAAGCACGTCTTTAATTTTATATACTGTTCTTTTCCCAATTATTTTTTGTTTTTTAGAAGGTGATTTAAAAAAATAAAAGAAAAAAAAATAAGCAAGCTAATCTAAAATTGTGCTGGTACTCTAATACAATTAAAAATGAGTGTATCAATTCATTGATTGCTTTAGCATAATCGCAATAGTTCAGTTCACGCCGAGCATCGTACAGAATTTGATGCATCCAACTACAATATGTCGTGCAAGTCATTCTATTGACACTCCTCAAGTTGAAGGCTGATGCACGTGGGGCATAACACTTTGTTTTGCTTCAAATATGCCAAGATACATAATTAATTCGAAGTAACCTAAAGATCTGAAAAACATAATTGTGTGTGGTCTCTGCACACGTTAAGGGCTCAATTATATTAAGTGCTGCAGGGCGGCAGCGCTGTTCTGTGATGTCACCCAGCGCTGCTGCCGAGCGGCATCTTGATTATACCAAGGAGGGAGAGCAGAGGAGTCTTGGAGGCGTGGCTGTGAGCTATTCGACCTCATTGGCTGAACCGCTCATGTGACGCGGCCGTCGTGTCAAAAAAAACTATCTGTGGCAGTTGCTCATATGCTTTTTAAAATTGGTCTTCAATCCTCACAGGGGTGCTTTAGAAGACGAATCAAAAAGAGAAACCTCTATCGATCAAGTGGATTCATTCCAGTACAAATTCTTAGCATACAAGGTTACACTCGCCAGTATAATGCACTTATCAGCTCACTATACCCAGGAGCTTTTTATCGCACGTCATTCCTTGTGTCCTCGCTCTTGTCTGATTGGATCAATGTGTCAGAGCGTCATTGCATCACTTGCCTCTCAACTCGTTTTGCCTCGCACTTCATCAGGAAGGGCGTATACCAGTAACTGGAGATGGCATCTCTGATATACCCCCTGACAATGAAACTTGGCATCATCTACCTTGGTCCTACGAACCACACTGTTCATAAAATACAATATGCAGATGCTGCTATACGTAAATTAACATTCATATGCAAATTTGTTATTTTCTAATATATTTTGTGTACTGTATGTGTGTTTAGCTTTCAAGTACTATAAAAAAAACTCCTGTTTTTATTTATACATATAATTAGGCAAAAAATATCAACATCAATTCATTGTCCTCAACGGTAATTATATTTTATCTAGGCATCATATTCAATAGTTTTCACCAAACGTTACATGTAAACCTTATATAGAGTAAGTTATTATTTATACATCTGCATATATCTATTGCTAAATAGCTCAAAAATCCTAATTTTTATACAAAAAAATAAAATCCTTTTTAGCAGTGATAAAATCCGGGGGGTGGGGTGGTGGGGGGGAAACTAAAATATATATGTATTCTCCCAAACTTTTCGTCTTGCGTATTGTAAATGTGTGTTACAATGTCAGGGAGTTTCGCTCTCTTTTTACAATTAGGATATTGTCCTACATTTTTTTTTAATATATTTAAATTTTTGAAGCAAACATTAAAATGGTGGAGGAGGAGTTATGTCCATGCTTTTACTTTATTGCAAATCCAATATGTTTTCAGAAGTAAGTTACTGTACAATTCAATGGGAGTCTGATTTGAAAAAAATACCAATTTCAAGAATAATAGTCTGTGTATTATACAGTATATTACAAATAGATTATTACGGTAGATTATTACGGTAGCTGCGTGTGTGTGTCGGAACAGCTGTATGTGAGTGGTTTTACTGGCTTTGCATCCAATCCTATGCTGTGCTTAAAAGGTGTGTGAACAGCGAGCATTACCTTAAAAGGGTTCTATGTAAAAATGGATTTCAGGCAAAAGGTGACATGGTGTGCTCATATGCATGTTATTTCCCAGAATCCCTTGCCGCAGTGGAAGCACTTTATGCTAGTGATAATGGTGAAAGGCAGTCTTGCAGACCTTTTATAAGACATGTGAATGTCCTCATAAGTGATCTTTTTGTATACAGCGCACACACACACACACACACACACACACACACACACACACACTACAATGGAATAAGGCCAAAATGTGCTGTGCAAGTTAATGGATGCTTGAGTGTTGCTTACGTATGAGGATTTGAGTGCTATTTATAAATCTGAGAGACTGAACAAGGGACAGTAAAGGAAATCCAGCAGAGTTGACAACGTAATTGTGTCACTTGAGGCACAGGGAAATAGTGACTTGTCAGGTATCCTTGTGACTTTGTAATTTGGATTGAAACCAGGTTCGCCCACTTCAAATACAGTGACAATACCACTGACTTACTCCGGCTCCTCACATGTTTCTGTACTTTTGCTAATGTTTAGATGTTTCTGTTTGATTTTGATGTCTGTACTGCACAATAGAATCTTGTTCTACACCCCCCCCCCCCCCCCCGCCTTTTGATCTAGTTACAGAACATGTTTGAGAATGCAGTCCTACTTCACTAAATGTTGGAACCAGATCAAGTGAAATCTTTAGATTGTAACAATGTATCTGTCATTTAAAATCATTGTTTATAACTGAAAATGTTAAGTGTAGACAAAGCTAGCCTCAAGAAGCATAATAACATATCACATACTGTAGTGCAGAGTTAGAGCAGCAAAACATTTGAAATCATGCATTTTTTTTTTTTTTTATAAATCAGTTCTTTAGTATTTTATAATATTTACTGTATTTTTTATTTTCAACTCTCAATGCCATATTTAAAAAAAAATTTTAATGCGTTTTAACGTTCCATTTGATTTCTATAGCTGGCCAGCCGTGCAAGATATTTGCAACACTTTCCTGTTTTGTGATAATTTGTTGGCAATGCTCCCAGCACTTTGAGCTTTAAACTGTAACAATAGATAATGTTACCTTAGTGATATCGGGATACATTGTAGATGCTGAGTTACACTGACTGGTGGATTAGCTGAAAGGCAGCCATCATGTTGGGCACACACAATATTTTGACTGATTTCTATCAGGAGCACCAAACGATTGCCAGCTTAGGTAAGAATGTAGAATGATACATTGTCGCATGCTTTTACATGTACAAATAGGGAACGGGGGGGGGAAAGGGGAAATGTAGTATTGCTTTTTTAATATGGCCTGTGTTATTCGGCCTGATACCCAAGTGAAGAAAAAGAGTACAGCATCTCTGATTTATTTGTTTTTGTTTAGAAAACTAGGTAACTACGCCTCTGACCAGTTCTCTTTTGTCACAACCTAAATGCAGCTCTGGGTTGCAAAGTAAGGCAGGAATGGGTGAAATATTCTAAAGAAGGAAAAAAAAACATGACAGTTGTAAATTAGCATTGTTTCTGTAGTTTAAGTACTACAGCTCAACCCCGTTATAGTGCGGTCCTCGGGGGCCACCCGATCCGACCGCGCTAGAACCGGGGTCGCGCAATTTTTTTTTTTTAAATGGCCGCCCCGCGCCCGATCGGGAGGAGGGAGGGAAGAGGTGGCCGGCAGTCCTACACGTCCCCCAGCAGCCACTGTAACTTACCCTAGCCGCCTCACTTCCCCACACCGATTTCCCCCCCAGCCAGCTCCGCCCCACCCGCCAGACCTGCTCCGAGCAACTCCCCCCAGCCAGCTCCGCCCCCACCCCCCCTCCCAATGCCAGCTCTGCTCCGACACCCCCCCACCCCGATGCCAGCTCCGCTCTGCGGTGTGAGTTGCCACCACGGGAGAGGTATGAGCCCTCGGCCTCCGCACACACTAACCTCGCTTCTCCTGCAGTCAGAACGTGCGGTGCAACACCAGTCCAGAACTGCATGAGTACAGGGCCAATGTCAGGTTTCCGAGTGCTTGCTCCGCCATGCTCATCCCGGTCCTAATCACTGCCGGGGGACACGCCAGCCAATGGGCGTGCATGTGCAAACCGGTTGCCCAGGAGCACAGTGCCACTGCCTGTCACCGGCTCCCCGGGACCTCCGGACCGTGGTGTGTGAGCTGGGAGCAGGCCCGAGGTACCGGCACTCACCTCGCAGCCCCTGCAGGTGGCACATAAGGTACAGCAGGTACAGCATTGCATTTTCCTAGGGCCTGCATCATGCAAGAAAACAAAAACAGGAAATGCCGGTGATCCCTTCACTGGCAAGTATCTCGGGAGGCAGGAGGTCTCCGGAGCTGAAAATAATGAGCTTCCGCTTCGGGGAACCACTGCTTTTCCATTCTGGTAAATCAAGGGGCGGGGTGGAGACGGCTGCTTTAGTTCCAGGCGAGAGTTGTGAAATAGCAACATTTTCACTACGATAATGATATAAAGAAATTTATCGCGATAAAATTGTTAAAATAAATGTCTGAAAATGTCATAGTAAATCTTAAAATGTGTTCTCAAAATAAGTACATTTATTTTGGATTTACTAGAACAGAGACGTTCATTCCCAAACCCTTTCCATGTCTGCACTTCATTTTTTTCTCACTTACAGTACACTGTTCCCATCAACCTAGCATCCACCTCATTCATCCACCCCTAATCCCATCACTCTCATCCGAGATACACCCTCCATTTAAAGCTGCAGTTCAGTCAATATCCTGCATGTGTTTTGTTTTTTTTAATAAATCAGTTCTATAGTAAAGAAAAAATACTTTTAGCATTTTCTGTTTTTAAAAAAACAACTTTGAAAGACCAATTTTCTTGTATTCTGTTTTAACAGCCATTTGCTAAGGCACTGCCCCTTCATGTCCTGTCACAAGCCCTGGCACACCCCTTTGTCAGCCCTGCCCTCCCTCTAGCACATGTCAGTGCAGGATTGCTCATGAATATTCATGAGCTTCCACTGAGGAAGTGAAGCAGAAGAAAAACAGATCCCTTCACTAATTATGTCACCAAATTTTGCCTATCAATACATGGAGAACTAATTGACCTGCAGCTATACAGCTCTTTAGATCATTAGAGATTGCACACATGAAACTATTGAAGTAAAAAAATAAATATAAATAAAAATAAAAAATAAAAAAAAAGACTGAACTGCAGCTTTAAATACACTTTTCACTTATAAAATGTTAAAAAATATATGAAACATTTTTCATAAAGGGTTTGAGTGATTGAAGCAGCGTCGCTGAGAAAGGGTGATGTGCAGGCATGGTAGGGGGCTTAAGTGTCCCAGGGGGAGAGAGAAAGGGGTTAAGGACCCAAGGGATGGAGGGGAAGAAGTTAAGGGGTCATACCTTGGGGTGATACCTTTTTTTTTAATTTGGACTAGCAATTGATATAAGACAAGCTTTCGTGAGTTCTCCTCTTCCTCAGGTCAGCAATACTAATTTATAAAGATTCAACGAGTTTTACACAGATGTAAAAAAAAAAAAAAAAATAAGAGAACAATCTAAGGAGAATAATGCTGCTGTTTTAGTGTCCGAGCATTATCATTTTGAGTTAAAATGTTTTCCGTTCTTGAGTACTTTTAAACATTAAACTGTTCACAGATTGTCTTATAATATTACCTGTTACTCCAAATTAAAAAGGTATCAACTAATACTGAAGTGCTAATGATTATTGAAAAGAAAAAGAACGGGATACTGTATATTTTTAAGATCACTAAAATGTTAAGTGTTTTTTTTTTATTTTTTTAACCTATGGTAGATGGGACTGCCACTTTAAACTGTGGTAGTGCAATGGGGAGTTTCTCTGCGATAGTGCCCCGATTTTTAGCATTATCGCAGTTTAAATAATAATAATAATCCCTGATGTCTGTCGTGTGTGGGGTATTTATTTATTTCTTAATGTCTTACTTTATTGCATTTTTAGTGGGACGTAATTAGCTAAAAGTGGATCTCGCTGTCCTGTTTAGGGATGCAGCATGGAAAGGGTTACAAGACATAGAAACAAACACGGTAGTTAATTCCAGTTGTTCATTACTCTCACGGGAGACCAGGCATTTACACCTTTTTACCAGGACCATACATTGAGCAAAACGGGTAAATTAGATAAATGTTACATTTATTCACAGGAAAAGGGAGACACACAATGTTACACAAATGACATAAGAAAAAACACACTTACTGGGGGTCTGGGGGTGAAAGCTATACTTTCCTAGATGCAGGGGCTTCTAAATCCAAAGTTTACCCTGACAGGGACCTAGCCTGTACATTTTTGGGGTATCCAGCAACTCTGGACCCTGGCTACCTAGGCACATTCTGACAACAATTTCTCCACAAAACCCCCCTTGAAACTCATACCACGGCAATCTCTGCTTGCTGGCACTCCTGGAAAGGTAAAAACACATAAAATACTTTATTACCGCACATTACCGCACCATGCATGTACAAACCCTGGGCTCAAGAGCTGACACTCTGGAACCCCAATACATGGATCAGAGGTACTATAGTGCCGACGAGTATTCTAAAACAAATATGGGGCAATCACCAACAAGACCCAGGTACATGCTGGGTTAATGCTGCAACATTTCAGTGAAATTTCTGCAGACAGACTAATGGCCCATCGGATTAACAGCGGGGCTCCCTGGCAGTCCCATTCAAACTGAATAGGACTGCCAGGGACCCCTGCTGTGTTAATCCGATGGGCCATTAGTCTCTGCAGAAATGTCACTGAAATGTTGCAGCATGTACCCAGCATGTACCTGGATCTTGTTGGTGATAGCCCCAGATTTTCCAAGGCAAGTTTAAGAAAGAAGTTTTAGAATACTCGTCGGCGCACCTGTAAGCAAACGGCTTAGACCTTTATTGTGAGCCTGGTTACCCCCTCACCGTCACAATGATGAAGGAAGTTCATCAAATCCATAATGACTTGTATATCTATCTACTTCCTGTGCCTTTCCTACAATGT
The DNA here is from genome assembly GCA_036426205.1 of Ascaphus truei. Lineage (NCBI taxonomy): Eukaryota > Metazoa > Chordata > Amphibia > Anura > Ascaphidae > Ascaphus > Ascaphus truei. The sequence goes on from CM071570.1 coordinate 179,664,483, forward strand.
GAAAAATAGATGATTGTACAAACTGGGGGTGATGCCTAGAAGGCAAGAAAACCAATCGCAAAGGCATAGCAAGTAAATAAAAATAAAAAAATCACATCACTTTTTTTTAAACTTTATTACTATATTCTATAAGTATTGGCTACAGTAGTTGGGTTTGCGCATTCATGGTCCTGTGTAAAGCTCTCTCCTCCCCCAGCAGCTCTCTCCCCCCTTTCCCTTCCACCCCACAGCAGCTCTCTCTCGTCCCTCCTCACTTCCTCCCCCAGCAGCTCTCTCCCCTCCCCTCCCCCCGTTGTGGCTCTCTTTCCCTCCCCCCAGGCAGGTCCTCTCTCCCCTCCCCCTCTGCAGCTCTTTTATTCTCTTCCCTCGCCCCCCCCCCAGCCGTTCTTCCCTCCCCCCCCACAGGTCGTCTCTCTCTACCCACTCCCAGCGGCTCTGTCCCCTCCGCCCCACAGCGATCTCTGATCCCCTCCCCCTCCCCCCCCCAGCAGCTCTACTGCTTCGCCCCCCCCATCCACTCTCCCCCCTCCCCCCAGCAGCTCTCTCATTTCCCCCTCCCCCCAACAAAGCAGCTCTCGTCCCCCTCCCCCCCAGCAGCTCTCATTTCCCCTCCCCCCCCAGCAGCTCCTTCCCCTCCCCCTCTCCTCCCTCCCCCCCAGCAGCTCTCTTCTCCCCTCCCCACCAGCAGCTCTCGCCCCACCAGCAGCTCTCTCCCCTCCCCCTCCCCCCTTCATCTCCACCTCCCCTCCCCACCTCATCTCTGCTCCCTCCTCCCCGCCCCTCTATCTCTCTCTCCCCCTCCCCGTGCCGATCCTCTCTCCCCTCCCCCCTGCCTCTCTCGCCCCCTCCCCCCCCAGCCTCTTCTCTCCCGCCCTCCCCCCGCAAGCTCTCTCCCCCTCCCGCCCTGCACTTCTCTCCTCTCCTCCCCTCGCCACCCTGCAGCTCTCCCCCCATCCCCCTCCCCCCTCGCAGCTCTTTCCCCTCCCCCCCAGCAGCTCTCCTCTCTCCTCCCCCCCTCTCCTCCCCTCCCCCCAGCCCTCTCTCTCCCTCCCCCGCAGCAGCTCTCCTCTTCCTTCTCCCCCCCCCCAGCAGCTCTCCTTCCCCCCCAGCAGCTCCTTCTCTTCGTCTCTTCTCCCCCATCAGCTCTCTCTCTCCCCCCCGCAGCTCTCTCTCTCCCCCCATCATCTCTCCTTCCTCCCCCCAGCAAGCTCTCCTCTCCCGTCCCCCTCCGCCCTGACCAGCCCTTCGCCCCTCCCCCCGCCCCCCGCCCCAGCATCTCACTCTTCCTCCCCCCCCCATCCATCTCTCTTCCTCCCCCCCCCGCTCTCTCTCCATCTCTCTTCCTCCCCCCATTCATCTCTCTTCCTCCTCCCCCATCACTCTCTTGCTCTCCCTCTGCCCCATCCCTCTTCTCTTCTCCCCCTCCACGCAGCCTCTCTCTCTCTTTCCCCCCCCCCCCAGCAGCTCTCTCCCCTCCCCCCAGCAGCTCTCTCCCCTCCTTATCCCCCCCCAACAGAGCTCCCCTCCCCATCCTTTCCCCTCCACTCCCCCGCAGCTCTCTCCCACCCCCCATCATGCTTCTCTGCCACAACCACTCCCCCCATTCAGCTCACTCCCACCCCCCCAGCATCCTCACATCCCACCCGCCCCCCCCATACAGCTCTCCATGCTCTCCCACCCCCCATCAGCTCTCTTCTCTCCTCTTCTCATCCCACCACTCCCCCCACTCTCTCTCCACCCCAAGCAGCTCTCGTCCCACCCCCCGCGCAGCTCTCTCCCCACCCCCATCCCTCAGCTCTTCTCCCACCTCACTCCCCTCTCCCCATCCCTCTCTCGTTCACTCCGCCCAACCCCCCCCCATCACTTCTCCTCTCTCTCTCCCCCCCTCTCCCCCATCCGCTCTCTCCCCCCCCCCCCCATCTCTCCCACTTCGTACATCCCCCAAGCATCTCTTTCCCACCCCTCCTCACCCGTCTTATTTAGCCCCGTCCCCCTCCCTCTCATCCCCCCCGGCCCCCTCTCTCTCATCCGCCCCCCCCCCTTGGCCCCCTCCCGTCTGCTCTCCGCCCGCCCCAGGGCCCCCACAACTCTGTCCCCTCTCTCAACCCCCGTGTGGAGAGGTGCCTACCCGGCCGTTCTCTTCTTCCCCGTATTGGAGTTCCCCCCATTGCATAGTTCTCCTCCCTCCTTCTCCTCTCCCTATTGAGTCGCACGCCGCACCCAGCACCCTGGCCGTCTCCTCGCGTCCTGCCCGTTCTCCCCCGGTTATGCGACTCCCCCCTCCCCTCACGAGCACTCTCGTCTAGCTCTCATCCGCCGACTCCCTCAGCAGCTGCAAGCGATCTTCTCCACCTCCCCCCATCAGCGTCGAGCTCTTCATCTACCCCCGCCCCAGTCAGCTTCACTCTTCTCCACCCCGCCCCACCCCCAGCACTTCTCTATCTTCATCTTCTTCTGCCTCTCTACTTTCTCCTCTCTCTCTCGCTCTCTTCTCCCCCCCCCCCTCCTCTCCGTCTTGCTCCCTCTCCCCCCCCCTCACTCTCTCTCTCTTCTCCCCTCCCCCCCCTCCCCCATCCCTTCTCTCTTCTCCGTTCTCTGAACTCCCCCCGCCCCTATCTTCTCTAGCTCTTCGTCTCCGCCCCGCCCGCCCGCCCATGCCTCTCTCTCTCCTCTCGTCCTTCGTTCATCCCCTCTCCCCCTTCAAGGTCAGCACGTTGAGGGACAATCCGCCCAATCCCCCCCCTCCTCAATGCATACCTCCACATGTACTGATACACAAAGCCTAGGCTGTAGCAGTCTAACCACCAAACCTTATAATATAACACACCTGCTTTCTCTTCCATTCCAGTTTGGGATTATACCTGCCTACACAATACACTTCTTACTGCAGTGTCCAGGGAGAGATGAGATGGGACATGGAAATGGGGTTTAACATATGGAGTTAGACTCTTAACACTGCTTCTCCTCAGCACCACCCCGTCTCCTCCCCTCACACCTTTGCCAGAAGCCCTTCCTCCCCCCTCAGTTCGCCGTCACATGCAAAGGTCAGGGATGGCTGCGGGCCTCTTACTTGTCAGGCTGCGGGCCTCTATGTCAGGCCTTGTCGGGCCTCCTACGACGTCAGGCTGCGGGCTTCTACGTCAGGCTGTCGGCTTCTTCTACGTCAGGCTTGCGGCCTCGTAACTTCAGGCTTCGGCCTTACGATCAGGCTGCCTGGCCTCTACGTCGCTGGCGGGCCTCTACGTCAGGCTCGGGCCTCTACGTCAGGCTGCGGCCTTCTATGTGCTGCTAGGGGACCCCGACTCTCCCCCGCTGGCGGGCCCTGGTTTCTCATGCTTTACTCATTTTATGATCGGGCTCGACTAACCCCACAGAATCCACCTCTCACCTCTGCCCTTTGAGTTTGCTCTAGTCTCTGCCATGCGCTCTGCCAACGCTGCGTTTGTTGCCCTGCTCTGTCCCGGCCCCACCAGCTGCTGACCCTGCGCTGACAGACATGTCTAAGGCACAGTGAGAAAATGTGTTTTAAAAATACTCCTAGCCACTTAAACCAAACCCTCCAATGAAGTTAATGGGGGAAAGTACTGTTATATGTAAAACTAACTCCATTTATCTGAGTATCCCCCAATAATCTCTAGTATGAAAAACTCATACTTTTTATATGAAAAAAAATCACATTAAAGGCAGTAGTAAAACTGTGAGTTTGGAGTGTAAATATTTTGTGGGTGTCATTGCAAAGACAGCTTAGTACTCTGCACTGAGTTGAACATGTGTTAGCCCCGTCTTATTTGCCCTCCTTGTCCCTTCTGCAGTCGTTGCCGAGCGATTGCTGGTGCCGCCAGAGCCAGCGACGGACCCCCGCACAACGCGAGGTGGGGGCTAGTGCAGGGAGCCGTGCGCTGTTCCCTGATGCGTGCCGTTGCCGGAACTGACGGCCCGTTTTTAGGGCTGCAATCAGCGTTCTGATGTCCCGGCTGGCTCGCGGACCAAGGGCGCCGCCTTGCGGCGATAGTTTCGCACCTGCGCAGTGAAGATCAGAAGGCGCAGGAAATGCGCCAGGACTATCTGGCCATAACAGTGCCGAAAGGCCCTGCGAAACCCTGCCTACCAGGGAAGCTCTAGCCGCGGACTACGAGTCCCAGGAGCCGTCTGCATTTTCGCAGCGCTGAGCTCCACGAATCGTAGTCAGTCAGAGCCAGAACAGCCAAGGGAAGTGAGGTAGGGTGACGAGTCAATGACACTCCCTGATCGAGGCCATGTAACCCCCAGGCCGCGAGATAGCTCTGAGTGTCACTCAACCCAGTTAGGTGTGTTGCCAGGGACATGAGCCCTAATGGTTATGGGACCCTGTCACTTACGTTAGCCAAGTTGGAAGCTGGGATGCAGGAAAGGTAAGGAAGGGTCAAGGAGCACTGCTCCCTTCACCGGTAAGAATCCCCAAGTCCCAGGCCGGCCCCACTCCCCACCAGGTATAGGGTAGATTCTGGAGGGAGAGACCCCATAGTTAGGACTGCTGCCCTTAGGTGTGTGAGAGTGCATCTTGTGCAGTGTCACGGCGGTAGTTGCTGTGAGCGCTGACACGAGCAGCACATGGTGCCACGTGTGCTGTGTGTTGTTGATGCAGGTTGACTGTGTTGTTGCAGTGTGTCTGCTGCAGAGGTTAGGGAGAATTAGCCAATTGGACCGCGGTGGGCACGGATGAGGTAGTGTGGTGCAGGGGGTCAGTGACCCACTGCATAGGATAGGCTACCACCGCAGCCCTAGAGTTCCCCCTAAGCCATCCAAGGTTGCTGTGCTGTAGGGACGGCTAGTAAGTACAGCGGTCCCCACGTTGTCCCTGGATGTCAGTTAGGGACTCCCTTGAATCCTGCGCATTAGTACCAGTGCAGAGGTGGGCGCCGTTATTCGTTTGGTGTGGCTGCAGCAGCGCCCTCCGGGTGGGATCGTCCTTGAGAGTGTGTTCCGTTGTTCTTTCGGTCGCCGGATCCTTTGTCGAAGCCAGTTGGAGTTCCAGCACAGAGCGGCTCGTGCAGGTACATAAACCACAAGTGCAACACACGGGCCCCTTAGTTTACATAGTGACGCCGCAGTCACCCATATCCTCTCTCTCCAAGGTGCGGGACATCTGGTGGTGGATTCTACGGACACGGGGTGGATCACCTGGATTGTGTGTGATGCGTTCAGCTGAGGACACCTTGGTATTAGTGTCTCCTTTTCATGTAGAGGGAACCTTTTTTCGCACTGATTGATAATGGTTTTGCTGCTTCGCTAAGTAAACGGTATTGGTATCATCCCACGGTTGGTGATAGTATTGTATGTTTCTTTCTTGCACCAGGGACATATCCTCACATCACGGGGATCCTGGTAAGGGATGCGCTCGCTTTAAATATGTATAATGTTACCCCAGCTCTCAGCTAGCGGAGGCTCACGATCTCCTGAGCGCGGTGTTTGTGCAAGCGACCCACTAGTTCCTTTGGGGGGTTCAGAAAAGGGCTAACAAATGAATAAATATTAGAGACCGATATGGAGCAATAAAGAGATGTGGAATTTTTTAGATCCTGATCAGTTAGTAGCGGGTATCACCCACACTTTGCAAACCAGTAGTGCCTTACCTCATTCCTGCCACCAAAAACTTTACATGAGTGCCCATAATTGTCATTCTAGCTCTTCTATTCCCCGTTTTCCTGCTCCGGAGATCTCCCCTCTTTGATTGGCTCCCAGCGCAACCATGTACGTGTCGCCCGCAATCTCGGAAACACAATCTTGTTTTATTCCCTGCTGGCTGACGTGGCCACGGGCGTCAATAGAGGGACACCAACGAGGAGACACATGGGGCCTTGCTAGATGAGGAGGGTTATGGGAGCTAGGTGAGGCTGCGCGTCGACTGTCAGCGGCATGGACTAGCCTTAGGCCTGGGACATGTACAGTACTTTGGTGTGCTAGCTCCGCTCTTTGCTTGCTCGAACGCTTATCCAGGAGCTTTTTACTGCTCCTCTGGCAGGAGGAGACAGCAAGCGCGGGCTGTGGGTAAGGCGGGTATGCACTGTGTGTGTGTTTCACTTGGTAGCTGTCAGTGTGTGTGTGGTGGTCACTGGGGAACCTGTGTGTGTAATGTGTGTTGTGCTGTGTATTGTTATATAATTGTGTAGCCCTCTTCCCCCCCCCCCCCCCCCTGACACAGATCGATATCTAGGGTGTAGTAGGGCTGGCTACTGTAACTGGGTGGTGGTACCTGTGATACAGGAGGGCCGTGAGTCTCCGTTCCGACGTGATTGGGGACAACAGGACCAGGGCTAGTGTGGTGTTCTGGGGGTTGGTGGGGTATAGCCCATCATATTCTTCTTTAGTTGGTTGCAGCTCCTCCATTCTCTATAAAATCCCCAGGGATGTGGTGGTGAACCCTTACAGATGAAAGAAACCATGTCCAGGGTGTGAATGCTCCAGATCTCACACACACAGTCTCTTTGTGTAAATACTGCAATGTCTTTTGTCTGGCACACCAGGTGAGGGTAGTTAACACGGAAGCGTCAGTGCAACTCAGCAGTTCAGAAAACGTGCGTCCCATAATGTAACCCTCTCTTCCTCTCCCTCCCAGGATGTGTGTCCCCTGCAGATGGCCTGCTGGGTTGGGGATCTGTTCAATACCCCACTGCCACGCTCAAAGGGTATCCCTGGGGTGGGGTAAGATACTCCATCACCCCATCATCCCTCTCATCAGGGTGAGGGGCATTGGTCCACTCTATCTCTGCTCACTCTCCAAACTCATAGGCTGGTCTCTTTCCTCTCTGCTCTGTTCTCAGGGCAGAACTCCTCCGAACAACTCCCAGGACAGACAGTCACTCACAGGAGCGGTCCACTAAATAGAGTCAGCCCCACCCCTCATGATGTCAGCAGGCCCTCCTCTGTGTCTATGCCTTCCCACAAAGAGTCAGGTGCCTACCTCCACCAATCACGGCAGGGCTTGAAGCAGGGAAAATCCATGATTACTACTGGTGCCTGCCCTTAACAAGACTTACCGCAGTAGGAGAAAGATATGTAGTCCACCTATTTCTTACAGGGGCTACACTCTCCCTCTGGTGGAATCCAATGGTCCCCACTTGGACCTAACTTTAGCAGTACCATCCTGCGGTGAACAACCTGAGAAACAAAACACATTGCGGTAGTTATGCATAGACATTTACCAGGTGAGGTATAACAACGTACAGTTACTCCCAACGGGGAGAACCACTAATAATAGTGCCTTGGGTAAGGCTTCCGTACCTTCCTGCCATTATGGTCAGTTATGGTAATATAAAAGGGCTGTGCTGACCCAGTCTCTGGCCGATAGATGACACTGTGCATATAGATGCACCGTCCTATACTCCCGACCCGGACCACCTCGCTGATGCGGTCCTCGTTGTGATAACCTGCCTTACCAAACTTCGTCCTCAAATATTCTTGTACGGCCTCTCGGAGCCAACTATCTCTGTTCTCCTCTATTTCTTGCATTATGGGTTCAGGCACATAAGGATATTCATACCCGTGGGACTGCCTATACCTTGCCACTATGGCTCTGTCTGCTCGGCTCAACTTGGTGAGTTTATGGTTACCCGCCCGGCTTGGCAGTACCCAAAACTCTGGTTCTACAGGGGCAATGTCGTCATACAAAATACTAGGCCCCTTTGGCAGAATGATACCGCCCACCAATAATCAACTATGTTGTTCCTGATTAATAGGAACCTGGTGCGGTCCATACCTTCGTGGTACCCAGTAAACAGGGGTGCCCACCACTTGTCACGGTGCTCGTACTCTGATAAGGGGCTACCTGTATCTACCTCCGACTCCACTTGTGATGAGATACCGGACTTACCGCCTCTGTAGAGCGCGAGCAATCTCTTCTCCCCTTGGCATTGATGTACACAGTAGGATTCATCTTATGAACCGCTTCACTTACAGGCCCAGCCTCTGCTGTAGTGTGGGACCCTTGGGCCCTTCCTCTAGACACAGGAGAAAATGGTACAGGGTTAGGCACACGAATCACATTTGCATACGGTATCTCCCCATCAGACCCTTCATCGCTCAAGTCCCAATCCCTCACATCTCTGGAATATTTGGGGTATTTCTTTAACTTATCCCCGCTAGGTCCCGGTCGTAATACTCGTGATGGGGCTGGGGCAGTGGCCGGGGCAAGGGCGCTATGGGCGAGGGCTGGGGAAATGTCCATTTCAGTGTTCAGTAAGCGGGTAATCCCGCGACCAGTGGGCATTTTCTTGGCTGCTCTCTCCGCTGAGCCCCACGATCCTCTGGAAGGGCCTTGAGTTCTTAGCGTGGCCATTGCAGCAGCCATTGCTGCTCTCCGCGGGGAGAACAGCGCTCTCGGGCCTCTTTTCCAGTCGGACCCGGAAGTGACGTCATCGTTGCCGCCCGCGGAATCCCAATCCGCTCCGTGGTCACGCACCGGAAGTGCGTCGAGGACCGGAAGGGGCGGTGGTGGATCATCGGGTCCACGGACGGGTAAGTAGGCCGCACGCCTCTCCTTATCGTCCTCTGCAGGGCTCGTCTTCGCCTGGCGGGAGTAAGAAGGTGGTGGAGTCTCTTTACCGCTCCGCTGCAGGCTGATGTACTCTGGTCCCTCCAGCGCCGTCTCGGATGCCGTCTCCGCCGCACTGGGAGTCACCACGGCCGTGGGACTTCTATGGGCCTCAGGCCGCACCAGCGCTCGCCGTCGGAAGGTGTCCGGACTCGTCTGCTCTTTCTCTCCGTTAAGTGGACCGCCATCTTTATTACAGCTGTGGTGCTTCGCCGGTAGGCGCATCGCTACCGATGGGACGCCATCTTCTTCCTCCGAAGCTGAGTGGATCGGATCCTCCGCTAGGGAGTCACCGGGTTCTTGGACGGCACCGCCAGTGGACAGCGCTACGAAACTGGCTTGCTCCGGTACCTCCACTGCGGTCGCGCTCTTCTCCGCCGACTGTTCTTTCGGCTCTGTAGTTGGCTGGGCCTTGGTTCGTACCGCATGGGTGAAGCGGGGAACTAGGGCAGCCTCGTCTTTTGTCTCCGCCACCTCCGTTAGTGTTCCCGGAGAGGCACCCCGAGGGGTCTCGATCAGTGGCCATGGCTCGTTCGGCCACAGGTAGTACGTGCCACATTGAGGGCATCATGCTTTAGTGCTTGGGACCGCTCCGGGTGTCCCGCAGTGGACGCACAGGCACCGGAGGTATTCGTGGCCCTCAATCTCCACTACCAGTAAGCCTTCTGGAAGTTGGAAAATACTGGTGCTCAGCTCCGACATGTTTGGCGCAGGGGTTGAACAGTTCACTGCTTTAGCTCCTTGCTCTTCAACAGTCAGGCAGAAGTGAAGTTCCTCGCTCTCACTTCCTGTCCCTCCCTTCGCTGGGGAAGACGCTTCTGATTGGCTCTCCTTGTGCCCCCTCCCTCTGGTGGAAACAAGAGGAGGGGCACTCCTTCTTTCAGTATGACGTGGCCCTGTTTGTTGGCCAGTCACAGCACAGGTGGGTGGTCTTTCGGCTCCTCTTGCAGGGGATCTGGGTTTGGCGCCAAACCCCTGCACATCTCTCTCCACATTTCTCGCACAGTCTCTTTGCACGATTCACGTGCGCGCTCCAGGATTGGCGAGAACCGCCATTTTAGTTCGGCTGCTAACTGCTGGGCCAATGATGGCGCTTCTGTCGCCATTTTGGACTCTTTCTTGCTCCGTGGCGCACATGTAGTGATGGCCGCCATCTTTGATGAGCCCTCCAAATGTAAATGTGCACTATTTTCAGTGTCTAGTGCAAAGCTTGTTCCTAGACACTGACTATACTCCAACTGTTCACTGAACACTCTCTGCATGCTTTCTCTCATTGCTTTACCCACAAGTATGATGTATGGCATACCCCAGGCTAGGCAGAACTCCTTCTCTGTGCACCGCACTCGCTGACGGTTCCTACAAGTACTCTGTGGTGTGTTTTATGTGGGTGCTGGCTAGTGTACCGGGCATCTCCCTAAGTGCGGGCGTCTCCTACTTTTGGCCATACCTAATGTGAGCCCTGGGCCATGGTCCCTGGACAAGTTAACAGGCTAACCCCCCCAGTTGCCTCACACTAGCTGCCTCAAGGGACTAGAACAGCAATAGCCTGGCACCCATCTTACAACCCCCATCTAGGGCGTACTGTGCGGGAATCCACGCTCCCCTGGCTACCCCTGGTATGATATGCCCTACCCTCCATAGCACTTGCACGGAAGGTGCACTTGACTCTTCCCGCTCTGCCTTGCTAAAAGCCTGTCCTGTTTGGGATCTCAGCAGCTCGCCTCCAAATGTAGCCCATGTTCACCCCCCCCCCCAGACACAGATTGAATATCTAGGGTGTAGTAAGGGCTGGCTACATGTAACTGGGTGGTGCGTACCTGCTGTAACAGGAGGGCCTGAGTCTCCCGCGGTGATATTGGGGACAACAGGACCAGGCTTCTGGGGTAATGGCCATCATCTTCTTTAGTGGTGCAGCGCCTCCATTCTCTAAAATCCCCAGGGATGTGGGGTTGGACCCTTACAGAGAAAGAACCATGGTCCCAGGGTGAATGCTCCAGATCTCACACACACAGTCTCTTTGTAAAATAGCAGCAATGTCTTTGTCTGGCAACACAGTGAGGTAGTACACAGCAGGTCATGCAACTCAGCAGTTCAGGAAAACAGTGCTCCCAAATGTAACCCGTCCTTCTCTCCTCTCCTCTCCCCCAGGCTGTGTCCCTGCAGGATGGCCTGGTTGGGGCTTCAATACCCCACTGCCCACCTCAGAGGGTATCACCTGGGTGGGGGTAGATCATCCCCATCACCCTCTCAGCAGGGTGAGGGGCATTGGTCCACTCTATCTCTGCTCACTCTCCAAACTCATAGGCTGGTCTCTTTCCTCTCTGCTCTGTTCTCAGGGCAGAACTCCTCCGAACAACTCCCAGGACAGACAGTCACTCACAGGAGCGGGTCCACTAAATAGTCAGCCCCACCCCCATGATGTCAGCAGGCCCTCCTGTGTCTATGCCTTCCCACAAAGCAGTAGGTGCCTACCTCCACCAATCACGGCAGGGCCTTGAAGCAGGAAAATCCATGATTACTACTGGTGCCTGCCCTTAACAGACTACCGCAGTAGGAGAAGATATGTTGTCCACCTATTTCTTACAGGGGCTACACTATATTTTAAAAATTTAAAAAAAAGACATGTGAGAATAAATTATTTAGTAACATTGTGCAACTTTGATAAATATATTCACACAAATATATTCACACACACACACACCACTATATATCTATAATCACACACCACACACGACCCTGTGCCACCACCTGCTACCCAGATACAAACCACCTCCCCCCCTCGCGCCCCCCTCGCCGCCGCCCCAACCCCCCTCCATCTCCCGTGCGGGCAGGGACGGCAGCTACGGTGTTCGGGCAGAAGGGGGACACATCACACCACTCCCCCCTCTCCCCACCCCCCCCCCCACCGGGGGCCCGGCGCAACCCCCTGCATCTCCCGGGCAGGGAGACAGGCACCAGGGATGCTGACACATACCACACCCAACTCCCCACTCTCCCCCCCCACCCATCCCACCCGGGGGCGCCGCAACCCCCCTGCATCTCCCGCATGGGCAGGCGATGGCGCACAGGATCTGGGCCAGACGGCGTGGACATCACACCTCATCCGCCTCCCCCCCCCCCCCCCCCCCGGCGGCGCAAGCCCCCTCCATCTCCCGCAGGCTGACAGCCACAGGGATCGGGCAGAAGGGGGCACATCACCCGCTCCCCCCCCCTACATATATATACACACACACACATATGGTCTGGTGGCTCTGTAGTTAAAATGCCCTCCGCTTCCCGAGCGGGAAATTTCAAACCTGCCTGTCTCGGGGAAGTTTCTCAGCCTCCGCAGGCATCAGCGCGCATGCGGAGGGAGAAACTATAGCCGCGCTGATTATAGATGCAGGGGCTTTGTGCATCTGTTCAGCGCAGCTCAGCCCGCCTCAGCGACGCTGATTTCACTATGTCCTGGGCCTTATTCTTGCCTGATTTATGTTGGTCAGTAACCTATACAGTACTTAACATGACACTTGTTTTAGCAGCAATTGTCCCTTTAAACAAGCTATAAACACTCCTAACCTTTGATTTGTAAGTGTAATCTCTTGGAAAACCATAATTCTGCATTTTTTTTCTTTTGCGATGAAGATGTTTAAGGTTTCCACAAAACTTGTATACACACAAAACATACCTTTTTAAAAAAAAAAATTATTATTGTTTTTTAAATTTGTATAAATAAACATGTCTTAGAGAAAACAGTCTTCCTGCGAGCCATCTTTAATTTGTTTACTGTAAACTAATATCAACAGTGCAATCATAATCAAATCAAATTACATGTTTTCACATCATGAAAACATCAGCAGTTATTGGCGTGTGTTTGTTTTTTATTTAATTTTGTAGAAGGCTGTTAACCCTTTGATTAAAGTTTGCATTGAAATGCAATACTCAAGCCAATACATTCCCATTTGTGGCTTCTTCCTATTGGCATATTCTTATTGGATTCTGTTTGCAAAGATTGGTTATCCAATCTACAAGTTGTTTCCTGACAGTATCCAGCCCTCTGTTTTAGTTTGTAAGACTGGTTTCACTGGTTAGCATTACACCATGCAAGTACACCAGCCAGAGCCATTGCGTGGTGCATACGACTGGATTCACTGCACCAAGAACTCATTGTATTTTAGTAACTTTAGTCAAGACGACCGAGAACGCACACAAGTCCAAAAAGTAAGGATATTTTGTTAAGTGTTGTTTTCAGGATACTGTAGTCATGTGTAGAAAGCAGAATATTAGCTTTTTTCTATGCTTATTATGAGGAGTGACTCTGTGAGTAAAGACACTGACTGGCATTGAGAGTTTGAAGCAGGGGCGCTGGTTCAATTCCTGGTGTCATCTCCTTGTGACCCTGTGAAAATCACCTTATCTCCCTGTGCCTCAGACACCAAAAACATAGATTGTAAGCTCCACGGGGCAGGGACCTGTGCCTGTAAAATGTCTCTGTAAAGATACGTACAACTAGCAGCGCTTTATAAGAACATGCTATTATTATTACTGTATAAACTTGTAATCATCCTTTATTATGAAATACATTTCCAAAATGACCGGGGACATGCTTTGTTAATAATCATCTGAGCCTCAAAAAGACATGCAGATCCACAAGTAAATTGACTTCCCAATGGGATTATGCTGAGGACCTCTCAAAAATAGAATCATTATAAATAATTTTATTACATTACCTTTGATAGAATATTGATATCGGCTGCTGATGTTTTATAGGCTGTGAGCATGTTGTTCTGACAGAGTAGATAATGGTTTCCATAAAGCAGAAGGGTTGTTCCAAAACGTTCTGTCCAGCTCCATAACGGTATCCCTATTTGTATGTTAAAATTACAGTGGACCCAGTGCAAATAAAAACCTGTTCATTTTTTCCCACGATGGACCAAGTAAAAGTTTTTAACTTCACAGGTTATGTATATTTTTGTTTCTAATAAAGCCCATTTTCCTTTAAGGTTACATAATGGCTCCATTGAGTTCAACTTATGTTAAATTTAGTCGTCTAAGATAATCATCCTATATCTGTATTTATATCGATCAAGAGGAAGACAAAAAAAGAAACAGTGAAACATTTGACAATTATTCCATAAGGGCCAAAAATCCTTCACGGCTCCAGTAATAGCAATCCGTTTTCTCCCTGGATGTTTAACTTATTTGGTAAATCCTTGTATCCCTTCCATTTCTCAAAATATGTATTTTCCTAAAGATATCTATTGTATCTGCAATCACACACTCCATTGGTAGCTAATGCCACATGTTAACTGCTCTTACTGTAAAGAACCCTTCAATAACCTTTCCTCATAAGTCAGATCTTCCGTGCCCATTATTCATTGAGTAGCTCTATTCTGCACTTTTTTTTTCCAGTTCTATTGTTTTTTTGTTAGTTTGTTTTTAATAGAGTGGTTCCCAAAACTATACTCTGTATTCAAGGGGCGGCCCTACTAAAGATTTATAGTTGCAAAATGATGCTATAGTCCAGGGGTGGGGAACCTTTTTTCTGCCAAGGGCCATTTGGATATCTATAACATCGTTCGCAGGCCATACAGACACAGGCAGGCACACAGCAGGCATGCAGGCACACAGATCTCCCCCCCCCCCCCCCACCTCTGGTAGTTGGGGGGATCGTGTAGGGCGGCTGCTGGGGTAAGTGTGGGGGGAACTGCTGGGGAAGTGCGGGGACTGCTGCGGGGGGGAGTGCGGGGGAAGTACGGTGGGTGCTGGGGCTAGTACAGTGGCTGCTGGGGATCATGTAGGGCTGCTGGCGCCTCACACCACCTCCTCCCGATCGGGCGCGCGGCGGCCATTTAAAAAAAAATTAGCGTGACCCCGGTTGTAGCAGTTGCCTTAGCAGGGCCAGACCAAATGATTTCGGGGGCCTTATACGGCCCTCGGGCCTGACATTCCCCACCCCTGCTATAGTCCCTTCCATCCATACCCCGTTTTATGCATGATGATATACTAGCCGTTGCAGCTGCTGCTAGTTGTTGAGCACTATTGCGGTCTGCTGCCTACAAGCACTCCTAAATTCTTCTCCATCAAGATTTAACCTCATTTTGTACCATTTAGTCTAAGAAGCATGAATAATCATGCTATATACAAATGCGTAATCTTACATTTATCTGTATTAAACCTCATCTGCCACTTACTGTACTCTCCTCAATCTTCCAGTTTATCAAGTCTTTCTGTTGGGACATTACAAACTCTAATTGTACTACCTTACATAATTTAGTGTCACCAGAGATTGTGCTCTGTTTACTAACCTACAGTAATGATCATTAATACACAAATTGAAAACCCTTGGCCCTTGCGTATTATTTTTTTTGCTGCAAGATCCTATCCCAGTTTATTCCTTGTAAATTCTTACTTAGTTGACGTAAATCTGTCTTTATAGAGTTAAGAAGCTTTGTTTATCCCATGTAATACTGTTAAATTATTTACGAGACGACTATGATCACTGTTTCCCAATGTTTCCTCACTTGAATATTTACTATATACTTCACCACACCTATTTGCAAGGTCCCTCTGACAAAGAGAATAGCTCTCTGAATCCGTGTTTTCTAAACCTCTCCTCGTGACCCATGACCAAGCAAGGTTTGGGGAATAACCAAAGCACTTGCATCCAGGTGAATGCACTTTGATTTATTTTTTATGCATATTAATAGAATGTTAGGTGGTTGTCTCAGAAAACTGGTGTGGTCACGTGGATAGGTTTGCAAAACACTGCTCTAAATCAACTGCCCACTCGCGTGGTTTATCCCACCATACAGTATTTCAGTAATGTCTATCATGTCATATTGCTATTTCAAGCTCCCCATTTATCTGCTAGACTTCTTGCATTTGCAAACATGCACTTAAAGCTGCAGTTCAGGCAATATCCTGCATGTGTGTTTTTTTTAATAAATCAGTTCTGTAGTAAGAAAAAATACTTTTAGCATTTTCTGTTTTAAAAAAAACAAAGTTGAAAGACCAATTTTCTTGTATTCTATTTTAACAAGCATTTGCTAAGGCACTGCCCCTTCATGTCCTGTCACAAGCTCTGGCACACTCCTTTGTCAGCCCTGCCCTCCCTCTTGCACATGTCAGTGCAGGAGTGCTCATGAATATTCATGAGCTTCCACTGACGGACTGAAGCAGAATATAAACAGATCCCTTCACTAATTATGTCACCAAATTTCGCCGATCAATACATGGAGAACGAATTGACCAGCAGCTATACAGTTCTTTAGGTAATTAATTAGAGATTTCCCACATGAAACTATTGAAGTAAAAAAATAAATAAAAAATAAAAAACGACTGAACTGCAGCTTTAAGGTTATTTTGCCAGTCTCTGCTATTATTTTGAATATTCTACGATTTGTTAGCTCATCTGCTCCTGCCTTTCTCCTCCAATTGATTTTTAGCCTTTATAGGTTTTCTAGTATTATACAGTGGATAAGTAACCTTGAAATTGTTAGCGTTTTTCCCAAGCAGAAATCTGTAGCTGTGGTTTTAGTATAATAGTC
This sequence comes from Ascaphus truei, assembly GCA_036426205.1. NCBI lineage: Eukaryota > Metazoa > Chordata > Amphibia > Anura > Ascaphidae > Ascaphus > Ascaphus truei. The sequence goes on from CM071570.1 coordinate 179,680,581, forward strand.
CCATTAAAAAATAATAAAAACACAACAATGTTCCCAGTACTCATAAATGACAATTGACAAATGAATAAGCCCCACTAATTTAATCAAGAAAAGAACACAAACCCCTAAGGGGCGTAGGTCACACACAGTGTGCGGTATATGTGACAAGGAAGGAGTGGGAGAAAACAAGAGAAGGGGAAGGAAAGGGAAATATCAGTGAGATGGGAGAGGGGGTGCAAACAAATGTGGTGATACAGGGGAAGGGTGCAACGTTTCGGGGTATAGACCCCTTCTTCGGCCCGTTCCCAATGAAATGATGAAAAGTCAGATGAAAGTAATGTCAATCCAAATGGAGATGGTGAAATAACATGTTCAATGAAAACCTAACTAGGTAAAAAGGTGAGCTAAAAAATCCCAAATGGTAAACATCTATCCCTAACAGATACACATTAGGATCAATTGGTATAAGGTGCAACCAAAAAGAGAGTAATGACAATAGTACAGACACTAGGTCTAGAGAGGTTCTCTACCGACCAGTTTGAGTCCACGACAATGCAGGGATGTGTGGGATTTTTTGTTTTGTTACATTAAAAAATAATGTTCTTCTTGAGTTATCCAGCACAATATAGTTGTTTATACAGTGGTGTACAATTACTTTTTTTATGGCCAGATCTGCGAACTGGGGCGAGTTGCCCCAGCCTGGAGCATAGCGATTTTGCACATTGCCAGCTGGCAAAGAACATGCGGTACCCATTACCTGCAGCAAATGACTAATGATGAATATGTAAGCTATGCATAGATAAAGAGCTGTTTTACTAAGCAGTGTTTTTGACTCGCTACTGCTTATGATTACCTTTTTTATGGACATCCATATACATCGCCGAGATTGATCAAGCTCCGTTACTGGTTGACTTGGGTAGGAGTTACGCCCATTTGGATATGTAAATAGAGCTTCATGGATTTGAGGAATAGACCAGTTAAGCCTCTTCGTTTCTGATATTAAAAGCGTGTTGTGAGTAATATTTGTTTATATGTAGTGTGTGTGTGTGTGTGTGTGTGTGTGTGTGTGTGTGTGTGTGTGTGTGTGTGTGTGTGTGTATGTATGTATGTATGTATATACGAAGAAAAGGGAAATAACCTCGCATCCACTCCAACAAAATAATGGTCACCATAAGCCAGTATATAATGGAGAAATTACCATAACAGGCGGTGCTCACGGGTCGATAATAATAATGTAGCAAGAAAAAAGAAACCTGCTTGGGAGCACTCAGGTATACCGTTTAGAAAATAACAATTTATTAATTGACACAAAGAGATAGATAACAGTACAAAAATGTTAAAAATAAGGCTAGGACCCCTGTCACGAATACTACCCAATAGAAACACTGTTGCATAATATAGGGATAAACTCACAATGTAAACCCTAATGCCTAATATAGACACTTGTTAGCAAGAAACTCTATGACAGGCTATTACAATTCCAAGTAAATGAGACATGCATCTGATATAATACGTCCCTGAGGACATAGAGTGATTAACCAGTATATAAAATACTTCCTCATCAAGCATAAATTCCGCCTCTTAAAAGCAGATATATGTTCCAAACCCACAGCAATTGAAATCTCTGGGGGAAATTGGTAACCGTGCTCTGAGGGTCACTCTATACGTAGAACAAAATAGCACGCATGTGACATAAAATAGTACGTGCTCTCAAAAAGAGTGCAAAGTGAATAGCCTGTATGTTGCAAGCATAAATATAAAAAAGCGTTTCAAAGTCCAGAAAAAATAATCACAGCAGTGTTATTTATAATTTATTTATTTATTTATTTATAAAATATTTTACCAGGAAGTAATACATTGAGAGTTACCCCTCGTTTTCAAGTACTGTATGTCCTGGGACATACCTATGTGTTAGGTAGCATAGTTACGTGGCTGCATCATCCAGAGGTCCTGCCTAGCTCCCCCACTCCTACGTGTTTCGTCAGAGGACTTAAGCTTGGAGTGGTGAGGAGGCTAGGACAACACACTGTTTAAAAAGGTGTATTTTCGCACCAAAGAGGACAAGGAAACAGCTATATGTACTTACTATCCTGATTAAAGATCCGTACTTCCGCGTTTCAATGATTAATGCAGTTAGTTCCGGTTTAGCGCCATGATGTATAATGCGCACTACCGCCGTGGTACGGGGGATAACACAGCATTTTATAGCGGCATGTACCTTATGTATGACACCATCGCTAATAGTAGCACACACACAATGAGCATGATGTGGGAGATAATAAGGCACATTTCAATTTGCCTGTGTCGCCTATAAGGCGTCATAATGTACCCTGCGCATGCGCAATGCTTACGTAGAGCAGGGGACATGTATCCACTAAACTAAGGGCTAGAAGTCCCACAATAATCACCCATGCGCACCATTATGGCAAAGCTGAAAGCGCCCCCAAAAGGGCACATTATATCATTACATAGCTATTATATACATATCAACTCCAGACCATAGATGCATAATAAGTCTCTTATGATCGTGTGCAGGAAAACTACGTAGATAGAGGGATATATAAACCCCACACCTATCAACCACATTTAGCTTAAGAAATACTATCCATAAGCATGTGCAAATTCCACATCATCTTAATTAAGGGAATTAAATCATACAAAAATAGAGTTAATGATAATAGTAAATAGATGTAAAATGACAATATGCTTTGTCCACATTAATGTCCAGAAACTTATTATTTGTGCTAGATCCATATATGTTATTGAAGTTATGAATCCAGCTCTTCGAAGAGGAAATTGTAAAAATATTGATCCATAGAAGTATATCATATCAGAAGTCAGAAACTTGATAAGAGGGTGCAGGTCATGTAGTTCATCTTTAGCCCATGGATTTCAGATTGATGGTTAGAAGGAGGCGTCATCCGCTTTACACTCGTGCCAATCTGGCCAGAAGCCGAGCCTCCAAAGATCGATTCTGAATCCCCGCCACTGTACCATGCAATTGATGTTCTCGAACTATTGAAAACACAATGAAAACATGCAATAAATCTTCTTATCAAGACAAACAGATCTTTTAAGCATGGATATATAGTGCATCAATAATGGTAATAAAGTCCAATTAACATTGCCTAAGAATAGTAGCGCGAGAAATTCTATAAAAACATGGCAAAGCCTATGTAATCATTTAAGCCTTTTGGGATCATAGAATCTATTTGCATAATCCATCTGGTCTCCCTTCGTAGAAGGGCCCTTTCAAGGTCTCCACCACGTATGCCCAGCACAACTTTTTCAATTGCGAAGGCCCTCAGGAGTGTACTATCCGCATTATGCTTAATTAGAAAATGTCTAGCGACAGTTGTGATTTTCTTGAAATTGTCAAGATCTCGTTGTGCGTTTTTGATATTTCTAATGTTCTAAAATCCGAAGCCGGACCTCCCTTGTGGTCATTCCGACATAGGGTAGATCACAGGGGCATAAAATGCAGTAAATAACCCCTTTAGATTTACAATGAAGTGTGTTACTTAATATTTTAGTTGTAGGTCTTCGTACTGTTCGAAAAGGTAAGTGTATTCTCCATAAATTTGCACGCTGAACAATTAGAGCACCTCATGAAACCCCTTCTTGGGGTAGTAGATAAAAATGTCTTACCAACATTAGGGACATAATGACTGTTCATCAAACTGTCCTTCAAATTTGGCGAACGACGACTCGTCATAGTGACCTGTTTGCCCAAAACATGTGCTAGGTCTGGGTCGGTCATTAATATGTCCCAATGTTGTTGAAGAACATTACGCAATAGTGGCCACTGTTTATTATAGGTACCCACAAAACGAATGACCTTCTGATCAGTTGTTGTATGTTTAGGTTGTTAATAGTGAGGTGCGAGATTTTTTCATACCGTTGCGGAAACCTCTCTCAACAGTGGTCTTACTGTAACCCCTCTGGGCAAATCTTTGTTTCATCTCCCCTGAGATCACTTTGATAAGACGCTTGGATAAATGTTTACTCGTACAACATGGATAATCCAATTTACCTTTCTTGCAAGTCATTTTGACAGCTTATTCTTATAGTGCATTACCAACCCTGCTCAGCAGGCAGCCATCACCATGTCAAGACGTGGACACTAAAAAAGGTGTTGGTGGGCCTGTATACAAGTTAAAATCATATAGGCTTCTGGTGGGAATTGCTGTTTGAATGATTGTGTAGATAATATGACAGATATGAGATGCTACATTTCCTGTCACATTACAGAATTAGTACTTGGTCAAATGGAAATCCTTTTGAAGCTACACAGATTGTTTACATTTCTGTGCTGTTCACTCTTCCTTGTCCCGAATCAGGACAATAGATAGGAAGCAAAAAATGTATAGATAGTCTTGCAAAAATGAAGAGAACTCTTTTACTGTGTTTAGAGAGAACTGTTATTAACTTCCATCATGCCGGGATTACAAACCTCTCATGTACTGTAGCGATAATGAGCTGAGATATCTGGCAATTATATTTAATAGGTGCGCTGATGTTCTGGTTTCTGCATATGCTGTTTCTGTAATGCACTGGTTAAAATGTCATATGTATATAGATTTTTATTTTTTATTCGTTTTTGAATAACATGAAACAATATAAATACAATAATTCAGGGAGAAAAAAAACTTATCAATAACTACTATACCCCTACACACCCCACATCCATCTGACATTTTCCCCCCCCCACCCCCCCCCCCCCCCACACACACACCATACTGTAGCTCATATATTATCTAAGAGCCTTGGAAGAACACCAGATATTGCCACAAGACAAAAAAAGACACCATCCCGATATCTGGGACCTCTTCATTTCAGAATAAATAAATCTATACATGTATATGAAGAAAAAAATATGTATATATATCATTTTTAGAATCCATATACAATAACTCCCAGCATCATCTGGTCTCGTTATGATAGTTATGTATTTCCAAATAACATAGGAAAGGAAACCAGATATCCGTAAATTTGGAGTGTTTTTCTCGTAAGGAAAAAGTAATGCTCTCTCTGAGATCACTTTGATAAGACTCTTGGATAAACTTGAAAACGAGAGGTAACTCTCAATGTATTACTTCCTGGTAAAACATTTTATAAATAAATAATAAATAAATAAAGCACTTATCTCCCATGCTGTAGTCCAGGGGTGCGCAAACTGTTCGAGCTGCGCTCCCACCCCTGCCTGCTGCCCTCCATGCTCGCACCCTCTTTACCTCTTTTGCCGGCGTCAAACGATGCCGCGGGGTCATGTGACGTCATGTGACCCCCGCGGCGTCATTTGACATCGCGTCGCCATGGTAACAGGCGTCAAATGACGCTGCTTTGCTATGGCGACGCATCAACACTAAGCCTCTGAATCCCGGTAAGTGTAGTTGCAGGGGCCTCACTCGTTCCCCGGCATTTAATTTGAATACCTATGGGAAGATCGAAGGACTTCTGCAACCGTCTGTGCCCCCCCTGAAAAATCTCGCGCCCCCCAGTTTGCATACCCCTGATCTAGTCAACCATTGTGTCATATTTGGTGCCGAAACATTCTTTCTGTTAAAAGCAATGCACAATCTGGTGGCTAATAGTAAATGTGTGATTAGAAAACTGGAGTTAGATTTAAGGACATACTTTTCTACTTCACCCAACAAAACCACTAAAGGATCCAACTGGAGACTGAAACCAGTCATTTCCTTTGATTTCTAAAACGTGTATCCAAAAGGTTTGTATTTTATAGCAAGACCACCATATATGAAAAAATAGGTGGAGGCGCTGTGTGTTGGCGAACAAGGTCACCCCAGGCTCCCTTCAGCGGAGGATCAGGCCTCCTGTTAGCCAATCAGGTAACGGCAGCACAGGTAGTTTCCCTAGACATGGGGGGGAAAGGGTGCTACACATGGTTACAATACATACAGCTCAACCCCCTTACAACGCTGTGCTTGGGGTCCAAAGAATCACATCGCGCTATAAGCGGATCGCTTTAGAAATAATGTATAATTGTATGCATTGTACAATAAAGTATTTAAGATACCAATAATCGTGTTGTAAAGTATTCATAAATACAAAAATTGGGAGCCTCGCTTGCATCGCGTTATAAGCGGATTTGGGGTATAACGGATCGGGTTATAACGGGGTTGAGCTGTAGTTACATAAGTGAACAGGGTATACTTTATATAAAAGACATAGCATGCACAGTTAGAGATAATATATATTATAAGCGTATGTAACAGTTACAGACCAGATTAAATTTGAGACAGCTTTAATTTTGAATGAACTTAGACTGGTGGTGGCTGTGAGAGTCTTCGGTAGATTGTTCCAGTTTTGGGGTGCACGGTAAGAGGAGAAGCTGCCAGATACTTTCCTGAACCTTGGAACCATAAACAGTCATTCTGAGTCAGATCTCAGATAAGTGCTGCATGTGGTAGGGTTGAGGAGCTTGGTCAGTGTCACATTAGACCAGTACTTATCAACACTTTTTATATTTTTGGGATTCTCGATTTGAACACAACAAGGAGGCAAAATAAATTGTAATTTATTTCCTTGATAGACAAACACGACAGCTTCAGAATACACTTAATACAACACTTACTGGGATGGGGAAACAAAATAAATTGTCCTTTGCAAGAAAGCGCAAGAAATGCAGTCTCTGATTTAAAGTCCGTTTGGCTAGATCGCAAGTTGCCGATGTAATATTTCCGCCAAATGAAGAAAATTCGTAGTAGTTCGTAAGAATTCGTTCGGGAGTCAGCAGTTTTCCAGGACTTAGGGATATGGCCTGCAGACAGAATAGAGGACTATGGAAGCAATTGATTTGGCAATGGCTGGGGCACCAAGTCTTAGGAACTTTGATTGCAGTAAGTCAGGTCCACATTGGCTGCTTAGTTTTAATTTGAGGAGCGCTTGTGTAATCTCCTCTTAGGTTACTGGGACAAATTGAAAATTGGGATCAGTGTTAGGAGAGGGTGGGGCTATAGCGGTACACTTTGGTAGTGTCAGACACAATTGGTGTGTTTAGTACCCCACTGTGGGATATCCATCAATAGACATTACCCCTTTTTGTATCCATGATGTTTGGCTCATGCTATTAGGGAACACCTGTTTGTGACAGGGGTAAGTGAAGTACCTGGGTCGATTTTGATCTAAGGGAACGGGCCAGAAAAGGGGCTAGGTGCCCCGAAATGTTTCTCCCCTCCCCCCACCCCCCTTATTCTCCTGTTATCCCCCTCCCCTTTTCTTTCCCCTTGTACACACGAGAAGTTTTATAATTGGCTAATATGAATTTGATAATGTTAGGACCTAATCATATAATACTTGTTCCATATGTACTGTCAAATGCTTTTTCTACATCCAACGCTAAAGCTACTGAAGGAATCTCATGTTTTTTAGCATACTAAATCAAATCTAGATTTTTACGGATGTTATCAAAAGTTTGATGTCCTAAAATAAATTCAGGTTGTTATTAATAAGAGCGGGAAGCAAGTTTTCTAGTTTCATGGCTAATATTTTAGTAAATAATTTAGCATCTAAATTAAGTAAAGCAATAGCCTAGGAGCTGAACATAATTCCGGATCCTTAACTGACTTAAGAAGTAAAGAGATTGAAGCATCATCATAGATGGAGTAACTTGTTCAGAAACTAGAACTGAATTAAAAATATTATTTAGATCAGGTGTAAGAAGAAAAGAGATATTTAAAAAAAAAGATACAGTATATCCATATGCGCCTGGAAATTTATGCATCTTTAACGTTTTAATGGCTTTAACCACTTCTTCCTCTGATATTGGACACTCCAGTATTTCCCTATTCTCCTCCGAAATCTGACGTAGTGAAATAGACTCCAGAAATGAAGATATACTATCAGAGGCCAATTCACTTTTTCACTAGTATAAAGTTTTTGATAAAAGTCAAGAAAAGTATCCGTTTTGAATTTATCCTCATGATTTCTGCCCTCTAAAATGGAATAAAGTTTCTCTGTTGACGTGCTTTAAGTTTATGTGCTAGTAATCTTTCTAGTTTATTATCTTTATTATAAAATAAACTACAGCTCAACCCCGTTACAACGCGAATCCGCTTATAACGTGATGCAAGTGTGGCTCCCAATTTTCGTATTTATGAAAACTTTACAACACGATTACTGGTATTTTAAATACTTTATTGTACAATGCATACAATCGTACATTATTTCTAACCCGATCCGCTTATAACGCGATGTGATTCTTTGGACTCCAAGCACAGCATTATAAGGGGGTTGAGCTGTATTTGGTATACTGTACATTATATCCCTTTTATTTTGTCTGACAAAAGCATGTTGAGTTTACCTCTAGTCTCTATTACACGTTCCAATGTATCGGAGGAGCCTGATCTTTTATGCTACATTTCAAGATCCAATAATTTCTTTCTAGTATTATCTACTTCAACTTTTTTTTTTTTTTAATTCTTGAATTTAGACAGGGAGGGTGGAGGGTAGACGGGAGGGAGGGTAGAAGGGAGGGAGAAAGGAGGGGAGGAGGAAAGGGACGGGAGGGACATATGGGGGTGAGGGGAGACAGGGAGGGGGAGGGAGACAGGGAGGGGAGGGAGAATGGTGACGGGCGACGGAGGGGGAGCGGAGAGGAGATGAGGGCGGGAGGAGAGGGAGGAGAAGCGTGAGGGCCTATGAAAGCGCTTGGCGGCTGGAGGGAGACAAGGAGGGGGAGGGGGGAGACAGGGAGGGGGGGAGGGAGGTGAGACGAAAGGGCGAGGGTGGGGAGGGAGGATGCAAGCGGGAGGTGTTACTGGAGGGCGGAGACGAGGGGAGGGGAGGGAGACAGGGCGCGGGGGAGGTAGGTAGGAGAGATGAGAGAGGAGGGCGGGGGAGGGAGGGAGGAGGAGACGGGGAGGGTGAGGTGGGGAGAGGGGAGAGAGAGAGGGGGAGGGAGGAGAGAGAGTAGGGGACGGGGATGGGAGAGCGAGGGTGGAGGTGCAGGGCGAGATGAGAGGGCTGAATGGGAGGAGAGGTGAGGAGGGAGGAGGGTAGGGCGAGTAGGGGGAGGTGGGAGGGAGAGAGTAGAGGAGGGAGGAGGGAGGAGGAGGCGAGAGGGGTGAGGGAGGGAGAGAGGGGAGGGAGGGAGAGAGGGTGAGGGAGGGATGGGACGCAGAGGGTTGGGAGGAGAGAGGGTGAGGGGATGGGAGGGTGAGACAGGAGATGAGAGACGACGAGCGGATGAATAGGGAAGAGAGAAGGAGGGGTGAGGGCTCGGAGTGAGAGGAGACGAGGAGTGAGGGCGAGAGACGCGGTGAGAAAGAGCGGAGAGAGAGAGAGGGAGAGGGGAGGGAAGAGAGGTGAGGGGAGGGTGAGAGAGGGGAGAGAGGGTGAGAGAGAGAGGGTGAGGGAGACACACCCACTGATACACACACACACATACACTGATACACATACACACACTCACACAAACCATGATACATACAACACTCACACACACACTGATACATACACACTCACACACACTGATACACCCCGCCTCCCCCTGCACCACCTGCCAGCCCCTGCACCGCCCACCAGCGACCACGCAGCCACCACTACCCGCCCCCGAGCCCATCTCCTGCACCAAAGGGACGGGGGGGAAGTGAGCGCCAGGAGAGGCAAAGGTGGGAGCGCCGGGGGGGCGGGCAAGGTGGGGGCCGGGGGGCAAAGGTAGGGGGGAGAGCGGGGGGGCAAAGGTGGGAGCGCCGGGGGGCAAAGGTGGAGCGCCGGGGGGCAAGGGGGAAGCGCGGGGGGCAAAGGCTTACGTGGGGAGCGCCGGGGGGCAAAGGTGGGAGCGCCGGGGGGCAAAGGTACAAGGTAGGTGGTACAAAGGCAGGCGCACCCCCACTACCACCTCCTATTACCCCCCCTGGCTGGGACCCGGGACAGAAGGGGGACACTCACTGCGCAGCCGACAGAGGAGCCAGGAGCTCACGTGTGCTCTGCACAAAGCGGAAGCCCGGCCCCCGGCTTCCTCTGACCTGCCTGCGACCAATCCCCTGCAGGCCGGCCGGCATTCTAAGTCCCGCCCCCGGAATTCTCCTTCATTCAATCCCCCCGGCAGCATGCATTCATTCACACACACACATAGAAAATACTTACCGGCCGCAGCATTCTCCTCACCGCCGCTGCCCCGCAATACCGGGACCAGGTACAAAAACCGGGGACATTTCCGGGACGGACCTAAAACCGGGACAGGACAGAAAAAAACGGACTGTCCAAAATGGTCACCCTACTCACATATAATGTGTATGTCATTTGTGAGTCTGTCACAACTGCAGGGAGTCGCTGTGTGCCTAGACAGGGTCCTCACAGAGCTCTCGTGGCATTTAAGGCTGCCTTCACTTGTCAACTGTCCCTTTCTGTCCCTTCTAACTGCCTCTGGCTAGGTCTAAGATTCCCCAATCAGATTATAAGATGTCAAAGTTATTTTTTCTTTATGATGAAAGGGTTTCCATCCCCAAATTCAACATCTTGCATGTTTTTTGTGAGGAAAAGTCACATTAAACCGTTTAAAATGCTGTATCTTTTTTTGCTGGTGGTGGGGAGGGGGTTAAAAATGTTGATGGCGAGCCTTTTTTATTTTATTTTTTCGATTCCAGATTAAACATTTTCGCGGTGTCCTTTTTGTGCTTCTCTCTGCCTTTTCCCACAGGGATGTGTCCTAGTTACATAAGATTTTTTTTTTTCCCTCTTCCAATTATATGTATATGTTCAGGTGCAGATGCATTTATACAGGCATACCCCGGTTTAAGGACACTCACTTTAAGTACACTCACGAGTAAGTACATATCGCCCAATAGGAAAACGGCAGCTCTCGCATGCGCCTGTCAGCACGTCCTGAACAGCAATACCGGCTCCCTACCTGTACCGAAGCTGTGCACAAGCAGGGAGACTATAGAGCATGTTACAAATACGTTATTTACATCAGTTATGCATGTATATGACGATTGCAGTACAGTACAAGCATCAATAAGTGGAAAAAAGGCAGTACTTCACTTTAAGTACATTTTCGCTTTACATACATGCTCCGGTCCCATTGCGTACGTTAATGCGGGGTATGCCTGTATTGCTTTGCTTGTTTAATTTAGGGAAAGAGGTACTGTAGACGGTAACGTTTCTCCTTTTATACTCTGTGCACATTTAAAGCAAACATTGTGTTCCAAAGGTAAACAGAAGAAAAAAAAAAAAAAAAGGTCACGATTGACTGAAGCAGAAAGCCATTCCCTCTTTTATGGTCATAATGTTGCTTTCATTACATCCGTTTCTCTCCCTGATGTCCGAATGCCTGTCTGTGTTTCAGTGCCGGTGTGCTGTTCTGCGCGCTACAACCTGGCAGTCATGGCCTTGCTGGGATTCTTCATGCTGTATGCATTACGGGTCAATCTGAGCGTAGCGCTGGTGAACATGGTAAATGCCAGTTCAAGTGCCCAAGAAAACACGAGTTCTAAAGTGTGCCCCGATCATACTACTGCTCCCAAGGTCCTGCATAATACCACGGTAGGATGACCATTTTGTTTTTTGTTTTTGTGTTTTTTTCTTCTGACTTTAAAGTGTCTCTTGCATTCTTTTTTTTTTTTTTTCTGTAATATCTTCTTGTATAAATTATTCTTTTAACAATCTTCCAGAAGGGCCTGCAACCTACGTTGTGCAGTCTCGCTTTGTTATTTCATATTTTGTCTTTTTTTCTTTTCTTTTTGTGTCGTTTCCTCTTCAAAGGAGCAAGCCAAGTGCTGCTGTTTTTTATTCATTTTTATTTCGTTGTTTTTTGTTGTTTTTTTACATTTATTTGTATTTTTTTTTTACACAGGATTGAAGCAGGGGCTCTCTCTAGCTGAAAGCCATTAATTTCAGCTCCGGGGACCCCCTGCTTCCGGGGAGGTATCGCCTTAGGGGGTGCCGGTAGTAGCTCCGGCTGAAATAGCTGGGTTTTAAAGCTTCCGCGTCACGCGGGCCAATAGGAAGCCGAACCTGATGACGTTACGGCTTCCTATTGGGCCGCAGAAGCTTTGAAACGCGGCCATAATGTGAGCTGAGTGGAACAGTTACCGGCAACCCATATGGCGGTAATATCTCTGGAAGCAGGGGGTCCCCTGAGCGGAAATCAATGAGGTTCAGCTCCGGAGACCTCTGCTTCAATCATCTGTAAAATATAACTTGGATTGCCGCTGTAAAGATGCAGTTCCTCTTACATGTTTAATTTTTATTTGTTAAAGATGTCTTCACCATGTTGTCTGTTTTCACCTTCATAGTTTCTTCCTGCTTACTGATTTTTCAAACTGTTAACAACCAAAGTTACTAGGGTTAATAAGCTACTCCCACTTGTGACATCTCTGGGCTTTTATGAGCGTTTCTGGCTAAGGCTGCGGCTAGGCAGGGAGCGGGTGCGCTGGCGCTCGTGCGCTGCGCCCTGCTCGGCCGGGCGATTCGTGGCCGGCTAGGTGCGCGCGGGGGGGGGCACGGCCAAGACGTCACGGAGCTGGTTCGCCCTCATTGGGCGAACCGATCATGTGACGCGCGAGCGAGCGGAAAATTCAAATCTGCTTGCTTGGCAAGCAGGTAAGTGCAGCGCATGCTCAGGTGCTCGCTCATGCTGGCCACACACATTGCCGCAGTGTTTTTCATCGCGGCTAGCGGGAGCGTGCTTGCCCGCTCAGCGCCACCCTGGACGAGGCCTTAGACGGTTCCTTTTGATAAGTCTTCTTGACGTCTGCATGGAAAACAGCTCAGTGCTGCCATGTAGAGAGGAGTAAATAGGGATTAACGCTAGAGGTTGCAATGTAAATACTTAATGCTGCAGTCCTTTTTGAACACAAATTAAACAAAATAATCTGATTTTAATGGGATCGCTTTGTGCTCATGTTGATGGTACTTTTTGGGGGAAATTGCAACTTTAAATTAAAATATTTAATCCAGCTAAATAAGATGTGCATTGGGTCTTTTTTTTTTTGTTTGTTTTTGTTTTTTAAGCACAAATTGATATCAACAAGAACATTTTTTTATTTTTTTTTTTGAGTCAGACGCTTGAAGTTAAGAAAATGTCCCAGGGTAAGATTTGTTGGAACTTGGGGATTGCAGTGATATTATCTTCATTTAAATGTTAAGGTATTGAAATGAGAAAATGAATTTGTGGCTGAGGTGACTATTCAATATGCTGTGATGCTAGGAAATATATTTGCTCTATTCATTTGAATGGGACTCAAATCTCCAGCACAGAACTTCTTCACAGCATATGAGGGAAGAGTGTCTGAAGTATTGATATAAAACAAGTCGGATGTTCTACCAGTACATGCATTTTGATGTAGGAATAGGTAAAACTTTTGTGAATTTGGTAACTTCTACTTGGTGTTGAACAGTATTTAATTCTTATGTATGTATGTATGTATGTATGTCTTTATTTATATAGCGCCATTAATGTACATAGCGCTTCACAGTTTTATTACACGTGACAATCATATAAACAACAAATAATACAAATAACAGGTCATGAGAAGAAGAGCTTCAGACATAAAAGTAAAATTTCGGAAGAGGATTCCCTGCTCCGAAGAGCTTACAATCTAATTGGTTGGTACTGTAGGAAGAACGTACAGAGACAGTAGGAGGGAATTCTGGTAAATGCGTCTGCAGGGGGGCAAGCTTTATGTATCACGTGTATAATATTATCCACTGTGCTACTCATATGCTTCGTTAAGCAAGTGTGTTTAAGGTGGGTCTTAAAGGTGGATAGAGAGGGTGCTAGTCGGGTATTGAGGGGAAGGGCATTCCAGAGGTGTGGGGGAGTCAGTGAGAAAGGTTTAAGGCGGGAGAGGGCTTTAGACACAAAGGGGGTAGAGAGAAGACATCCTTGAGCAGAACGCAAGAGTAGGGATGGTGCATAGCGAGAAATTAGGGATGAGATGTAAGGAGGGGCAGAAGAGTGTAAAGCTTTAAAAGTGAGGAGGAGAATTGAGTGCGAGATGCAGGATTTGATAGGAAGCCAGGAGAGCGTGGTTCGCCCTCATTGGCTGAACCGTCGCTGTGACGTTGCCAATGCTCGGACGCCGCGCCAAAAGACAAAGATCTTGTCTTTTGGCCAAGGCAGTCGCGCATCGCGGCATCGCTTTGGCTTTGTGTGCGGCGCACACACACAGTTGCGCGCGGAACCTTGGCCACTGGGGACCTAGCCTAAGAGATAATAGTGAAAAGCAGGGTTGTTGACCTGTTTAAGACGTTAATTTGCTCACATGTGATATTTTTCTTTGCTATACGATGTTTGGATTATAATTGTCATATGTGTTGACATTCTATTCAGTAACTTGTAGGCAACAATGCAGTACACTGAAAAACAAACCATGAGCAAAGATTTTGATTACCATGCACAATAAGTGCCATGCTATTTTAATGCAAATGTAATATATCATTTTTTTTACTATAAATAAAGCAGACTGGTCTAAGCTTTGTCCTCCAGTGCACCCAACAGGACAGTGTTTTCAAGATATTTCTAATTAATTCATAATTGAACAAGTCATTTACCTTTTAATTAGCATGAACGCAACTTGTTAAGACATATATTTGCCCTGAAAACCCAGGTTGTTGGTGGCGCTTGGTGACTGAACTTGGACTGAAATAAAGTGCAAAAAAATCAGTCGTCACATTTAATACATCGAACATCTAAAAACGTCACATTGATTTACTTATTTATTGGAAAACTTATAACCATGCGATTTTATTTTGTTATATTGTGGTTCACGTTGGGTCTCACATTGCGAGGCCTTCCTCCCAATCTCATGCAGTAGTGAAGTCAGCAGGAACCAACACATTTATTTTGTCAAGGTTGCAATTGAAAAAAAAAGTTGGTACATTGTTCGAGGGAGGAAGCAGGAAGAGCCTGTCATATGGCTGCTGTTCTGAAATGGTTGAGCTCATCCACCCCTTTGCCAACTCTGCTGCTGACTCCTGTACTGAAGTGACCCAAACCCTGCATACAGACGCGCAGAGGATCCTACCCGCAGACACACAGGAAGAAGGTGCAGGGGATCATAACCGCAGACGCACAGGGAGGAGGCGCAGGGGAACCTACCCGCAGACGCACAGGGAGGAGGCGCAGGGGACCTTACCCGAAGACACACAGGGAGGAGGCACAGGTGATCCTACCCGCAGACATGAGGCACGGGACCCTACCCACAGAAGCACAGGAGACCCTACCCACAGAGACACAAGGAGGAGGCACCAGGGATCCTGCCCGCAGACACACAAGGTGTAGGGGACCCAACCCATAGACACATGGGTAGAAGGTGCAGGGGACCGTGCCCGCAGATGCACGAGGTGCAGGGGACCGTGCCCGCAGATGCACGAGGTGCAGGGGACCGTGCCCACAGATGCATGAGGTGCAGGAGACACTCCCCGCAGGTGCGTACAAGGGGCTGTGGGACACTCTCTGCAGGTACATACGGGGGGCTGTGGGACTCTCTCCACAGACACACTGGGAGGAAACACAGTGAGTGTTGGCAACATCAGTGCGATGGGAGGAGTGAACTTGGATACACTCTACTTACCTTGGGGCTCCTTTTAATAAGAGAGAGGGGTACATTTGTTATACTTTTCCACAGCTAATAATTTCCGCATCCCTAGTGCATGTCCATGGAAGACTATATTTACTGATTGGATGCCCCTGAGTGAGGGGGGTTTACCAAGTGCCCCTGAAAAATTGGGGCATGTGGGAAATGCCCTGAGTAAATAGAATATAGGGGGTATGCAGGGGTACTGCACCCCTGGGTGAGTTGGCGTATGGGTAAGTAAGTCCGAGAGGGACTGTACATTAAAGGTATATTTTTAATTAGAAAGCAAAATTTTTGTTACTTTCGTTGTTTATTTACTGCCGTACAGTACATTCAACATCATTGCATTAACTCAAAATGATTTTGTTCCTGTGCTAGAAACTGCTAAGAGCTTGTTTTGTGATGTCTGATGTAATAGTGTGCAGAGTAGTGTTGAGCATTGCAGCTTCATGGTTTTTTGATTAGGAAAGGGATCTTATTTGACCAGTATCTGTCAATGTACAGTCTCTTCATGCATCCTGAGGCACTTTGTGTTCATGAAGAGGTGGAGACATAGGCCAACAGTAAAGTGGTCAGTCAAAACAAATCTTCACCCTGTTCCTACTTAATGTGGTGGGTTTTCTCCTCGTACATTCAGCCAGTGGTCCCTTTGTGACAGGAGAGAGCATGCACACACACATTTGTAAATATGTATAATTTTATATACGTTTTTTTTTTTTGTTTTTTAATATATATTTTCTTTTCTTCCAAAGGGCCATAAGTATGACTGGGACTCAAACACCCAGGGCTGGATACTTGGATCCTTTTTCTATGGATACATCCTCACTCAGATTCCTGGTGGATACATAGCTGGAAAAATCGGTGGCAAACACTTACTGGGATTTGGCATCCTGGGCACTGCTGTCTTTACTCTGCTGACCCCGATAGCTGCGGATTTAGGGGCTTGGTACCTCATAGCAGTTCGGGCACTTGAAGGACTTGGAGAGGTAATCCTTTATTTCTTTATTTTTCCTAGTTGGTATAAAGAGGCAGAAGGGAATTGGCTTCCTTCTTGTATGTATGTATGTATGTATGTATGTATGTGTATACATATATATACAGTATATATCCCAGTAATTAATATATATATATATATACAGTGGTCGACAAATCACCAAAAAATCTACTCGCCGAACAAAAAAATCTACTCGCCACCTAGTACCACACGTGTGCTGCTTGGGCCAATAGGAGCTCGCCACGATGTTAAATCCACTCGCCCGGGGCGAGCAAATGTATAGGTTTGTCGAGCACTGTATATATATATATATCTGATGTTATTCTGTTATTATTTTTATGACCTATACTTTGTTTGCTTGTTTGCGTAGTTTATATTTTTGTGGGAAGATATGACTGTTTCATCATGAAAAGTGATGCATTCGATTTAGAGAGCTAGTAAGGATCTGCTTCAGATTAATAATTATAACCATAATCCTAACAATCATATATTGCTGATTTTTGAAGATGGCCACAGTTGGTTCATAGGACCTTTTTTTTAAAGAATCATTCCAGCATCCCTGACTTATACAAGTTCTCCTGACAAAAGGATACATAGGTCATAAAAGTGTGATTTTATGTGCAAGTCTGAAAAGCTATTTCCTGTACTTTGCATTGACAATGTTACAAGTGTGCCCACTTTTTGTGTTGCTTCATTGAAACTTCAATATGCCGTTAAGTTGCACTGCTTTAAAATCTATTGTTGTTGTGCTTTGGGTGTTCTAAACAAGGACTATAACGCTAATGCTTACTATTTTATTTTTTTCACTGTGGAAAAGGCTGTGCAGTTATGCAAAGCTCCCTCACCATGTAAAATCTACGGCGACGCTGATGGGCGGTGTGTGTAGCGTCACTACATGGCCAATATCCAACAGAGGGTGGGGGGAATCCCTGCACAGTCTAATATTAACTTTCTATAGGGGTGCTATCAGAGAAAAAAGTACATGCACAACACGGGAGAGAAAGGAAACCTATAGGTGAACACTCCTCTACTAATTTGGACAAAATAAATAAATTTTAATGTTTACAGAACAAAACAACAAAATGAACTGACGATGTATGCACAATATCGCTAAATCAACCCGTGGATTATAGGGTTGCTTGTAGTAAAATTGGATCACTACAGCATAACTAGCATATTATAAATGTCTCATCAGTATATAGAGACAATTTGTGCTTCCTCCGTTGAGCAGTACAGTATATATAAATCACTGCAGCATAGTTAACATTTAACACTTGCCTTTCTCTGCTTTGTTTGAGATGCATTCATTAAAGCACGATTGACCACTGTTGTGCTTTGTCTTATTGCTCTGCGTTCTTACCTAGCTGCTGTAGAAAGCAATATTGTGGCTACTTGGGCCGTGCGTATAGTGCCCGCGACGGGCGACGGCGCTGCCGCCCAAAAACAGATACATTGCTGCCGCCGCGTGCGCTTATAGTAAGCGCGACGGCGACACTGCTATGGAGCGTCGCGAACTTTGGAAGCTGGCAATATTTGATTTATCAAGGGCTGTCGCTTCCTGTGACAAATCAAATGCCAGTACGCCCGCGACGCCGCCGCAAAGCAAAATATAACTTTCGCTAGCGGCGACAGGTGATGTCACCCGTCCCGTTGCAACGCCGGTCCCGGGCACTATACGCACGGCCTTAGGTGTATATACCTTTAAATACATTGCCAACAGAGTCTCCTAGTCACTTCACACACCAAGCGCATACAGTACTCTTAGTTTTTTAGATCGTCGGTTCATTTTGTTGTTTTGTTCTGTAAACATTAAAATGGATTTATTTTCATTACGTGGCCAGCCTATCGGCATCACCGAAGATGCTGGTTTGCCCTTTGTCGCCCGAGGTGCAGTGCATCAGCGGGGAAACTGGTCCAGGCAGGTACACTACTTGAAGGCCGGTACAGAGTGCCCAAAAACTTTACTGTTCCGGCCAGACCATTACAGTCGGGTCAGTTGAGTCGTTGGATGTGCTTGGATGTCTCTGTTCTGTATTGCCATGAATTAATGTGAGCTATTGCTATCTCTCCAGGGTGTTACCTTCCCAGCCATGCATGCAATGTGGTCATCTTGGGCCCCACCTCTGGAACGCAGCAGGCTGCTAAGTCTTTCCTATGCAGGTCAGTATAAAGCCTCTGCTCGAAATAGCTCATTTTATGTTCCTGAGGCCTGTGTGGAAAATGCTCATATTTACTCGGCGATGCTGAGCCAGATGACACCTTAACGCTTATTGACTTGAATGAGCCATAAGGTGTCTCCTGGCAACATGTATCCTACGATATATTACCGCTTAGTAAATATGGGCCAAAGTGACTTGGCAAAGGTCACATGCACTGTCACTGAATCAAGAATAGGGTTCTTCAAAGACGTCTATTGATAATGTTTTTACTAATTAAATTGCATCTTTCTGAATTACTTGACCAAGATGCAGGAATATTTTATTTCATTGAGTTGTTTTATTGTTTTTATGTGGTTTTTAGTTTTGCCTTCTTGAAAGAATATACGGCAGACAGATTTTCCCTTCACGTTATATTAAAAATTACACTGAGTGAACAGTTATTTGCTTTCTATAACTTAAAACTTTCACCACTAAATGAATACCGATAAGAAAACATTGTTTTTTTATAACTGTGAAAAGAAATAAGCGACCAATTTGTAACATTATGTAGAAATTAAGATTCTCACTATATAAAATGTTAACGACTTAAAAATCGAATGCTCCAGATTCTATGCAGCAATGTGCACATTCTTATCTTCCCTTGTAAGCACTTGGAACTGCATTGTAAACGTTGAAATGGCTTGTAATCTTCCAGGCTTTTACAGTATACTGTACCTTACTTGCTGTGGTAAAATGGTGAGTATTGCCCTCTAGTGGGCAAAGTGAATATAGTCATTCCAATTTAAAAACCTTGTCTGAGACATGCAAATGCACCATTTGTAGTATTTTTTATTTATTGTACACTCTAAGGTGGATACAGTGGAGGGTTGTTTACACTTTTTTTTTTAAATGATTATATTTTCCCCCCACCATAACTTTTTTTAAATGTCTGGTTATACCCACGTACCAGCTTCACATTGCATAACCAACAACCAACCTCACACTTAATAGACCCAAAAGGTCAAAACAGCTGTCTGTGAGTTATTTTACAGCCTGTACACTTTTTTAACCCAGCCTGTGCTGAAACGTTGTGTAATACGGCAGGCATAATAAGTGTAACGGCTGGACCCCCCTTGTCTGACCCACCCAATCTCATCATTGGACCCGTTTTTGTCGGTCTACCTTTGGTCCCTTACAAGGTCGTTTTGTGTTTGGTGGTGCACCCTGCTATGTAACAGGATCTCCGAGTCTCACGCTTGGTGTTCTGTATTAGGGATATCATCAGGACAGGTATCTGAGGTAGTGGTGTACGAGTCCAACTTACTTCACGTGCAGCGCCTCACCTCATCCGGATCTATGCTTCCGCAGGGAGATTGGCCTGGTGAGGAACTCTCTTCTCGGTGGTGACTGCCACTGTGAGTAACTTCACACTCACACACAGTGGGGTGTTTCTTGAACATGGCATCTTATTGTAGACTGGGATGTAGCAGGCTGCCCCATGCAGCTGCGGCTCTAGCCACACATCTCTCCGTGCTGTCCCCTTTGCCAGGTACGTCCCCTCCCGTATTGAAGTGGGATTCCCCTTTCTCTTAGGGAGATCCACCACTGCGCCAGGTCCCTGGACAACAGTGTGGCTGTAGACAGACTTGATTGGTCACTCTGCTACGCTAGTTACAGCACTAGGGTCACCAAAAGTATTCCTCCAATCCCTTATGCCGGAGCATACATTTTACCAGTGCTATCACAAACTGCTGGCTAACAACTTTCAACTACTTTGCCACTACACTAACTGACAGTGTTGTGCCCTTTATACCTCAGGGGGCAGGCGCAACTCTTGATGTCACTATCCAGGGACTCGCGAGCATACACAGCCTTCCCTTACCAGGCACCCACCAGGGCTGTCTCCCACAGGTGTGAGGGAAAACCTCCATAACTACTGTTGGCAGGCCTGTACTTACCAGGACTACTGCCAACAGGGAAGAGTATACAGTCTATTATTTGCATGGCTACATACTCCCTGGTTAATACCCAGTTCCGGCTGGACCTAAATTTGGTGTACCTTGCGCCCGGAAACACTGCAAAAAGAACACACATAATAATCATGGCAAACAATCACATTAACATAAATGCAAAGCCATCTCACTCACACTGACCGGCAGGGAGCGCTACGAAAAAGCAGCACACCCTCAATTTGCCATCAATAGTAATGTCGAGGATCTGGCTTCATTCACCCCGCCCCGCGGCATCATGACACAGTCACGCTGTATTCCCGTGGGATTCCTCGCTCATTGCAATAACCACTTTGTGCATGACACACTGGTCCTCTATCTTCCAGACCCGCCCATAAGTTGAGCTACACTCTGCTCGCCTGGCTGAATTCCTTAATGGTTCCCCCTTTTTCGACGATATAGTGCGGATATCGTTTTTTAAGCCACTCCCATTCTCCTCTATCTCTTCATAGAGGTTCCGGACACTACGGGTAATCAAGCCAATCGCGACCTTCTGTATTTTGCCGCAAATAGCCCGTTTCAGGGCAAGCCCTGGTCAACTACTTTCGCCAGACGCCCCCAGGCAAACACCCATGACAGGCGGCTCATCGGTCTTTACCGGGTCATCCAACCCTGCAGGACCACTGTTGGGATAATAAAGGCCTGCCTGGCATTACGATCCCACACCTTACCCTTCTAGGGACCCTAAGGTAGCGCCTCGTCATCAAAGTCCACCCGCGCACCCACCAGTGATCAACCACCACCCCTCCCTCTACGGGATTAAATGAGGGTCGCGCGCGAACCAGGCTAATACCCCCGGTAACATACGGGGCGCAACCACCTAGGTCTCCTTCCGTTCTTCGAGCTAGGTTCTAAGAACTACCTCTAGTGACTCTCATACAGGCCAAACCCGAAGCATACATCGGACCGTACCCTCAGATCGTCAACAACCCTTTGTAACTGTGCGGTGTTTTTTAACGGAACGCTTAGCACACTGGGCAATCACTGGATATCCAGACTACTTGCGGGACATGACCTCCCTACCTCACCTCCGACCATCATCGATAGTTCCCAGATCCGGACTTCCAGATCCGATTCCTCGGAACAGACCCCGTGACTCCCCGGACACCTAAGCTCTAGACTGGACTTCCGAATGAAATAGTGAGGGAAGGCGGGCCCTTGTAGCGGCCTGGGGGTAACACTTTGGGGTGGAAGCGGGTTGGGCGACGGGGACCTCTACCGAACCGTAGGTATACGCGCAGGGTTTCAATGACCTGCTCCCAGCTAATACATGTCTCGGTTCGGACTCAAAGTCTCTCTTTCTCACGGTCAGGGACCTCTTCATCTCCTCCGACTCGAGGCGCCATCCGTCTGGCACCAGTAGGTGAAACGACTTCCGACTCCTTGCTCGACCGCAGAGGCCTGCGATCATCTCCACTCGAGACCTTCTGGTACACCGGGAATCCACCTCGCAACATGACACTGGCTTCGACGCAGATTGGTTGCGTCCCTAAGCGGCGATTCTTCCCACGAGGACATCGGCAACGCCCGTCTGCTGTAGCGATGCAGTATGGCTCTGGATTCGCTTTCTTTCCTCCTCCCCACCTGGGGTGGCGAAACGGTCCCCATGGTACTCTTAGTACCTAGCAGCGGTCGGGGTGGACTTCGACCTCCATTCCGCGTCACTAGTGCCCAGCCACGGCAGTGGGGCCCCGGCGATATGGGTGGTCGTGGTAGCTTTGGTACATGGAGACCACCTTACATGCCGCGTCCTATACACCACGGGGAAAATGGCAATTCTACATGGGTACAATAGTATGACAGTCTTCTTTATGGACACCTCTACTCGACCAGATAGCACACTCCTCGTCCGAGGATTCTAACTTGCATTCGGGCCGAGGGCATCAGAGGAGACCGGCGAGGGCTCCTCGGTGATACCTCTCGATGGATTGGGTTTCTCCGGTCGGGAGCACCGAAACTGATCCGACTCCGCGCGGTCCTGACCACTCTCTAATTCCTAGTGTCTCGGCTCTGACTCGTGATCGCCGAGGGAATTTCTGCTATCTTCACCCGCACACCGTCTGTACACGGTACAAAAGGGGTCAGTGGCCATCATGTTCACTGCAAGTCCACAGTGCGGGGCATCGGGTCTTCGTTGACCACGGTAGCCGCCGCGGCACCGCGGCACATGACCGCCCAAGACACGCCCACCTCTCCCAAACCCTCCCAGCGACTGATAAGGAAGCTCTCGGTTCTTAGTCCGAGTAGGGTTATCGAGTACGAGCATCACCGGACTCTAGGTCCACTTTATCAGCAAATGCAGCCATATTCAACAGCGGAGGCGCATCGTTTAAGAGGTCTAACTGGTCAATGGTCTTCGCCAAACCTGAAGGGCAGTAGGGTGCGGGTTGGCAACCCCTCCTCCTTCTTTCTAATATCAATATCCGGTGGTGGTGCAATGCAACACCACTCACCCTCGCGTGAAACTAGGGGGATGTTCGTACCGACTTGTAGGCTGACCCAGACAGGTGCAGAGTGGTATAGTCATGAGGGGCGGCGCTCAGTTCGCGTCCTAAACTCCCATGGGGTGGCAGTTTGCTCGTCTGGCGCCAATCCCTGCACATAACAAGTAGAAAATGCCTAAAGTTGACAAGACGTTCCTTTGCAGCATGCCCACGCGGCGGTCCCGGGAACGCGGGAACGCACATCTTGGTAATATTGTCTCCCTTTTCCCATGAAGGCAGCGTCTCTGGCTGTTGTTAATGGGTTTTTATAAACAAAGTCCATTTCCGTTCCCTCACCATCTGATAAAACTGTTCATGCTCATTATTACTCGGGGATATCATCCCGAGAAACAACAACATGATAAACACGGCTCAGCCACGGCTTTCACGCCATTCACCACCAAACTCCAAAAGTCTCTTCTGTGCTCTGTCTCGTCCACCAACAGTTATATGAATCGCGTAGTTCTCCTCTGACACGCAAGCCACCTCCTCCACCTCTACGCATGATCAGGATCTCCATTCTATTGGATACGTCTACTCCCCCGCCATCTAACTGGCCCTTCTTACGTTGCAGATCCTCCAATTCTGAATGTGTCTCTCTCCCAGTTCCATTCTGGACCTTCTGCTCCCTGTGCAGATCCACCATTCTGACAAGGTCCTCTCCTTGAGTCGTTGAACACCGACATTTCTGTACGCGGAGCCTTCCGCTTCTGCGGGGCAGCTACCACAATCCGTATTCAATAAAATGCTCTTTTTGCAAACCTTTGTCCTCCTTAATCGTAGATCTGACTCGTGTTTGCAAAACTTACCATCAAGGCTAGGCCTCACTCTTTCGGTGGTCTACTGTACACGTTCTCCGGCTGTGCTCCTTGTAATGGTCTGGAATGGAGACTAGAGTACCTGGCTTCCATGCATGTACTCTTGGGAGCTTCGACTATCTACTTTGGCGAGTATAGTGCGTACACTCTTCCAGAATTCCTGCCCTCAACTGTTTACCAGTTTACCCTTCAGCGTCCCGCGGCTATGCGCTACCGCAAGGCGACAGAACAGGCAATAGCCCCCGGATACAGACTCACTTCTACACCAAACGGATCCCCCAGCCGTTTTTGCCCGGGAATGCAGCTATCCTGCAGCTCCTATATCTCCCTGGCTCGTCCCAGTCAAGCCACAAAGTTGGCAGACAGACACTTTCCTTGTTTCCTAATGTGATCTGTGTCACCACCCTAGCACAAATAGCCCTGTCCTTTGTAACATGGTAGTGCATCCGTATTCTAGCAGCCTCCAATTGTAATGGCTACGGATCACCCCTGGTCTGACCACCCCAATCTTCACATGGCCCGTCTTGTGGTCTAACCCCTCTGGTCCCACATTACAAGCGTAGTTCACCTCGTGTGGTGGTGGCACTGCTTAGTACACAGACTCCTGAGTCTCCCGCTTGGTGTTATAGAGGATATCATCAGGACAGGTATCTGAGGTAGTGGTTACGAGTCCAACTTACTTCACGTGCAGCGCCTCCACCTCATCAGGATCTATGCTTCCGCAGGGAGATTGTCCTGGTGAGGAACTCCTTCTCGGTGGTGACTGCCACTGCTGAGTAACTTCACACTCACACAGTGGGGGTTTCTTTGAACATGGCATCTTTATTGTAGACTGGGATGTAGCAGGCTGCCCCATGCAGCTGCCGGCTCTAGCCACACATCTCTCCGTGCTGTCCCTTTGCCAGGTACGCCCTCCCGTATTGAAGTGGGATTCCCTTTCTCCTAGGGAGATCACCACTGCGCCAGGTCCCTGGACACAGTGTGGCTTAGACAGACTTGATTATTCACTCTGCTACCGCTAGTTACAGCACTAGGGTCACAAAAGTATTCCTCCAATCCCTTATGCCGGAGCATACATTTTATCAGCTGCTTCACACAACTGCTGGCTAACACTTTTCAACTACTTTGCCACTACACTAACTGACAGTGTTGTGCCCTTTATACCTCAGGGGGTAGGCGCATCTCTGATGTCACTATCCAGGGACTCAGAGCATACAGCCACTCCCTTCCTTACACAGGGCACCACACCAGGGTGTGAGGGGAAACCTCCATAACTACTGTTGGCAGGCCTGTACTTACCAGGACTTACTGCCAACAGGGAAGATGTATGCAGTCATTATTATGCATGGCTACATAAGCTTATAGGGTCCCTTGTTAAAATGGATAAGAAGTAAAGAGTGGCACACTGCTTATTTGCATGTCATTACCCAGAATCCCTGGCTGCTGTGGAAGCACTGTTTGATGAGTAATAATGGGGAAAGACAGGTTTGCAGACCTACCTGGGACATGCAAATGCATCATAAGTGGTATTTTTATTTACTGTACAATTTAAAAGGCATTTTTTTTTGTAATAAAAAGCAACCACTTCTCACACTTTCAAGCAGATATTGTAGAACGAAATAAATCCCAGTTCTGTAGTAGATAACCTAAGCTGGTAACAGGCCACAGGTGAAGCCCTTATAATGGTCACATTTAACCCCCAATTACAAGCCCGAATTCTATATTTCAATGTTGAAGTATGTAAAAGTTAAATGCAAGTAAAACATAGTGAAACTTGTGGTAAAAACAAAATGGCACAGCTTGGGCCAGTTTGCTCACCACGGTCCAAAATAAAAATGTTTATACCTCCTTGCCTCCTTTTGAAAGCACACATATTCTGTGATGAAATGATTTTCCTTTCAGTGCTCGGCACTGTGCGGCAAACGGTTTGTATTTATTTTTTTACTTACTACATATTTTTCAGATATCAACCTCGCATGCTACGGGAAATGTTTAAAAGTAATGTATTCAGTCTAAAACAAAGGGCCCTTTTGTGGGTACATTTCAGTGGTGCCTGTTACATAAAGTCTATAGAGAAGTCACTGAAAGAAATAGGCAAGCTTAAGTAAAGTAAAACATTTCTTACATTCTGATATTTTTATCCTGTGTTTCATTAAAAGACATGTGTGCATAATTTTGACTTTTAAAGCAACAAAGCGGCCTATAATTAGATGAGATGGATAAGTCTTTGTAAAAACTTTTTCTTAGTGTTGTCTTCATTTTTGCATTAAACAAAACAATATGTTTTCATACATTCTTTGTATACATTTTAGAACAACGCTTATGTTCATGCAGGGTCTGTTTAATATCTTGCACAGTAATAATCTTTATTGTACTGGATTCCTTAGTGTGTCGGATATTTTAATTCTAATTCTTGTATGATTCCAGAGATGTAAAGTGAGGCTCAACCTTTTATATATACGGTACTTGGATTGTAAGCTCTTCGGGGCAGGGATTCTTTTTCCTAGTGTTTACTTTTATGTTGGAAGCACTTATTCCTATTATATCACATGTATTACTGCTATAAAGTGCTATGTACATGGATGGCGCTATACAAATGTATGTACAGTTAGGTCCGAAAATAATTGGACACTGACACAATTTTCATAATTTTGGCTCTGTACGCCACCACAATGGATTCTAAATGAAACAACTGAGATGCAATAGAAGTGCAGACTTTCAGCTTTAATTCAAGGGGTTAAACAAAAATCGTATGAAACATTTAGGAATTGTAACCATTTTCATACACAGTCCCCTTATTTCAGGGGCTCAAATGTAATTGGACAAATTAACACAATCATAAATAAATAAAATGTTAATTTTTAATACTTTGTCGAGAATCCTTTGCAGGCAATGACTGCTTGAAGTCTGGAACGCATGGACATCACCAAACGCTGGGTTTCCTCCTTTGTGATGCTTTGTCAGGCCTTTACTGCAGCTGTCTTCAGTTGTTGTTTGTTCGTGGGTCTTTCTGCCTTAAGTTTTGTCTTCAGCAAGTGAAATGCATGCTCGATCGGGTTGGGATCAGGTGATTGACTCGGCCATTGCAGAATATTCCACTTCTTTGCCTTAAAAAACTCCTGGGTTGCTTTCGCAGTATGTTTTGGGTAATTGCCAATCTGTAAAGTGAAGCGCCGTCCAATCAACTTCGCTGAATTTGGCTGAATCTGAGCAGACAATATATTCCTATACACTTCAGAATTCATCCGGCTGCTTCTGTCTTCTGTCAAATCATTAATAAACACTAGTGACCCTGTGCCATTGTAAGCCATGCATGCCCATGCCATCACACTGCCTCCATCGTGTTTTACAGATGATGTGGTATGCTTCGGATCATGAGCAGTTCCAAGCCTTCACCATACTTTTTTCTTCCCATCGTTCTGGTACAGGTTGATCTTAGTTTCATCTGTCCAAAGAATGCTGTTCCAGAACTGGGCTGGCTTTTTTAGATATTGTTTGGCAAACTCTAATCTGGCCTTTCTATTCTTGAGGCTTATGAATGGTTTGCACCTTGTGGTGAACCCTCTGTATTTGCTCTCGTGAAGTCTTCTCTTTATGGTAGACTTGGATAATGATATGCCTACCTCCTGGAGAGTGTTCTTAACTTGGCTGGATGTTGTGAAGGGGTTTTTCTTTGTGAATGATAGTGAATATAAGGCGCTAACAACTTAAAATAAAATAGTGGTTGCGTGCAAGTTAATAGTGCAATATACAATAAAATATGTGCTCAATTAATATATCCCTGCTCAAACCCTCTGGCAGAACCTGTTTCCCGGGTTCCAAGTAGAATGATATAATTCAGACAATCCAGGAGGAGCAAAATATGGGGAAATAAAGAAACAAAAAACAATGCAAATTTAAGTGCAGACGTTGAGACTAAAATCCAATCAGATGTCAATATCTTGGCTCTACTGGTCTATCTACTCACAAGATGTTAGTGGTATATATGCAGTTGGCAGATTGGGCTGCCACCCCAGGTGGATGCTGTATACTGTGTAACTCCCTCCAGGCTCGTCTCATCAGTGTGGCAATGATACATGTAGAGGAAGAAACAGAACTACATAGCGCGATCTGTCTTGAAATAGACTGTATAAAAAGTATATAGGCATATACAATGTGCACTTACAATGTGCCAGAATTAAAATCGCCTTTTTTACATTAAGAGTGAATCTAGGGGGTACTCCGCCGTTCTCACCACCTCCTCTCTGGCTCTGGATCTCCTCCGTCTGCAACCTGGGATTTTTTTTTACCATGGAAAGGATCCTATGATCATCCACCACTGTTGTCTTCCATGGACGTCCAGGCCTTTTTGTGTTGCAGAGCTCACCAGTGCGTTCTTTTTCTCAGAATGTACCCAATTGTTGATTTGGCCACTCCTAATGTTCCTGCTATCTTACTGATGGATTTTCTTTTTTTTTTGCAGCTTAAGGATGCCCTGTTTCACTTTCATTGAGTGCTCCTTTGATCGTATGTTGTGGGTTCACAGCAACAGCTTCCAAATGCGAATGCCACACCTGGAATCAACTCCAGACCTTTTACCTGCTTAATTGATGATGAAATAACGAAGCAATAGCCCACACCTGTCCATGAAACAGCTTTTGAGTCAATTGTACAATTACTTTTGGTCCCTTGAAAAAGAGGGGGCTACATATTAAAGAGATGTAATTCCTAAACCCTTCCTCCAATTTGGATGTGAATACCCTCAAATTAAAGCTGATAGACTGCACTTTAAGCCCATATTCATTATTTAACTGTAACTGGAATTTATTTTGGTACACAGCCGAAATAATAAAACTTGTATCAGTTTCCAATTATTTCCGGACCTAACTGTATGTGTGTATGTATATAATTCCCATGTGCAGGAATAATTGTTAAAGTTAAGACATGGGGGTATATTTCCCCCTTTCTTCACAAATATTCCAAGATATAATAAAGAAACACAGTTTGACTGTAAAAGAGATTTCACTACAGTATTGATGATGTCTTTCACATGGCACATGAATGTAAGAGTATGTAGTGCCTTTGTGATTCAGTCCTAGGAGCCAATTTATTTTACCTGTGAAGAATCATTGACTTCCTGAGGATTTTTGTTTTTATAAAAAATAACAAAACTAAAAAAAAGAAACCATTCACTAAGCAAATGTGACCTGTTTAATGATAGATTTTTTTTAATTTTAATTTATATGTAATTGTAATACGGAATGTTTATATATTACTGAGCATTCTCTTGAAACCAACACTTATTTGCTTTTAGGTGCACAACTTGGAACAGTTGTATCTCTTCCGTTGTCAGGTCTAATTTGCTATTACATGAGTTGGATTTATGTATTCTACATATTTGGTAAGTATTGAAAATATTTACTTTAAGTTGACTAGAGTATTATATATACAGGCCCTACAAGAATATTGTGACTGGGTTTAAAGTTTATTACTATACACGTTTTGTTTTTCGCAATGGTTACTACCCGGGATGAAAAAATCTAAAATCCCCCCCTTTGCGGCTGTGCTGTACACAGTAAGGACTGACCTGATTGACAGGTCAAGTCACTACTGCGCAGCTCTGTGAGTAGAGCAGGAGGCAGAAGGATGCGAGGCCTGGGGGTGGGGCTAGCCAAAGGGGACGGAGCTAGTCAGCAGAAATGTGAGAGTGTCTATGTGACACAGATACACACAGTGACACTAAGCCGACAATGTGTGGTGAGGGGCAGCCAGAACACCCCCGTTCCCCCTCATCTCCACCCCCGTGCCCCTAACTATTCTAACTTCTCAGTATTTTATATTTTCGCCCACCCCTGGTACAGATAAAGGTATCTTTAAAGTTAAGACACTTCTGTGTTTGAGCAACTTTGAGAAGGGTTGACATCTGATTTGCGCAATAGTAGCACAACCCAAGCTTACGTTGCACAAAGAGGACACAAGTGTGAAGTTGCACACATTTGATAAAAATGTCATAGTTGCCTTGTTATAAAGGAAATATGCAAAACATCTGCAGTTGAAACAGAAGCATGTACAGGACGGCGTGATCTGCCCATTCAAATGTTACCCATGAAAACATTCATCTAAACTTTCCCATTGAGAGAATATGGGGGGGAAACGGCAACGAAAATGCAAAAACCCGATAGATAAAACTACCACCATACAAAATTTATACCAAACTAAAGACAAGTGAAGGATTTGCTGCATTATCATAGGTGACTATTGAACAGACCGATTTGAGCTGTCCTGTACGTGATGGCGTGGTCACAAGATTGTGCACGGCTGAACCTAACAAGGGTTTATAAGGGAAGCCACATCCATGAGTATATAGTTATCTTGACCAAGGGGCATGATGTCCTAAAGTGTGGTGTTCCTGTCTATGAGATGCATGAACAGGAATTGACAGTGCTCATACAAATGCAATTACAAATCCCGATATTAAAGAGTCAGTGACGAGATTAGGAAAGCGGGCAATTAATAAAAAAACCTGTATTAGCTTTTTGTTTCCATTTGATATTTTCTTTCACCTGCAGGAGCCTTTGGTGTTGTGTGGTTTGTAATGTGGCTCGCGTTTGTTAGTGATACCCCGCAAACACACGGCACAATTTCTGATTCAGAAAAACGCTACATTCTATCTTGTCTTGAAGATCAAGTAAGTATGAGTTAAATATGTCAACTACAGACTCTGCACTTACATATGCGATCAATGGCATTGCGTTCCCTGAACTACACTACATTATAGTTGGTGTAACTAAGGTTTCTCGTTTGTGGTGGCTTATTGCTGGTGCAAATGTAAGAAAGTGTATTGCTTAAGATGTATCATTCTACATTCTTATCCAGGAAATGTAATATATTTCAAGTATTTTATACTTCTATATAAATTATAAATACGGCAATTTGTTTTTTTCATACTTTTTGGGTATCTTGCTACACTCTATGGATCATCTAAGCTCCATGATTTACCTTACCTAAGGTTTGTGCTTTGCTGCACCCATGCATCTATTAGGTACTATACTGCCCCCACATAGGCATTTTACTGCTCACCCTTGGCTAGTACAAAATAATCTGCAACCGTTAACAAATTTTGTAGTAAATAAGGACTTTGGCTTGTTGCTTATGTCATCTTCAACAGTGGAAGGCAGCATCATTCATTCACATGAAATCTCCAACTCATATGGTTTCAGTTTTATTTTGCAAGGAACATGGGGCAGCTCACTTAACCTTGCATGTTTATTCACATTACTCATTGACACTTATTCATACAAAAACACATCTCCACACACGCACCCAGGCAATTGCACACGCACCGAGGCAATCATACACGCACCGAGGCAATCGCACACGCACCCAGACAGGGCTGCCAACAGAATTCTTGGGGCAAGGGACAAATGAATTGGCCTGGACGAGGTAGAAGGAGCTATATGGGGGGGAGGTGCTATGTGGGGGTGGCAGGAGGAGCTATGGGAGGAGTAGGTAATGGAGGAATAGTATGGGCCTGGGGGAGGAAGGGGGAGTAGGTTTGGGCCTGGGAGAGGGGGCAGGGCGTAGTAGGTATGGGCTCGGGGGAGGGGTGGAGTTGTAGGTATGGGCCCAGTTGAGTGGGGGAGGAGTAGGTATGGGCCTGGGGGGTGGGGGGTTAGGAAAAAGGCCTAAGGGGGAGGGGGTGCCGGTAGTCACTCCAGGGTTGACATTATGTCTGCTTTTCAAAGCTCGCGGGCCAATAAGAAGCTGTGACATCATTCAGTGGGGCTTCTTATTGGTCCATGTGACCGGGGGCTTTAAACTGCAGAGAGATTAAAGCACACTCTACAGAGGCAAGTATCTCTCTGGAAGCAGGGGGTCCCCAGAGCTGTAATGAATGGGGTTCAGCACTCGAGACCCCATGCTTCCATCCTGTTGTAAAGAATGAAGGGGAAACAACGGCTTGGATCACTCCTTTAAGTGATATGGCATCTTGGTGGGGGAACACTGCATCAGTTTTAAATATGACCCAATAGACTGTTTTCCTTGGCTCCTAAAAAACATATTTGACTTCTGATTATGACGATGGTTTTTATTTCAGCTTTCTACTCAGACGTCTATACCTTGTGGTGCAATGTTAAAGTCGTTGCCTTTGTGGGCTATTGTTGTAGCTCATTTTTCTTATAACTGGACGTTTTACACTTTGCTAACATTATTGCCGACATATATGAAGGAGATCCTACGCTTCAATGCACAGGAGGTAAGCTCAAGATAATACATTGTATTACTACAGGATGATTTTAATGGCAGTGAAGTGCAGAGGGAGAGTGACTGGTGTTAACGTCCTAATTAATGTAGGCTGCAAATCTCTCCCCCTCTGTGATAGGCTGAACAGCCTGTCACTCAACCAGAGACAGCCAGTGATTTTACCATTTGGTTTCAAACCAAAACTATTTCCCATATGATTGGCTTTTTCAATGACCATCAATAAGTCACAATGCCAAACGTTTGATAAAATATGCCTTTACCTACCTAAGACTGTTTGTTTTTAGTCATGGACAATTATATGTTGCTCTATCAAGAGTCAGAGCATTTGAATAATTTGCTGTAGTGTCGGAAAAGAACCCAGAAATGGACAATTGTGTCTTTTAGAGAAATCTGCAATTTAAAAAATAAGTTTAAAAAAAAAAATGTGAATGTTTAATAAAATTTCAGATCTCCTAGATCGGCATATGTTACGTCGGGCAGAGCTAGTTTTCTAATAATACAATAAGCGCAGCAAAGTCAGGCAATAGGAAAGGAAATCCCTGCCCCAGAGAGCTTATAATCGAAGTGTTATGTTGGGAGATTTGGAGAGAGCAGGTGAGGGAATAAGTGCAGTAGATGTCAGTGATTGGTCACAATGGTTGGTAGGAGCAACTGTGGGTGTGGGGCAGTCACCGTGAGTCTAGGTTATTGAAATGCTTAATTTAAGAGCTGAGTTTTCAGGTTGGTCAGTATTAAATTAGATGGGTTAACACAACTAGCAAGGAGGCAGGGAGGCGTGGGTTAGAGCAGGAGTGTATGGCTGGGTCCAGGATTAGAAGAGATATCAACAGCAGGAAGAAGGAGGAGTAGAGCAAGAGAGAATATTGAATTATTGTTTGGGTAATTAGGAAATTATGAAAACCTGGCCCTTGAGAATTGAGCTTGGATTTTCTTATTTTTAGAGTACTGAGAATTCAAAGCTAAAACAATAACCTAACGTGGCTGTTGAGCACCCAAGGCTAAAATAACGAGCAAGATTGACCTGGGAAGTAGTTTTGGAGTAATGAAATGCATCTGAGAAATGGTGCTTTTGGGCTAAGTTCACCTGCGAAAGCTTTATGCAGTAAGGTCCGATGCAGCTGATCGTGGTGTCATTCATGTCGACCACAGTTTTCATTCAATAAGGCCCATAAAGTAATGTGCTGGGTGTCAGAAATAGATTGTGTACGGTTCAACATTCTGAACAAATAAGAGTACGTTAACATGGACATTTCTGAGTTAAATGGAGACGAGCACATCCACTGAGTGTGTCAACACTGCATAGTTGGTAGTTAGCAGTATTAGGATCGATAGGGTTGAGATAACAAGAGTTGCTCATGGGATAGGCATACTACTTGCTTGTAGCATTATGAATGAGTAGTAGAGATTCATCCTAAAACTTGAGAGATGCAGAGACTGTAAATTATGCCAGGGAGTATATGTGCTTTTGAAATAATGACTCAATATTCCATCAATTTTGTTTCTTCATTAAGTTTGGTTGCAGCAGCTAGGCTTATGTAGCTTTGCTGCTTTTTGGAGATCTCTCTAAAGCAACACATTCCCTGCTGCTTTGTAGTAAAACATTATCAGTCCTCACACAAAATCCCCACAGATCTTTCTTCTCCTTAAATGGCATCTTACCAGTGGGTAAGTTATTTGACTATACTGGCTAAGAGATATTCTCGACTTGGGAATTTGTGCTTCTCAGATGTTTGATCACTACTATTTCATCATCACCCAGGGACAGCTAGTCATTAGCTGTTTCTCAGCCTTTGGATATTAACCTCCTCGTCACCAGTAACACGCAGACTGCATGATATGTAAATATTTGCTAAAGTAGTATTTTTCATGTTATTGACAACAGAATAACGTTTCGGGCAGGAGCCTCTACGTCAGATCATCCCCTGTTTAACGGACTTAAAACATAAAATGCATATAGAGAATTTAGCACCGGAAATGCGTGGACGCATCCTGGTAATGGCGGACTTCATGTGCAGTTACCTCTCGGTACTTCGGGTTGTGATGGCTCGGTCCTAGATCTGCCCCCCTGTGCAGAGCGTTGTTGTCAATGGCAGCACAGAACGCCATGTATTGCAGCCCTGGCAACCCAGGACGCCTTAGGAATGAATATAATCCGTGCGCAGGTACAAAAAAAGATAACTGGAAACATACTAATAAACATTATTAAGGAAATAGCTATTTACTATATTCATTGAACAATAGTGCCAATAACCCCATCTAATCAAGAATACCAATTATAAGCCCAAACGCCTTTTCAAGGTATTGTTTTATTAAAAAGAAAAAGAAAATAGTTGTAGTGTTTTAAACGGCTCCTGCTGTCCTGAAACAGTATTGTTCTTTTGTTGTTAATATGATCAAGTAAAATAATACTCCAGCAAGTACTGCTTTTTGGTTTTGTGTACTACATACATTTCTTTGCTCCTTTAGGCTGCAGGCAGGGAGCGGGCGCTCATGCTCGGTGACGTCACGTTACCTGCTCGGACGGGAGATTTGTGGCCGGCAAGGTGCGCACGCGGGGGGGGGCTATTCGCGGGGCGTAGCCATAACATCACGGAGCTGGTTCGCCCTCATTGGGCGAACTGCTCACGTGATGCGCGAGCGAGAGACAGATTCAAAAGTTCTTGCTTCGGCAAGCAGGTAAGCGCCGAGCGGGCGCAGGCGCTTGCTCATGCTGGCCACACACATTGCCGCAATGTGTTTCATCGCGGCCAGCGTGAGCGCCCGCTCAGCGCCACCCTGGCCGAGGCCTTAGGTATTCAGACTCTGAATCAAAAACCTGTCGTGTTGCTATTTTCTCACTGAGAAAAAGTTTTCTGTGAGTAATCATACATGCGCTTAATAAATGATACAAACATTTGCTTAGACTAAAAAAAATTTATATCTTTTATTGTAGAATGGGTTTCTGTCTGCACTGCCTTACTTTGGATGTTGGGTCTGTATGCTCTTAACTGGTCTCATAGCTGACTACCTGAGAGAGAGGCTAAACTTTACAACTGTGGCTGTTCGAAAAATATTTAACTCCATAGGTAAGTGAAATATTCTGTTTATTAGTTGTGAGTTTGCGGAAGTAATTTAAAAAAAAATGGGTTAAAATCTTCTTCAAAAATTGGGTTAAGTAGGATTACAGAATAAGGCAAATAGGCGGTCCCTGCTCAGCTCAATATAATTTACATGTTGGAGGTGTGCTATTTGGGAATTATACATTTGTGAGAACACGAGAGGAGAAAGAATCCATCATACGGGATTCTTTCTCCTCTCGTATTCTCAGGATTGCGGAATACTTACATTGGACACATTTTAGAGAGGTCACTAAAAAAACAAAGAGTATATTGGGTTGTCTTTTCATACCATCCGCAATGGCCTTTACTAATACTGTATGTGGATTTCCAATGTGTATCACTAATTTATTACGGCAGAGTTGATCTATGTAACAAGCACAGTAATCGTAGCCAGTCAGTCCATTACCTAAGTTTGGGTACAGTTTTGTTTTGTTCACACATGCTTTTATCTGAAGTGATCTAATATTTGTGTTTTCGTTCTTACAAATAGTTTTGTCGTTTGTCACATTTTACATTGTTACCATTGGAAACATATCGAATGGCTGTGATCAACTACAGTACATTTAAATTTTCCTTTTACTCTTCCATTTCATTCAGTTTATCATCAGATCTTTCCTATTCTACAGTACCTTTAAAAAATGCCAAAAATCTACTCTTATTTACAAATTAACAAGTAGACTTTTTGTGTTTTGCCTTTGATCACTACAGCCGATCTAAAGTCCTCCAGGTTCATCCCTCTCCGTGACTGCTTCCCACTGTTTGCCCCTTTTCAAATCTTTCCATGAATAACAACATTTATCCTTCAGGATCAAAGTCACAATCTGGAGTTCATGACACAGACCTCTACTAGATCCCAGACTTGATTTCCCAAGTACTGTACTCCAATCTCTATTCATGTTCTGTAGTTCAATTCCTCTGAGTTCCACCTCCACAACTCTACCAGCACTCCACCATACATCAAAAATTATCTGTGCCACATTATCTGATGATGTTATGATTATCCATACCTTGCCTTCCCCTCTCACTTTGTTACTCAGAGGAATGGAGACACAGTGGCTCATATTTACTAAATTACAGTGCGATTCCAAAGGACGCCTTACGGACCGTTTGGTTGAATAGAGGCCATAAGGTGTCTGCCAGCGCTGGAAATATTATGGAATATTATAGGCTAAAGCAGTAAAATTCCGGGCATTACTGAAATCCCTGCCCTCTGATTGGTTAGAATTTTTGGCACCCTGCCAACTCACCTTTCAGAGATGTAGGGAGAGCGCGGCATCTCTGTTCCTCTCACAGCACAGCACGGCAACAGAAGCTCTCTCACACAGCACATGCAGGCACTTTCAAACAGCACATGCAGGCTCTCTCACACACAGCACATGCAGGCCCTCTCACACAGGCCTCTCACACAGCAACATGCAGGCTCTCCTCACACACACGCACATGCAGGCCCTCTCACACAGGCTCTCTCACACAGCACATGCAGGTCTCTCTCACACACAGCACATGCAGGCTCTACACTCTCCCTCCCCCGCCCCTGCCTCCCTCTCTCCCTGCTATTGCTGTCAGAAGTGGCGGGTCCCAAATAGTAACTTTGTTACTTGCACAACAAAGTTATATTTCTTCCACCACTTGCATAGCTTTTGCTAAGTCATTTTATCTGTTTTTTTTTTTAGTTTGTAGTTAAAGCTGCAGTTCAGTCTTTTTTTTTTTTTTTTTTTTTTAATTTATTTTTTTACTTCAATAGTTTCATGTGTGCATCTCTTATTTACCTAAAGAACTGTATAGCTGCCAGTCAATTCGTCTCCTGTATTGATAGGCGAAATTTGGTGACATAATAGAGCTGGCATATGTTTTTTATTTGCTTCTGTCAGTCAGTGGAAGCTCATGAATATCATGAGCACTCCTGCACTGACATGTGCTAGAGGGAGGGCAGGGCTGACAAAGGGGTGTGCCAGGGCTTGTAACAGGACATGAAGGGGCAGTGCCTTAGCAAATGGCTGTTAAAATAGAATCACAGAAAATTGGTCTTTCAAAGTTGTTTTTTTAAAAACAGAAAATGATAAAAGTATTTTTTCTTACTACAGAATGATTTATTAAAAAAACACACATGCAGGATATTGACGTCGCTCCCCCATCACTTGCTTCCCCGCCCACCTTGATTCCCCCCTCACCTCGCTCCCCCGTCACTCGCTCCCCCCCCCCTCACCTCTCCCCTCCTCCACCCCCTCCCACAATCCCCACTCACCTATCTCTTTCTCCCCCCCACCCTTGCCCTCTATCCACCTTGCGCCCCCCTCACCGCTCTTCTCCACCCCCTCACCTCTCGTCTCCCCCCTACCTTCTTCTCCCCCCTCACCTCTCTCCTACCCTCACCTCCTCCACCACACCCCTCACCTCTTCTCACCCCCCCCCCTCACCTCCTCTCCCCCCCCCCTCACCTTTCTTCTCCCCCCCCTCACCTCTTCCCTCCTCCACCTCTCTCCCCTCTCATTTGCTACTTTACTTCTTTTTCCTACACGGTGCATCAGAGTAGTTCCTCGAGTTATATATCTTTACAAAAGTGTCTTTATTTTTTATGAAAAAACCCTATATTTAGCCATATAGTAATAATCCTCTCAGAACAGGTCTTTACTGGCCAATAATGCACTGTTCTTCGGGGATTATTACTTAAGTATCACTTAGTAAATAGAGGCAATTATCTCTTATTTCTCTACCATCTTTTGAATCTTTACTTTTTGTAGGTGCGTAACCTATTTATATATACATTATCATCTTCAGCCCTTGTTGATCCACTGATGGATGAAGGCCTCCCAAATGATCTTCCAGACACTGCAGTTGCACAGCCCTCTCCACGTTTACACAACATTTTTTTTTATTTCATCCTCCCATCTTACTTTTTGGTCATCGTCTTGGTATTTTAATTTTTGTTGGAGGTCCAGTTGAGTATTGCTTTGTCCAACCAATGGTAATTTCTTCCTGTGATAGCTACCGTCTCTGCCATTTTAATCTCTTCACCTTTTGATGATGACACAGACTTTGTATGGTTTTGAGCCATGCATCATTCTTTTTCCCGGTCTCTGGGTAATACCCAGCATACATCTCTCCATACTTATTGCGTTGTCTGAAACTTCTGAATTATCTTGGATTTAGAATCCAATTTCGAATCCATACTTGAGCACAGTAGGATACACTGGTCAAAATGTTTTCTTCTTGAGGCCCAGTGGAAGTTCTATTGAAATATTGGCTGAAGAAGTGGCCAGTGAATAAAGCACTGACCTGATAACTGACATGGCGTGTGAAGCAGGGGAGGGTGATGATTCACATTTTTTATGTCTGCTACTTGTGACCTTGGGGAAGTCACTTTATCTCCCTGTGTTTCAGGCACCAAAAACATAGAGATTGTAAACTCATTTGGGCACGGGACTGTGTCTGTTAAAATTCTATGTGCAGGCACCCCGGTTTAAGGACACTCACTTTAATACACTCGCGAGTAAGGACAGATCACCCAATAGGCAAATGGCACTCATGCATGCGCTGTCAGCCCTTACTGAACATCAATACCAGCTTCCTACCTGTACCGAAGCTGTGCGCAAGCGGGGAGACTATAGAAGCCTGTTACAAATGTGTTTATTTACATCAGTTATACACGTATATGACGATTGCAGTAGAGTAACATGCATCGATAAGTGGAAAAAAGGTAGTGCTTCACTTTAAGTTCATTTTCGCTTTACATACATGCTCTGGACCCATTGCGTACGTTAATGCGGGGTATGCCTTAAGTGCTGCTTACTGTCACTATATTGTAATTGTGAGCACTTGAGTCCCATTGAGGAGAAAAACACTTTATGGAGTAAAAGTTGTTTCTTCCAATGAGCTCCATCCCATCTCATTCTCAAAATTATTTCAGAAAATTCTTATTGTGGTCATTATGTCAGCCTTTCTCAAGATGCACTTATATTTTTAAAACTGTTCTTTTTTTTGTTGTGTTCCGTATTTCGTTTGTCTTTCATTCCTCTACCTTTAATTTTTGCTGCATAATAATACATGTTCTTCCAGCAAAGCCTGGCATCTAGGATAAAAGGAAACCGTTGACATCTCATGAGTAGCTAATCCAGATAGCGAAGTCCACTATTTCAGAGGCCTGAGCCTATGAAATAGAAGTGAAGAAGATCCAAATACCAATATACAAAAATCTTAACATTTTATCTGAAACCGGAATCTACATAGTTAACTGGCACGGTTCAGTAGTCTAATATGAATAATATTGTACTGGGCCATTTTCAACATAGTGAGCAGTAGGTAATATGGGCCTATAACATTGATCTTTTGAGACATTTTTTTTATCATGTATGTTTGTATTATTTATTGTTTTCTTTGTTTCCAGGAATGGTTGGACCTGCTATATTTCTACGACAACTGGGTACACGGGCTGTAATTATATACTGGCAGTTGCATTTCTCACCCGTCAACTACACTTGGAGGCTTCTGTATGTCCGATTCAATATAAATCACCTCGATTAGCACCGTCGTAAGTTGTTGA
The DNA here is from genome assembly GCA_036426205.1 of Ascaphus truei. Lineage (NCBI taxonomy): Eukaryota > Metazoa > Chordata > Amphibia > Anura > Ascaphidae > Ascaphus > Ascaphus truei. Next base: position 179,720,429 of record CM071570.1, read on the forward strand.
TTTATTTGTTGTTCACATGTGGCACTTCTGCAACTTTGTAACTGGAATCATATAATATAATACTGGATTGAAGTTGTTTGCACCCCACATGGGTATTTACAATTTTCAATATTTAATACAATTACTTTCAGGTCCTATGTTTGGGGAGAAGGTTGAAGAGAATATGTGGTTGTGGTGTAGAAAACAAATTAAAGAAGGTGTTAGCACCTTTACCCACACCCCACCCTCTGGAGATGGGTCACTACCGTATGTCCATGGTGCTTGTGTATACCTGTGAGGAACAGGAGGGCTCTGAGTTGCCTCCACAATGGTGTGGGGAGAATCAGGACAGGCTCTTAGAATACTTCATCTTGGCAGCGCCTCCACTCAGATGGATCTTGGAACTTGTGCAGGATGGTCATGATGCACTATGTTCTCTCCAGCCTAAACCACACCTGTTATGCTTCAAACGTATTTATTGCACTCAGCAGAGTTACAGCATGCTTTGCTTCCCCTGAAGGTTACCTTAAGGCTGAGGCCATCTAGGTTTCCTTCTGGGGCTCAACAGGGGAGGGAAGAGACAGACACCCTGATTTCTGGGAGAGTGCCAGTATATATATCCTGGGGGTGGGCTTGTAACCCTGCCCCATACAGGACAGGTCTGAATACTGACAGGAGTCCACAACCTCATGTGACCCAGCCAGTTATACTCACCCCTCTGACACCCTAAGGTTGTTCAGGCCCGCTCTCTGGATACAATAAGTTATCCAAGGCTGCAATGCAAACTAGCCTTCATGAGGACTTAACCCTCCAGTGCCGTGTCCCTAACAGGAACTTATACTGCAGGGGCCAAAGGAAAAACCTTAGCGACAGAGGCATGCTGCACTCTCCTCCTGGTGAAGATCTTCACGCCCCTATGAGGGGTACAGTATGTGCAACATCAACATACTGTACCAACAACCTTAGAATTAATCCTAACACAATATGCATAACCCCTGTGCATACATTTCAGTTACATTAGTGCAATAGTACCATAACAAATACCCAGCCTGGCTGGAACATTGGATCTAATATGAGTGGATACTAGTGTCGACATCAATATAGTGGCCGGAATGGACTTCTTTACCATATTTCCCTGATCATCAGGTACCCTTACAGAATAACAAACGCCTCTCCCAGACCTCAGAGATGTATTCTACTCGGTCTAGGTGGATGTTGCGGCCCACTACCCACAGCTGAGTAGATGTTGCCCTGTCTATTTCACAGTACTATGTCCTTGGTAAACAGGTTGGCCAGGTGCACTAGTATGGCTTCCTTAACCCATTCTACCCTGTGTTCTTCAGCACTCTGCATGAGGTTTGCAGAAGGTATGGTTATTCCCAAACCCCATTTTTTGCAGAACCTCATTACTAGGTTCAGCCCTGCTGAACTTCATAAGGCCCTTCTCTCATGCAGTACAAGGCATACCCAAACCTAGTGACCCTTTCCTAAAGGTTGTCACTCGACTCTCCTCTTGAGCTGGAGCTATGAGGTTAGTCACTCTGCCCCTGATAGATACTCTTTTTTCGACACAATCACCCTGATCTTCTATACCACACCAAGGCAAGGCCTTCCCCACAGACACGTACAGGCAAACAGGCATGATTATCACTTTGACATTACTACTTGGGGCCACGGGACTCACGGTGACAAGGGCATAGGGATCAAGGGTTGGAAATTAGCAGTTGAGGTAAAGTGCAAGAAATGTTTATAGCATATCCTTAAACCTCCAAATATTGTGAGATTGAGGAAGCCAAATTCTTTTGCAAATGAGAATGCATCAAAAACTGATCATGTTGCATAATGGTGATTTTAATCATCCAGACGAAGACTGAAGCAATGAAATTAGCATCACAACTAAAGAATCAGGGTTTTGAGGGTGCTAAAACACAATTACATGACCCAAATTATGAGCAATCAACACCAGGAGAGGGGCAATACTGGATTTGTAATATCAAACAATGTAGAATAATAACAAATATCAAGTCTGGGAACATTTAGGAAACCGTTATCATAACATGGTCTCATTTGAAAATAAATGATCAAAAACCATATTACTTGGGTTCAACAAAGACTTAACATTTTAGAAAGGCAGAATTTTATAAACTTGAGGAATAATATACAACGAATAATTTGGGGTGACCTTTTTGCAGGGAAAATTTTTGAAGTAAATGGGCAGTCTTTGAAACATTGTTATAAAAGCACACCTATCAGTGTATTACCCTTTGGTAATAAGTATAAAACAAGTCTAAATCAATTTGGCTAAATAAACGGGTAGGGAAGCAGATTCTTAATGTTAGAAGGAAAGCGAGGCATCATATAGAACTATAAGGAATGAAACAAAAGTTGCAAAAGGGCAATCAAATTGCAAATATGAAAATGGAAAGGATTGCAATAGAAAGTAAACGAACCCTAAAAAGTTATTGCAGTACCTCTTTATAACAAAAAGTATTTGAAAAGAAAATATAGATACCTCAGTGTGAGGAAGGCAGGGGCGCAAATTATTGGAGATAGGGAAAGAGCAGAGGTATTCAACAAAATTATTTGCCTCTAATTTCCCCCGGGAGGAAACAATTGTAAAACTAGTGCACAGGAGGAACCCACACCTCTATATTAACGAACAGTTGGTTAACTGAGAAAGTAGTTTTTAAGTGACTTGATAAAATACAGCCTAAATAAACAAATATAAAGCAACTGGCCCCGACTGGCATGCACCCAAGGGTTCTTAAGGAGCCAATTCAATAATAGCCCAACCCATTACATGTTACTATTAAAGGACTAAATTTCCACAGGATCAATACTAGCATATTGGCGTAAGCAGACATGTTGCTCTATATTAAACAGGAGCTAGATCACAAACGGGGAGTTACAGACTGTAAGCCTGAATCAGTAGCAGGGAAGCCCACTAGGCACTTTCTGGTGGCCGCCTCCGCCTCCGTGCTACCGCCTCCGTATTCTTCAAAAATCGCAGCGTCTATGACGCTGCAGATGTCACGAACGAGACGACGCCATGTGACTTGGCAGCGTCATTTGATGCTGCAGAAAGAAGCGGAGGCGGCCGGCAGGGTAGGACTTCCCGATAGGCCAGAGAGCGTGGCCTCTGTGTATGGAGGCAGCCAATTTTTGTCTCCCCAAAATTTTGGCCGCCCTAATGGAAATCTGCTGCCACTGGGGAAGCTACTTGAAAGTTTTGTATGCGATAATATTCAGGAATAATCTGTGGATAAAAAATAGGGTGTGTGTGCCGAGCACATGCATTTAAGTGAAACTTTTTTGTCTTTTGTCATTGTATTTTGTGATATAATCATGGATGGTGAGCCCGTGTTTCTCAGCTCTTCTCCTCCCCTCGGTCAGTCCTCTCTTTGGTGGGTTTGGCATGCGCAGATGCCACAGCCCATGGTGGCATGCGCAGAGGCCCACGGCATCGCAGAGCCGCGGTCGTTAGTGTACATGCGTACTTGGAGGTAGACAAGGGCTGCGGGTACTGGCGCATGCGTAGTGGGCGCAGTCCTCTTGCTGCGCACTGCACTGGCTAAAAACCTCCTCCATGCGGGCTGTTATACACCTGCGCGGACGGTGCGCGCCCCATTGTAAACTTGATGTCACTTGTTTATGGTTTTTACATAACTTACAAGGCAATGCCATTTTTTCCCACAAATCCTGTAGGTGCCACCAAAGAAGTTTCACTTCAAAATTATTTGTAATTGCTGGATTTATGAAGGATAGAGATATGTGTCTAAACTATCAACATGTAGTTCTTGAGGCGGGTGAAATTAGTGGATTTAGACCAGGGTAATGGCAGTTGATGTGGACTACTTAGGATTTTGCAAAGGCTTTTGATACGTAGCTACTAGGTATGTGTACAAAAGGAAGCCAAATTGACGGTTAAAAATATTTGTCCTGGATTGAAAAATCTGTTGAAGGATAGCTATCGCGAGTTGTCAAAAAATGGAACCCTTGCAAATTGGCTCTAAAGATGTACGTGGAGTGCATCAAGGAATGATACTCGGGACCCGTGTTTTTTAACTTGTTGCATAGAAGCAGTGATTCCCAACCAGATCCTGGGGTTCTGTGGAACTAGTCCAAGTGGGTTTCCGCACTGGAGTGGGTTTGCGCTCCACCCGCTCTTATGGAGCGCAGGAGGCGCGCTCTAGCAGTGCGGCACCTTCCGGTAGAAGTGCACTTGGTAGGGGTGAGAAAATAGAGGGGGCTCGTGAGTGGTGAATGTGTGTGATTACCCCTGTCAAATTAATTTGATCAGCCATATGGGGTTCCCACAAGATTTTCTTAAATACTTTAAAGGGTCTCTCCAAACAAAAAAGTTGGAAATCACTGGTGTGGAGCTCAAAAGTCTCCATTTTTTGATGATGACAAGTAAATGTGTACGTCGTAAATCAGAGCCAGGGTGTAATTTCTATCCAGAATGACTTGATAACGTGTAATGTGGGTATGGTTAGTAAATGGCAGAAATGACAGAGCAAGATGCGGTTTAATCACAGATAATATAAGGTTATGTATTAAAACAGCAAGAATCACAGCTGCGACTTACAAATTAAATGGGACAAATGGGTGAACTCCTTGAGGAAAGGATTTAGGTTGCTTGTAGACAGCAGCTTTAACAATAATGTCCGTGGCCTGCATCAGCGCAAAAGGCCCATCAGATCTGATCTTGCATTAAACGGTGAATAGATGGATGGGAATTGCCATAATTAGCCACTGTATAAAGCATTAGTGATGACCCACACCCTGAATATAGATATGTTGTGCACCACTCCATAAAAATACATTAGGAACTAGAGCAGAGCGAGGGGCCGCAACAAGGGGCGGAATCAATGTTCACTACGGTTTGATCGCAAAAACACAAGTAGAACCTGATTAAAAAGCACAGGGTGATAGGCACATCAACCGTATACAAATATAACTCACACGGGCCTGTGTGGGTTACTGGATGTCACTATAGGTATATCTTAATTTCATCTTCTTGTTAGCAGGCGCATACCCTCCCTCATGTACGTTCAGGGAACTGCGGGCCCCCCCACACTCGGGCGCATATAGTGGGACAAATCCAGGGCTACTTCCGGTTGAAAGGAAAAAAACTTATTGGACATCACAACACACAAGGCTAACTCAAGACGAAGCTGCTATTCATAGCGTTGAAACGAATTAGAGTGGGAGTAGGTGGTGTAGCCTGTGTGATGTGATGTCCCAATATAGTTTTTCCCTTCACACGCGAAGTAGCTGGATTTGTAACTAGCGTGGCGCCAGATCTTCTTCTTCTATTCATCTCTCTGAAGCTGCACGCTGGCAAACGGAAGACAGAGGAAGTGCGGAACCAGATTGGAGAGCTTATATGAGGTAAGGATTTCCCTCCCAGACCCTGATTAACTTAGAGGTCTTTTATCTTGCATCACCCATTCTGTTTTCAAGTGACTCAATTGACACCCAGGTGTTCAGAGACATTCTATTGAAGCGCAGCGACAGTTTTTCCATAACGCATAGTAGTGGGAGACAAGCGCCACACAGATCATAACAATGACGTTTATTTCAGAAAAAGAAAGTAAGATACAAATAACTCACTCGCATGTAAAAAAACTGCTCAAGGCTACGCCGCGTCACCTCCCGGCTCTGGTGAGTGTGGTTCCTGTTCGTCCACGTCGGGTTACAGGACTGTTCCACCGTCAGTGCAGGCGCGGCTATCGGGTCCTCAGCAGACACACGGCTTTATGGTCACCAGTCTCGCACACACAAACACGTTTCGGATCGTTAAATCCTTTGTCAGCTAGGAGACCCACTATTGCGCCTTGAGTGGCCATCACTGATAAAGAGGAGAGGTAGGGTATTGCGGACTGTCATAACAAGAAGAGAGAAATTTAAGATGACCTATAGTACCTTCCAGTAACCACAAGGTCTTGAGTAACTATGTAGATATTCCTATACCCCCTTGCTTTTTAATCACTGGTTTAACAGTTGTGTTTTTCGGAAAATCACGGTCTGACATTGATTCTGGGACCCTTGTCTGACGCCCACTCTGCTCTCTTTCTGACATATGTTTTCCTTGAGGATCGTGGGAAGATCCTTTTCAGGGGTTGAGACAGCAGACACTGAGCATGTGATGGTGGTATATTTATATGTTTATTTTGACTCCTATTCTTCTGTTCAGCTCTAAGCACTGTGGTAAGGGAGCCGCCCAGGTACTTCCATTGGAACTAGAGGGAGCGAAGAGTCACCCAAATTAATAAAGGGGATGGAAAATCTGACATGAGGAAAGGTAGCTAAATGTTAGATTTATCTACTTTAGGAAGGAGGTGTAATTGAGTACAAGAGGGGAATTGATAAACTATATACAAATATATTCAGGATCAATACAAGGAGATTTTTAAAATGAATTATTCAAGGCAGTACAATGCACCTGGTTCATCCCTTAAGGAGAGGTGCGCTAACTGGGGTGGGTGCGGTGGTGTTACAGAGGCGCTGCTGCCCTCCGTCTAAGGATTTTCAATTAAATGCGCGATGAGAGGGTGAGGCCTCTGTAACATCATTACCTGCTGCAAAGCGCGGTTCTTCGCGACGTGCGTCGCGATAGACAACGCAAGTTCTAATGTCAGCGGGGTCATGTGACGTCACATGCCCGGGAATTTGTTCATACGACGCTGAGTTCTTACTGAGGTGTGGGGCGCGAAAGCTAGGACTCCCGGCAGGGGGGGCGCACGACAAAAAACTTTGCGCATCCTGTCTTATGTTTGAGGAAGGTGAAAATTTCACCAGCAACAAGGGAAGTGTTCTTTACAGTAAGTGGCAGTTTAAAATGTGGCATTCATAACCCATGGAGATGGCAGGTACACAACAGAGGACCTTTTTATTTCTATTTACAAGTTGGATGTCTTTTTTAGAAAGGAAAAGGTATCAGGATATACCAATAAATAATCAGGAGCAATTTGATCCAGGAGCTAAATACTGATTTGCCATTATGTTGGAGTCGGAATATAATATTTTTTTCCCATTATCATGCGTGTTCCACTGGGATTTTTTTTTTCATCTCTGGATCAAAATTTTGTAAATACAAATATAGAATAAGTATACTGTCCATCTACATGTAGCATGGTTAAACATGAATGACATATTCAGTGTTTGTTGTTTTTTGTTTTTTTTTTGTCCAAAAATTACAACCTTCATCTAGTATATAACGTATGTAAGTGTAAAGATATTAGCTGTTACCAATATTTGTGTATTGGACATGGAAATGTAAGTTGATCTCCATGTATGTTGATGAGAAGAAGTATGTTACAGAGGACCTGTAACTGCATGTGGACGGAGGTAATGCGGAGCCTGCCTCGCGCGTTGCACCTACATAAGGGAGGAGGCCCGGCGCTGGAGAGAGACAGCCACATAGGAAACCAAGGTCCGGCCCAATTCGTCAGTGCCGGCCATCTGGGTCCCCCCAGCGAAAGTCCGGGAACATTGAACGATCTCTTAACGCGGTTCCATTTTTTTTTTTTTTCAAACTCTATAGAAAAATCGGTTCCAAAAGTTGATGCGCCTGTGGAGTTTTAGCACTGTTTATTATACTGGTCGTTCCTGTAGTTCTCGCTATACACCTGTTTACGTTTTTGTACAATCTGTCATCTCACCATGTCATATTTTTTACAGGACCCATGCACGTATTTACTAGGCAGTATTCTGACCACTGCAGGTTTAGTGGTGTGGTGGGTGTGTGTGTGTGTGTGTGTGTGTGTGTGTGTGGTGTGTGTGTTTGGTGTGGTGTCGTGTGTGTGTGTGTTGTGTTGTGTGTGTGTGTTTTGAGTGTGTTTTGATCCACAAAAAAAACACATTTAATATATTTATTTCATTTTGTTTTCAGTTTAATTTATTACAATATTTTTGACTTTTAAGCATACTGTTTATAGGCAGAGAGAAGAGTGAGTGGAGGAGGGCATGGTGCATGAGCAGAAAGAGGGTTCTGTGGGTTGCAGAAAAGCAGAATAAGATTGAGCGGCTGGCAGCTGTCTGTCATGTGATCTCACATAGGGATTTACTCAAGGTGTGGGCAGATCGTGAGGCCCAAACTCTCAGAAGACATGCGCCAGTGGTAGTACGGGGACCAGGAGCAAGTGGAGAGGCACCATCTGGCAACATAGTGTTTGAGCACAAGCCCCTGGAAGTTACAAACCTTGTGCTAGGGATACACCGGAGCACACCTGCCAAACCGGTTTCAAAAGACACTTCCAGCTCGGAAAGCCCATTGACTGAATGGTTTAAAGAAAAACGGCGGTGCACAGCTCGGCACGAAAAAACACTGTGGGGGTTAGCTAAATGCTGAAAAACTGTCATTGCCCACATGTGGTACAGGGTTAAAACACTCTAACGTTTCACGCCCGGTTGACGTCGTTATCAAAGGTAAGGTCACTGTTTTGATAAAAGCGCCACTGGGCATGAAACGCATTGGTGCTGTTTAACCTGTACTACATGTGGCAATAATTTTTTTTTCTCTAGGATTACTTACCGCTGTTCCACCACTTCACTGCCAGCGGGATAGTCCCTCGGTCTCTCTAACTTCTTTGCTCAAATTCATCTTTTCCCCACGTCAGGCACCATAAAATGCCATGGCAATGGGCATGACTACCGTTTAAGACAACTTCAGACACTGACGCTTTCGCTAATTTGACGCTCACTGCATGACTCACACATCCATTGCCGTGGCAACGCCGATCATTTGAGCCGCTTGCCAATTGTAACAGGAGCTGCAGGGGAAGAAAGATGAATTTGGCAGGGAGAAAGACAGAGAAGGCACGCAACCACGCCGCCGGACCCACGCGCCTAGGAGGTAAGTTCGTGTGGGGGGTGGAGGGAGAGGTTTGGGGGTGGGGGGCGACTGATTTTTTGAGGGGGTGAGGGCAAGTGGGTTTTGCCCAGGTTATATGGGCCCTGAGCATTGCTATCAAAATTTAACCAGCACCAATGGATCAATCCACATTTACATTTAGAAATTTTAACGTCTAGTAGTTATATATGAATATCAAATATTTCAGTCGTTCCAAAATTAACCTTTTTTTTATGCATTGGCATTGGCCAAACGGCAACAACAAGAAGTAAGCGTGATTAATAGGGGGAAAAAAATATCTATTATGAAACACTTTTTTTTAGTGAATCTAATGACACTTTAACCCATATATTATAGTTGAATTTACTGTAAAAACACACAGTGAAAATTGTTTAACCCAGAAAAGTGGAATATCTTTTTTTTTACTTTTTATCTTGTTATGTTGTAAACGAGTAATTTGCACACCATCTGATAAAGGTTTGAATGGTTTTTTTTGTTTTGCAGGTTTGCTGGGATAATTACTTGGAATTACAAACAATTGCCACAGTTCCTGGAATGGTTCGGCGCTCTGTATGCTAAAAGCTTAACCTCCTGCGTAGAAGACAAATTAATGGATCCTTACTATGTCCTGGAACAAAAAAAAATATTTGCAATGCTGCTCTCTGCTTCCTTACAAGACATCGGATAATAAATTTAGTTACCGAACACGCATTTAATTTTGTATCAAGCCGCTCCAGTTATTCTTAGATCAATTCACCTCTGAAGGTGGTTGATTTTTATTTGTCCAAAATTTTCCTAAAACTTCCATTAACTATTCTGATGTAAAAAAAAAAAAAAAAAAGGGAAAAACGGTTGTGACAAAACTCTCAATAACTCTTGTGTAGGAATAGGAAGATCACTTATTTTACTTCTATTAAACAGTCAGTTTTTTGGCATTCATCTTGTTTTCCATGTGGTTCACCCACAGTGCCGCGCCGCGATAATGGCTGATTCAATAAACTATTGTAAAATGCTCTATTGGGAATTCCAAGCAGTGCTCGAATAAGCATGTGATCAAAACATTATGCTCCTTCTTTGTTTTAATATATCTTATACAGAATACATATTGTTATAGTTTATGTAGTAAACTCATATAGTCTCAAGAAAGAAGTGGTACCTATTCTTTCTCCAAACGCCGGATAAAAAAAAGCTATCATTTTTGGGTTCACGTGATGTTTTTCTAAAATGGGTTTGAGATCATTATCGATGTGTTTTTGTCATCCGGTATAATGTTTTAATTTACCCCCTCTCACACAGCACATGCAGGCTCTCTCACACACAGCACATGCAGGCTCTATCACTCTCCCCTCCCCCGCCCCTGCCTCCCTCTCTCCCCTGCTATTGCTGTCAGAAGCTGGCGGGTCCCAAATAGTAACTTTGTTACTTGCAACAAAGTTATATTTCTTCCACCACTTGCATAGCTTTTGCTAAGGTCATTTTTATCTGTTTTTTTTTTTTAGTTTGTAGTTAAAGCTGCAGTTCAGTCTTTTTTTTTTTTTTTTTTTTTAATTTATTTTTTTACTTCAATAGTTTCATGTGTGCAATCTCTATTTACCTAAAGAACTGTATAGCTGCCAGTCAATTCGTTCTCCATGTATTGATAGGCGAAATTTGGTGACATAATTAGAGCTGGCATATGTTTTTATTTGCTTCTGTCAGTCAGTGGAAGCTCATGAATATTCATGAGCACTCCTGCACTGACATGTGCTAGAGGGAGGGCAGGGCTGACAAAGGGGTGTGCCAGGGCTTGTAACAGGACATGAAGGGGCAGTGCCTTAGCAAATGGCTGTTAAAATAGAATACAAGAAAATTGGTCTTTCAAAGTTGTTTTTTTAAAAACAGAAATGATAAAAGTATTTTTTCTTACTACAGAAATGATTTATTAAAAAAACACACATGCAGGATATTGTACGATTCGCTCTCCCCAATCACTTGCTTCCCCGCCTCACCTTGATTCCCCCCTCACCTCGCTCCCCCGTCACTCGCTCCCTCCCCCCCTCACCTCTCCCCTCCTCCACCATCTCCCACAATCCCCCACTCACCTATCTCTTTCCTCCCCCCCACCCTTGCCCTCTACTCCATCCTTGCCTCCCCCTCAACCTCTCTTCTCCCCCCCTCACCTCTCGTCTACCCCCCTCACCTCTCTCTCCTCTCCCCCCCCCCCTACCTCTCTACTTCTCACCCCTCACCTCTCGTCTCACACCCCCTCCCTCTCTCTCCCCCTACCCCCTCACCTCTCTTCTCCCCCCCCCCTCACCTCTCTTCTCCCCCCCCCCTCACCTCTTCCCCCCTCCACCTCTCTCCCCTCTCATTTGCTACTTTACTTCTTTTTCCTACACAGGTGCATCAGAGTAGTTCCGAGTTATATATCTTTACAAAAGTGTCTATTTTTTATGAAAAAACCCTATATTTAGCCTATAATAGTAATAATCCTCTCAGAACAGGTCTTTACTGGCCAATAATGCCCTGTTCTTCGGGGATTATTACTTAAGTATCACTTAGTAAATAGAGGCAATTATCTCTTTATTTCTCTACCATCTTTTTGAATCTTTACTTTTTGTATTGGTGCAGTAACCTATTTATATATACATTATCATCTTCAGCCCTTGTTGATCCACTGATGGATGAAGGCCTCCCAAATGATCTTCCAGACACTGCAGTTGCAAGCCTCTCCTCCACGTTACTACAACAATTTTTTTTTATTTCATCCTCCCATCTTACTTTTTGGTCATCGTCTTGGTATTTTAATTTTTGTTGGAGTCCAGTTGAGTATTGGCTTTGTCCAACAATGGTAATTTCTTCCTGTGATAGCTACCGTACTCTGCCATTTTAATCTCTTCACCCTTTTGATGATGACACAGACTTTTGTATGGTTTTGAGCACATGCATTCTTTTTCCGGTCTCTGGGTAATACCCAGCATACATCTCTCCATACTTATTTGCGTTGTCTGAAACTTCTGAATTATCTTTGGATTTAGAATCCAAGTTTCGAATCCATACTTGAGCACAGGTAGGATACACTGGTCAAAATGTTTTCTTCTTGAGGCCCAGTGGAAGGTTCTATTGAAATATTGGCTGAAGAAGTGGCTCAGTGAATAAAGCACTGACTCTGATAACTGACACTGCGTGTGAAGCAGGGGAGGGTGATTCAAATTTTTATGTCTGCTACTTGTGACCTTGGGGAAGTCACTTTATCTCCCTGTGTTTCAGGCACCAAAAACATAGATTGTAAACTCATTTGGGCAGGGACTGTGTCTGTTAAAATTCTATGTGCAGGCATACCCCGGTTTAAGGACACTCACTTTAAGTACACTCGCGAGTAAGGACAGATCACCCAATAGGCAAATGGCAGCTCATGCATGCGCCTGTCAGCCCTTACTGAACATCAATACCAGCTCCCTACCTGTACCGAAGCTGTGCGCAAGCGGGGAGACTATAGAGCCTGTTACAAATGTGTTATTTACATCAGTTATACACGTATATGACGATTGCAGTAGAGTACATGCATCGATAAGTGGAAAAAAGGTAGTGCTTCACTTTAAGTTCATTTTCGCTTTACATACATGCTCTGGACCCATTGCGTACGTTAATGCGGGGTATGCCTGTACAGTGCTGCTTACTGTGCACTATATTGTAATTGTGAAGCACTTTGAGTCCCATTGAGAGAAAAGCACTTTATGGAGTAAAAGTTGTTTCTTCCAAATGAGCTCCATCCCATCTTCATTCTCAAAATTATTTCAGAAAATTCTTATTGTGTCATTATGTCAGCCTTTCTCAAGATGCACTTATATTTTTAAAACTTGTTCTGTTTTTGTTTTGTGTTCCGTATTTCGTTTGTCTTTCATTCCTCTACCTTTAATTTTTGCTGCATAATAATACATGTTCTTCCAGCAAAGCCTGGCATGCTAGGATAAAAGGAAACCGTTGACATCTCATGAGTAGCTAATAACCAGATAGCGAAGTCCACTATTTCAGAGGCCTGAGCCTATGAAATAGAAGTGAAGAAGATCCAAATACAACATATACAAAAATCTTAACATTTTATCTGAAACCGGAATCTACATAGTTAACTGGCACGGTTCAGTAGTCTATATGAATAATATTGTACATGGGCCATTATTCAACATAGTGAGCAGTAGGTAATATGGGCCTATAACATTGATCTTTTTAGACATTTTTTTTATCATGTATGTTTGTATTATTTATTGTTTTCTTTGTTTCCAGGAATGGTTGGACCTGCTATATTTCTACTAGCAACTGGGTACACGGGCTGTAATTATATACTGGCAGTTGCATTTCTCACCCTGTCAACTACACTTGGAGGCTTCTGTATGTCCGGATTCAATATAAATCACCTCGATATAGCACCGTCGTAAGTTGTGATTTATTCTGTGTTCACATGTGGCACTTCTGCAACTTTGTATACTGGAATCATATAATATTAATACTGGATTGAGAGTTGTTGAACCCACACATGGTATTTACAATTTTCAATATTTAATACAATTTACTTTCAGGTCCTATGTTTGGGGGAGAAGGTGAAGAGAATATGTGGTTGTGGTAGAAACAAATTAAAGAAGGTGTAGCACCTTTACCCCCACCCTCTGTGAGATTGGGTCACTACCTGTATGTTCCATGGTGCTGTGTATACCTGTGAGGCAACAGGAGGGCTCTGAGTTGCTCCACAATGGTGTGGGGAGAATCAGGACAGGCTCTTAGAATACTTCATTCTTTGGCAGCGCCTCCACTCAGCATGGATCTTGGAACTTGTGCAGGATGGTCCATGATGACACTATGTTCTCTCCAGGCAGTAAACCACACCTTGTTATGCTTCAAACGGTATTTATTGCACTCAGCAGAGTTACAGCATGCTTTGCTTCCCCTGGAAGGTTACCTTAAGGCTTGAGGCCCATCTAGGTTTCCTTCTGGGGCTCAACAGGGGGAGGGAAGAGACAGACACCCTGATTTCTGGGAGAGTGCCAGTATATATACCCTGGGGTTGGGCTTGTAACCCTGCCCCATAACAGGACAGGTCTGATACTGACAGGAGTCACATCAACCTCATGTGACCCAGCCAGTATACTCACCCGGCTGACACCCTAAGGTTGTTGCTAGGCCCGCTCTTGGATACAATAAGTGTATCCAAGGCTGCAATAGCAAACTAGGCCTTCATGAGGACTTAACCCCTCCAGTGCCTGTCCCTAACAGGACTTATACTGCAGGGGCCAAAGGAAAAACGTAGCGACCAGAGGCTATGCTGCACTCTCCTCCTGGTGAAGATCTCACGCCCCTACTGAGGGGTACAGTATGTGCAACATCAACATACTGTACCAACAACCTTAGAATTAATCCTAACACAATATGCATTAAACATGTGCATACATTTCAGTACATTAGTGCAATAGTACCATAACAAATACCCAGTCCTGGCTGGAACATTGGATCTAATATGAGTGATACCTAGGGCGACCTCAATAGTAGTGGGCCGGATCGGACTTCTTTACCATATTTCCCTGATCATCAGGTACCCTTACAGAATAACAACGCCTTCTCCCAGACTCAGAGATGTATTCTACTCTGTCTAGGTGGATGTTGCGGCCCACTACCCACAGCTTGAGTAGATGTTTGCCCTGTCTATTTCACAGTACTTATGCCCTCTGGTAGTGTTGGCCAGGTGCACTAGTATGGCTTCCTTAACCCATTCTACCCTGTGTTCTTCAGCACTCTGCATGAGGTTTTCAGGAAGGTATGGTTATTCAAACCCCATTTTGCAGAACCTCATTACTAGGTTTCAGCCCTGCTGAACTTCATAAGGCCCTTCTCTCTTGCAGTACAAGGCAATACCCAAAATAGTGACCCTTTCCATAAAGGTTGTCCTAGACTCTCCTCTTGAGCTGGAGCTCTGAGGTTAGTCACTGCCCCTGATGAGATACTCTTTTCTGACACCACATCACCCTGATCTTCTATACCACACCAAGGCAAGGCCTTCCCCACAGACAGTACAGGCATAACAGGCATGTTATCACTTTTTACATTACTACTTGGGGCCACGGGACTCACCGGTGACAAGGGCCTAGGGATCAAGGGTTGGAAATTAGCAGTTGAGGTAAAAGTGCAAAGAAAATGTTTATAGCATATCCTTACAAACCTCCAAATATATGTGAGATTGAGGAAGCCCAAATTCTTTTGCAAATGGAGAATGCATCAAAACTAGATCATGTTTGCATAATGGGTGATTTTAATCATCCAGACGAAGACTGAAGCAATGAAATTAGCATCACAACTAAAGAAATCAGGGTTTTGAGGGTGCTAAAACACAATTACATGACCCAAATTATTGAGCAATCAACCAGGAGAGGGGCAATACTGGATTTGGTAATATCAAACAATGTAGAAGTAATAACAAATATTCAAGTCTGGGAACATTTAGGAAACCGTTATCATAACATGGTCTCATTTGAAAATAAATGATCAAAAACCATATTACTTGGGTTCAACAAAGACTTAACATTTTAGAAAGGCAGAATTTTATAAACTTGAGGAATAATCTACAACGAATAAATTGGGGTGACCTTTTTGCAGGGAAAATTTTTGAAGATAAATGGGCAGTCTTTGAAACATTGTTATAAAAGCACACCTATCAGTGTATATACCCTTTGGTAATAAGTATAAAAGAAACAAGTCTAAATCAATTTGGCTAAATAAACGGGTAGGGAAGCAGATTCTTAATGTTAGAAGGGAAAGAGGCATCATATCAGAACTATAAGGAATGAAACAAAAGTTGCAAAAGGGCAATCAAATTTGCAAATATTGAAAATGGAAAAGGATTGCAATAGAAAGTAAAACGAACCCTAAAAAGTTATTGCAGTACCTTTATAACAAAAAGATTTGAAAAGAAAATATAGATACCTTCAGTGTGAGAAGGGCAGGCAAATTATTGGAGATAAGGGAAGAGCAGAGGTATTCAACAAATTATTTGCCTCTATATTTCCCAGGGAGGAAACAATTGTAAAAATAGTGCCACAGGAGGAACCCACAACCTCTATATTAACGAACAGTTGGTTAACTGAGAAAGTAGTTTTTAAGTGACTTGATAAAATTACAGCCTAAATAAACAAATATAAAGCAACTGGCCCCGATGGCATGCACCCAAGGGTTCTTAAGGAGCCAAGTTCAATAATAGCCAAACCATTACATTTACTATTAAAGGACTACATTTCCACAGGATCAATACTACAAGATTGGCGTAAGCAGACATGTTGCCTATATTTAAACAGGGAGCTAGATCACAAACGGGGAGTTACAGACCTGTAAGCCTGACATCAGTAGCAGGGAAGCCCTAGGCACTTGCTGATGCCGCCTCCTCCGTGCTACCGCCCTCCGTATTCTTCAAAATCGCAGCGTCATATGACGCTGCAGATGTCACGAACGAGACGACGCCATGTGACGTTGCAGCGTCATTTGATGCTGCAGAAAGAAGGCGGAGGCGGCAGCAGGTAAGGAACTTCCCGATAGGCCAGAGAGCGTGGCCTCTGTGTATGGAGGCAGCAATTTTTGTCTCCCCAAAATTTTGCCGCCCTAATGGGAAATCTGCCACTGGGGAAGCTACTTGAAAGTTTTGTATGCGATAATATTCAGGAATATCTAGTGGATAAAAAATAGGGTGTGTGTGCCGAGCACATGCATTTTAAGTGAAACTTCTTTGTCTTTTGTCACATTGTATTTGTGATGATAATCCTGGATGGTGAGCCCGGTGTTCTCAGCTCTTCTCCTCCCCCTCGGTCAGTCCTCTCTTTGGTGGTGTGCATGCGCAGATGCCCACAGCCCATGGTGAGCATGCGCAGAGGCCCACGGGCATGCGCAGAGGCCCGCGGTCGTTAGTGTACATGCGTACTTGGAGGTAGACAAGGGCGGTACTGCGCATGCGTAGTTGGGCCTGCAAGCTCCTCTTCTGCGCATGCACTGGCTACAACCTCCATGCGGGCTGTTATACACATGCGCGACGGGCGCGCGCCCATTAGTAACTTGATGTCACTTGTTATGGTTTTTACATAACATTACAAGGCAATGCATTTTTTCCCATCAAAATCCCTGTAGGTGCCACCAAAGAAGTTTCACTTCAAAATTATTTGTAATTGCATGGATTTATGAAGGATAGATATGTGCTAAACTATCAACATTAGTTTCTTTGAGGCGGTAAGTAGGGATTTAGACCAGGGTAATGCAGTTGATGTGGACTACTTAGATTTTGCAAAGGCTTTTGATACGGTAGCTCACTAGGTTAGTGTACAAAATAAAGCAAATTGGACTCGGTAAAAATATTTGTGCCTGGATTGAAAACTGGTTGAAGGATAGACTACTGCGAGTTGTCATAAATGGAACCCTGGCAAATTGGCTAAAGATGTACGTGGAGTGCATCAAGGAATGATACTGGGACCCCTGTTTTTTAACTTGTTGGCATAGAGCAGTGATTCCCAACCAGATTCCCTGGGGTTCTGTGGAACAGTCCCAGGGGTTCCGCCTGGACGTGGGTTGCGCTCCAGCCCGCTCTTAGGACTGCAGGAGCGCGCTCTAGCAGTGCGGCACTTCCGGTAGAGTGCACTTGGGTAGAGGGTGAGAAATAGAGGGGGCTCGTGAGGTGTGAAATGTTGTGATTTACCCCTGTCAAATTTAATATGTATCAGCCAGATAGGGGTTCCCCAAGATTTTTCTAAATACTTAAAGGGTTCCTCCAAACAAAAAAGTTGGAAATCACTGGTGTGGAGCAAAGTCTCCATTTTTGCTGATGACACTAAATTGTGTAAGGTCGTAAAATCAGAGCAGGGTGTAATTTCTCTCCAGAATGACTTGGATAAAGTGTAAATGTGGGTAGGTAAATGGCAGATGAGGTTTAATACAGATAAATATAAGGTTATGTATTTAAAAAGCAAGAATAAACAGGCGACTTACAAATTAAATGGGGACAAATTGGGTGAATCCTTGATGGAGAAGGATTTAGGAGTGCTTGTAGACAGCAGGCTTAGCAATAGTGTCCAGTGTCATGCAGTAGCTGCAAAGGCAAATAAGATCTTATCTTGCATTAAACGGTGAATAGATGGAAGGGAATTAAGCATAATTATGCCACTGTATAAAGCATTAGTGAGACCACACCCTGAATATAGAGTATTTTGTGCACCACTCCATAAAAAATACATTATGGAACTAGAGAGAGACAGAGGGGCGCAGACAAGGGTCGGAATCAATGTCAGACGGGTGATCGAAAAACACAATGTTAAACCAGTGATTAAAAGCACAGGGGTGATAGGAATATACAGTATACAATATATACTCACACGGGCCTGTGTGGTACTGGATGGTACTATAGGTATCTTTAATTTCTATCTTCTTGTTAGTCAGTCGCACTACCTCTCCCTCTGTACGTCAGGGATGGGCCACTCAGGGCGCATATAGTGGGACAAATCCAGGCTACTTCCGGGTTGAAGGAAAAAACTTTATTGGGACATCACACACACAAGGCTAGACTCCAAGACGAAGCGCTATTCCATAGCGTGAAACGCATTGAGGGGGAGATCGTGGTGTAGCCTTGTGTGTGTGATGTCCCAATAAAGTTTTTCCTTCAACCCGGAAGTAGCCTGGATTTGTCACTAGCAGTGGCGCCAGATCTTCTTTCTTCTATTCATTCTCTCTGAAGGCTGCACGCTGGCAAACGGAAGACAGAGGAGTGCAGGACCCAGATTGGAGAGCATATAGAGGTAAGGGATTTCCCTCCCAGCCCTGATTAACTTAGAGGTCTTTATCTGCATCACCCATTCCGTTTTCAAGTGACTCATTGACACCCAAGGGTGCAGAGACTATCTATTGAAGCGCAGGACAGTTTCTCCATACGCATATAGTGGGAGACAGCGCCACACAGATCAATAAAAATACGTTTATTCAGCAAAGAAAGTAAGATAACAAATAACTCGCATGTAAAAAACTGCTCAAGGACGCCGACGTCAACCTCCCGCTCTCTGGTGCAGTGTGTTCCTGTTCGCCACGTCCGGTCTACAGGACTGTTCACCGTCAGTGCAGGCGTCGGCTACGGTGTCCTCGAGCAGACACACGGCTTCTGGTCCAGGTCTCTGCACACACAACACGTTTCGGATCGTTAAATCCTTTGTCAGGCGGAGCCCACTATATGCGCCTTGAGTGGCCCATCACTGACGTACAGAGGGAGAGGTAGTGCGACTGTCTAACAAGAAGATAGAAATTTAAAGATACCTATAGTACCTTCCAGTACCACACAGGTGTGAGTACATATTGTAGATATTCCTATCACCCCTGTGCTTTTAATCACTGGTTTAACATTGTGTTTTTCGATCACCGGTCTGACATTGATTCTGACCCTTGTCTGCGCCCCTCTGCCTCTCTTTCTACATATGTTTCCTTGAGGATCGTGGGAAGATCCTTTTCCAGGGGTTGAGCAGCAGACACTGAGCATTTGATGTGTGGTATATTTATATGTTTATTTTGACCCTATTCTTCTGTTCAGCTTCAAGCACTGTGTAAAGGGAGCGCCCTAGTTTACTTCCATTGGAACTAGAGGGAGAGAAGAGTCACCAAATTAATAAAGGGGATGGAAAATCTGACATGAGGAAAGGCTAGCTAATTTAGATTTATCTACATTTAGGAAGGAGGTGTAGAAGAGGGAATATGATAACTATATACAAATATATTCAGGATCAATACAAGGAGTTTTTAAAATGAATTATTCAAGGGCAGTACAAATGACACTGGGTCATCCCTTAAGGCAGCGGTGCGCTAACTGGGGGGGTGCGGTGGTTACAGAGGCCGCTTGCCCTTCCCTAAGGATTTTCAATTAAATGCCGGGAGAGGCGTGAGGCCTCTGTAACATCACTTTCCTGCTGCAAGCCGGGTCTTCGGCGACGCGTCGCCATGACAACGCAAGTCTAATGATGCAGCGGGGTCATGTGACGTCACATGACCCGGGATGTCATACGACGCTGAGTTCTTACTGAGGGTGGGGCGCGAAAGCTAGGACTCCCAGGCAGGGGGGCGCACGCAAAAAACTTTGCGCACTCCTGTCTTAAGGTTTGAGG
Organism: Ascaphus truei; assembly: GCA_036426205.1. Classification (NCBI taxonomy): domain Eukaryota; kingdom Metazoa; phylum Chordata; class Amphibia; order Anura; family Ascaphidae; genus Ascaphus; species Ascaphus truei. The sequence goes on from CM071570.1 coordinate 179,740,403, forward strand.
AAGGGAAATTTCACCAGCAACAAAGGGAAGTGTTCTTTACAGTAAGGGCAGTTAAAATGTGGCATTCATAACCCATGGAGATGGCAGGTACAACAGAGACCTTTTTATTTATTTTTAAAGTTGGATGTCTTTTTAGAAAGGAAAGGTATACAGGGATATACCAAATAAATAATCAGGATCAGATATTGATCCAGGGAGAAATCTGATTTGCCATTATGTGGAGTCGCGAATTAATATTTTTTTTCCCCTTATCATTGCGTGTTTCACTGGGATTTTTTGTTCTTCCTCCTCTGGATCAAAATTCTGTAAATACAAATATAGAATAAGTATCTGTCATCTAAATGTAGCATAGGTTAAACATGAAGGACATATGTCGTTTTTGTTTTTTTGTTTTTTTTCCAACCTTACAACCTCATCTAGTATATAACTATGTAATGTAAGATATTAGCTTGTTACCATATTTGTGTATTGGACATGGAAATGTAAGTTGATCTCCATGTATTGTTGATGAGAAGTATGTTACAGAGGACCTTGTAACTGCCAGTGTGCGCCGGAAGCGGATGCTCTGCCTCCGGCGTGCACCGACATCAGGGAGAGGCCCGGCGCTGGAGAGAGACAGCAGCATAGGAAAGCCAGAGTCCGGCCCAACTTCCAGTGCCGGCCATCTGGGTCCCCCGCAGCGAACAGGCCCGGAACATTGAACAGATCTCTTAACGCGGTTCCATTTTTTTTTTTTTCACAACTCTAGTAGAAATGCGTTCCAAAAGTTGATTGCGCACTTTGTTTTAGTTCTGAGTTTATTAATAATGGTTCCCTGTTTATTCTCTCTATACACCTTTTACGTTTTTGTACAATTCTGTCATCTCTACCATGTCATATTTTTTCAAGGACCCATGCACGTATTTACTAGGCAGTATTCTGCCCACTGCCAGGTTTAGTGTGTGTGTGTGTGTGTGTGTGTGTGTGTGTGTGTTTCTGAGTAAGACACATTTAATATATTTATTTTCATTTTGTTTTCCATTTAATTTATTACAATATTTTCTGATTTTAATGCATACTGTTTATAGCAGAGAGAGAGTGAGATGGGGGCAGTGCGTGCATGAGGCAGAAAGAGGGTCTGTGGGTGCAGAAGGCAGAATAAAGATTAGCAGTGCTGGCAGCTGTCTGTCATGTGATCTCATAGTGGGATTTACTCAAGGTTTGGGTCAAGATCTGAGCCACAACTCTCAGAAGCACATGCAGTAGTGGTAAGGGACCAGGAGCAAGTAGGGCAGAGGCCACATCTGTGCAACATAGTGTTTGAGCACAAGCCCCTGGAAGTACAGAACCTTGTGCTAGGACACCGGATGCACCTGCCAATAGCCGGTTTCAAAGACACCTTCCAGCTCTGAAAGCCCATTGACTTGAATGGTTAAAGAAAAACGGCGGTGCACAGCCGGACGAAAAACACTGAGGGCTGGTTAGTAAATGCTAGAAAAAATGTATTGCCACATGTTGTACAGGTTAAAACACTCTAACTCGTTTCACGCCCGGTGACGCTTTATCAAAGAGTAGAGTCTACTGTTTTTGATAAAGCGCCACTGGGCATGAAACGCATTGGTGTTTTAACCTGTACTACATGTGGCAATAATTTTTTTTCTCTAGGATTTACTTACCAGCTGTCGACCACTTCCCTGCAGCGGAGTCTCCTGGTCTTCTCTACCTTCTTCTGCAAATTCATCTTTTCCCCCTGCAGCACCAGTTAAAATTGCCATGGCAATGGGATGCTACGTGACGTTACACGGAGCAACATTACGCGACACTGCATGACATCACCACATCCCATTGCCGTGGCAACGCCGCATCATTTGACGCCGCGCGGCCATTTTAACTGGAGCTGCAGGGGGAAAGATGAATTTGCAAGGGAGAAGACAGAGAAGGCCGCACCACGCCGCCGGACCCCGCCGCAGGTAAGTGTCGTGGGGGGGGTGAGGGAGTGTTTTGGGGGGGGGGCGACTGACTTTTTTTGAGGGGGTGAGGGCAAGTGGGTTTTGCCCAGTTTATCGGGCCCTGAGCATTGCTATCAAATTTATCCAGCACCAATGGATCTAATCCACATTTCATTTAGAAGACATTTTATGTCTTAGTAGTTATATAGTGAATATCAAATATTGCAGATCCGTCCAAAATTAACCTTTTTTTTATGCAATTGGCATTGGCCAAACTGGCAACAAAAGAAGTTAAGCGTGAAATAGGGGGAAAAAAATATCTATTATGAAAATCACTTTTTTTTAGTGACTAATGACATTTTAACCCATATTTATATATGATTGTACTGTAAAACCACACATGAAAATGTTTTACCAGAAAAGGGAATATTTTTTTTTTTACTTTTTATATTATGTTGTAAACAGGTAATTGCAACCATGCTGAAAATGGTTTGAAATGGTTTTTTTTTTTTTGCAGGTTTGCTGGAATATTACTTGGAATTACAAACACATTTGCCACAGTTCCTGGAATGGTTGGTCCTGTTATTGCTAAAAGCTTAACTCCTGACGTAAGCAAATTAATGGATCTTACATATGTCCTGGGAACAAAAAATATTTGCAATGTGCTCTCTGCTTCCTTACAAGCACATCGGATAATAAATTAGTTAACACGCATTTAATTTTGTATCAGCGCTCCAGTTATTCTGTAAGATCAATTCACCTCTGAAGGTGGTTTGATTTTTATTATTGTCCAAATTTTCTCTAAAACTTCCAGTAACTATTGTATCCGTAAAAAAAAAAAAAAAAAGGGAAAAACGGTGACAAACTCTCAATAAACCTCTTGTGTATGAATAGGAGATCACTTATTTTCTTCTATTAAACAGTCAGTTTTTGTACATTCATCCTTGTTCTCCATGTGGTCACCAACAGTGACGCCGGCCGCTGAGAATGCTTGCATTCAATAACTATTGTAAAATGCTCTTTGGGAATTCCAAGCAGTGCTCAATAAGCATGTGATCAAACATTATGACCTCCTTCTTTAGTTTTAATATATCCTTATACTAAATACATGATGTTATAGTTTATGTAGTAAACATCATATAGTCCAAGAAAGAAGTGGGTACCTATTCTCCAACTGCAGGATAAAAAAAATGCTATATTTTTTGGGTTATCGCTGATGTTTCTAAATGGGTTTGTAGATCATTATCAGATGTGTTTTTGTATCCGTGTATAATGTGTTTTAATTTTCTTTTTGCAGAACACTGTGGAACAATGGCAAATAGTTTTCCTCATTGCTGCTGCTATTAATGTTTTTGGAGCCGTCTTTTTTGCAATATTTGCCAGTGGCAAAGTACAAGACTGGGCAGTGAGCAATAATAAGGACCAGAGACGTTAAGAAATCTGCCTCTTTCTTAGACTACACACAACCTGAAAGTGCCTTAAATTATTTCACGTTGGTGCCAATTTCTTCTTTCATTACTACTTTAACTTGTTTACACACATTAGATGCTAGCATTGCCAGGGGTCGACAAATACACTTGTCCGGTTGCCGCGGCGTCTGCATTTTGGCCGCTGTCGACCACTTACCTGCAGCGGCGTCTCCCGGTCTTCTCCATCTTCTTCTGCAAATTCATCTTTTCCCCCTGCAGCACCAGTTAAAATTGCCATGGCAATGGGATGCTACGTGACGTCACACGGAGCAACATTACGCGACACTGCATGACATCACCACATCCCATTGCCGTGGCAACGCGGCATCATTTGACACCGCGCGGCCATTTTAACTGGAGCTGCAGGGGGAAAGATGAATTTGCAAGGGAGAAGACAGAGAAGGCCGCACCACGCCGCCGGACCCCGCCGCAGGTAAGTGTCGTGAGGGGGTGAGGGAGTGTTTAGGGGGGGGCGACTGACTTTTTTTGAGGGGGTGAGGGCGAGTGGGTTTTGCCCAGTTTGTCGGGCCCTGAGCATTGCTATCAAATTTATCCAGCACCAATGGATCTAATTCGCGTTTCATGTCTTAGTAGTTATATAGTGAATATCAAATATTGCAGATCCGTCCAAAATTAACCTTTTTTGATGCAATTGGCATTCGCCAAACTGGCAACAAAAGAAGTTAAGCGTGAAATAGGGGGAAAAAAATATCTATTATGAAAATCACTTTTTTTAGTGACTAATGACATTTTAACCCATATTTACATATGATTGTACTGTAAAACCACACAGAAAAATGTTGTACCATAAAAGGGAATAATTTTTTTTTACTTTTTATATTATGTTGTGATTACTTGTGTTATCATTTACATATTGGGAATTGTTTTGAAACCTTGAACCTCACAAGTCAAACTAGTATACTCACATTATTTTCTTTACGGTTTATGGTACTTTTATTGATATACATGTAAATGTACATATACTGTTGCTCAAAAGTAAGATAATCAAAAGCTGCTTTCCCATCAATCAACATCAGTCCCTAATGTGGTGTTGCTGTTGACAACCCAACTATTAAGTGCCTTGTAACTTTAACAATTCAGTGCTTAATCTACCCCCTTTGGTATCTGGAGCAAGCTGAGTAAGGTCAGCACATTAGTGCACTTTTCCCACTACTTGGTTATTGCTTCCAGATTACTGCACTCCACAAGGGTTAGAAAAATTATGAAAGACAAAGGTAAGCTGAATGGGCTGCTACTGGGATTTGATGCTTAAAAGGCACTTGTGTTGAAATACACTGTAAAGGACCAAAGATGGAGACAAATCCGTGGACTAGTGTTTTTGTTTTGTGTATATTAATAGGAATTTTTGGCAAAAAGAAGTAGAATTGGCTGCCATTATTAAGGACATTGATTAGAACTTATCTGGACTGCTCTGCCGGTTCTTAATGCAAGAGCTACAGCGATATGGAGGTAGCCTGGAGGAAAGGGTAACAGAAGTGCCAGGATGTTAGCAAATTCTGTTAGAGGAAATATTGTAAATCCAGAAAGTAAGGAGGAAAACGATGGATACAATGAAAGACGATCACCTACCTCAAGGATATAAATAGTACAACAGAAGGAAAGGTCCTCTAGAAACATGTATATTTTACAACACTGGGATAAGTATGGAATAGTTTTTCCAGAGATGGTGAGAGTGAATAAGGTAGAAACCTTTAATAATACAAGGGATAGGAAACCATAAGGCTTCATTAAGAAAGAAATGAAGATCTAGAAACGTTGCATATATGAATTATGGAGAGAAAAAAACGCGTTTTGATATGTTGCCATCGAGTCTGATATACAGCCTTTCCGTGGGGGATTCCGGTAGTAGGTGTGAATGTGAGATATGTCAGACATAATGTTTCCTGAATTCCTTCTTTGGTAACTGATCTTCTTGAGTATGGCTGTATCTCTGGCCCCCTTTTTATTCCCTAATATGTACAGTATTTGAGCACTTTTTGAGTACACATTTATAGAAAATTTCCATATGACGTTCATGGCACCAAATGGAGGGAGTAACATAATGCAAAGCTTCTCAAAAAGTTTTAACCATGTATATCGTGGGCACATCTAATCCTACGATAGATGTATCTACTAAAGGAAAGCTACTAACAAATAGCAACACTAACAACTCGGCAGTGGCATTAGAAAACACAACGATATATAATCTTGCTTGAATGAATTTGACTTTTAATATTAGGCTTAATAAAATAAGAGAACTAAAACTGGACCATGTGATAAGACGTGGGGCTTTTATGCCAAATTAGATTTAAAATATCTGGTAATAATTAAATATTAAGTTAAAGACTCAAACTTTTTAGTATTTTCCTGTACTAAAAAGTTACCTCATACGGATACAGCTGGTAAGCGTATTTTTACTGTACTTGTATGTGTTTGTAAAATAAACTGTTTCTATTTAATTTGTAGAGCGACTTAAGCTCCTTATCGGGAAATCTAACAATACATGTGTTGCTCCACTGAGTTCTAACAGGATAAAGTCATATTTTATTTAAACCAATCTTAGAATGTTGTATCCAGAAAAGCACATGAATTTACACTTTTTTATTTATTTTTTCTTCAAAGAAGCATGTTAAATCAGACCACCAGGGGGTGCTGTCAATGTGACGTGTGTTGTTTCTTTACTATCGTCTTTGTTCATTTCATGTGTAGGCAATGGTCAGCCCCCAGCTGTATGTTTGCAAGATCAAAATGACCTGATCTTTAGTTGCACAATCTTCTGTTTTTCTTTGTCAGGCCATTACATGTTTACAATATTTCTGTATCTGCCATCGCTGTATGTACTAAATACAGCAAATGATTAATACGTCAGGCGCTGTGTATTCTTATACAAAAACTGTTGTCATTCTTTTCATACAAAACAAGTCTTGATGCATTGAAATTGCACATTAAAATATAATGAATTCCAAAGCTGCTTCCTGGATTTTATTAACTGTTGTGAATAAGCATTGGTGAGCACATCTGCCTTACTACAACAAATGACTCCTAGGAGAAATATTTTCATATTGCCTCTCTGAACATGTCTGGTACAAGATTTGGACAACAGTACCGTGGTATACGTGGTTCATATTCAAGATAATATATGTGCTTTTTGTAACATTTAAACAAACCAATAGTCAACAACTTGTAAGTGCCCAGTATTATTTATTTATAAGGTCTTCACATACAATGGGTAACAGTTAATAATATACAAAAATATTGGCTGTTTAATTTAGAATATGTACAATAGCGAAGAAGGTCCCTTCTGCAAGCATGTGACGTCACGTGACCCTGCTGCGTCATTTGACGCCGGTTGCCATGGAGACGCGTCACTGCAACTCAAGGTAAGTTAAAAGTTAGAGGCCTTGCGCGATCCCCCAGCATGTATTTTAAAGTGATGGGGTGGGTGATAGAGCGAGGAGGTGCTTGAGAAGGGGGTGAGAGAGCGAGGAGGTATTTGAGAAGGGGGTGAGAGAGCGAGGAGGGGGAGGGGGCCCAGTGGAAACTCTGTCCTTGATTCAGACGTCCTGGCGTCATGACGTCACGTTGACATGCCAACCATGGCGACACGTCACCAGGAGGGTCTGAACCAAGGTAAATTAAGGTTTACAGAGGCCCTGCAGCTTCCCCAGCATTCATTTTAACGTATTCGGGAAGCGCACGGGGCCTCTGTAAACACAGCGCCCCCCGCAGCGAATCTCGCACCCCCCCCCTCTTGCGGCACCCCTGCGGGGCTCGCCCCCCACTTTGCGCACCGCTGCCTCAGGGCCAACATGAGAATTCTTCATGGATGGAATTATACTGCACAGAGCTTTTGAAACTTTATAGATCCCTTCTTATTCAAGTGTATCGTACAGAGCGTTCAAAACTTCACAGCTCTCTTCTTTGATGTAACCTGCAAGGTTTCAAAAGCTCAGAATAAATTCATCTAAGAAGAACTCTGAGGTTAGTTCCCTAAAAGGTATCACTACCTGCAAATAATCTACCCTTCTCCAGGACTGGCACAGTGTGTATCAAGTGTTGCAAACTGGAGCAGTGCTGTAAAAACAGGTTCAAAGTCATTTTGAATGTGCGCCATTTTTTAGCAATGTATGACGGTGCCAGTGAGCATTTTGGGCTGGTAACGGAGTTACGGTCGGATATAGCGCAATACTATGAGAGGTATCCTTTCTCATTGCACCAAAAAACTTGCCAGAACGGAGGTCGCATTGATCTCTGCTCATAAGAGATCTGTGCCTCTAAATTTGTTAAAATCCTGATTGTGTGCCTAACATAATGGCTGCTTTAGTCAGTGTAACTCAGCAGCTACAATGTATCCTAATATTACTAAGGTAATATTATCTGTTGTTACAGTTTGCAGCACAAACTGCTGGGAAACTTGGCAACAAATGATCACAAACAGGAAAGTGTTGCAAAAATCTTGCACTGCTTGGCAGATGGGCTAAACCCGCTATAGAAATCAAAGGATGCTTTAAAACAGCGTTTCCCAAATGGTGGGTCGCGACCCGGCACCGGGTCACGGAAGCAAAATTGCCGGGTCGCAGCAAGGCTGGCTGCACGGCGGCCCCCCTCCCTCCTTGCGGCGGCCCCCCCTCCCTCCTTGCGGCGGCCCCCCTCCCTCCTTGCGGCGGCCCGAGGTGAGGTGCGGGACGGTGCTGAAGTGGTGCAGGCTGCTATCGCTGGGGAGTCAACGGTGATTCGCTGACTCGGGCTCCTACTGCAGCCCCGCATCATGATGGGACGCCCAGAGACATCTCGCCCCCCCACAGGACACGATGCCCGGCGTGATAGGGGATGAGTAGGGGTGTGGGGGGCACCTGTGCCTCCGTCTGGCGTCCTTCCCCTCAGTCCCTTGGTGGGGAGATAGGACAGTGGTGGCCTGCGCGGTCGCTGGGGGCAGAGGGAGGCGTTTGGTCCGCCTCATGGATCGCGGGCCTTTCCTCTCTCCCCCGCCCCCCCCCCATCTCCAGTACTCACATGTCGTGGCCTCGTGTAATAAAATTGTGTGGTGTGTATGGGGGGAGCGTGTATGTGGTGTGTGTGGTGTGTGTGTGTGTTGTATGTGTGTATCTGTGTGTGCGTTATCTGGTGTATGTGTGATCTGTGGTATCTGTGTGTATGTATGTATCTGTGGGTATGTATGATGTGTGTGTGTATGGGGCAGGTGGGAGAGAGTGTGTGTATGTATAGTCTGTGTTGTGTGGTTGTGTTGTGGAGGGGAGAGTGTGTGTATGTATCTGTGTGTGTGTGTGTGTATATGTAGATATGTGTGTGTATGGGGGAGTGTGGTGTGTGTGTGTGTGTGGGGTGTGGGTGTGTGTGTGTGTGTGTGTGTGTGGTGTGTGTGTGTGTGGTGTGTGTGTGTGTGTATGTATGTATGTATCTGTGTATGTGTATGTATCTGTGTATGTATGTATCTGTGTATGTATGTATCTGTGTATGTGTATGGATCTGTGTGTGTGTGTGTGTGTGTGTGTGTGTGTGTATATGTATGTATGTATCTGTGTATGTATGTATCTGTGTATGTATGTATCTGTGTATGTGTATGTATCTGTGTATGTATGTATGTTGTATCTGGGTATGTGTATGTATCGGGGTATGTGTCTGATATGGTGTATGTGTATTTATTGTGTATGTATATGTGGATGTATGTATCTGTGGATGTGTGTATGTATCTGTGTATGTGTTGTATTGTGTTAATGTGTACTGTAATGTGTTGGGTATGTATGTATATGTGTATGGTATGTAATCTATGTATGTGTAGTATCTGTGTATGTATGTATCTGTGTATGTGTATGTATCTGTGTATGTGTATGTATCTGTGTATGTATGTATGTATATGTGTATGTGTATGTATCTATGTATGTGTATGTCTGTGTATGTGTATGTATCTGTGTATGTGTATGGATCTGTGTGTGTATGGATCTGTGTGTGTGTATCAGCCACAGCCACTGTGTGTATCAGTGGCTGTGTGTGTGTCTGTGCAGGCCAGCAGTGGCTATGTGTGTGTTGGTCTGTCTGTGTGAGTGTCTGTAGGTCAGTGACTGTGTGCTTCTGTGCAGGTCAGAGAGAGGGTGGGGGGGGTAGAGAGAGAATAGAGGGGATTGGGAGAATATATGAAATCTGTATGGACATTCATAACAGTTTTATTTTACCTATAGACGATAAAAATTTTAGTGGGTCATGAAGGAGAAGTTCAAAAATAACCGGGTCACGGAAAAAAAAGTTTGGGAAACGCTGCTTTAAAACATTAAAAATGGCATTAAGTGTTGAATAATACAAAAAAATGCCGTAAGTTATCTAATGCAACAGTACTGATTTATTTTTTTTTGAACCATGTAAGATTTCACATGTTTTGCTGCTTTAAGTGTACTTGCTGAGTATAGTGAATATATTTGTTCTTGTGAAAAAAATGAAGGTGTGCATAGTATTGACTTTCCAAGTCTGATATGCCTGCTGACCCTTCATGGAGTTCTCATTAAATATTTACACGTACTGTATGTATGAACTACTCTGATTTTGCTTGCAGTTTCACAAAATCACCATGTAAAGAGAAGTTGCTTTATAAGGGCTGACAACATACTTAGCACCCAACAATGAGGTTATTTAAAGTGTTTATTTTGGATTGCAATGGATGAGGTCTTAAATCAATGTTATGCAGTAAATCACAGCTTCATTCCCCTCAGTCTGAGTACCTTTAACACCTCTCATAGCAGTAGGCTGCAAGCCTGTCTGTTACTAAATAATAAGTGCATGAATACAAGGGAATACACATACTGTAGATGTAGCCACTGTAGGTCATTTTAGAATATCAACCACAATATTCTTGCCACCAATATGTGGCAGATTTCCACAACCAGTCAAGTTAAAGCAGCAACCCCCATGCCTCTTTACCAAGAAATAAACTTGTGGAGGTAAGGAGTGGCTGCCAAATAATAGTTGGGTGTGGGGTCATTATTTATTTGTAAAAAATGTTTTTACCAGGAAGTAATACATTGAGTGTTATCTCTCGTTTTCAGGTATGTCCTGGGCACAGAGTTATGAAAATATACATGGTTACATTAAAAGAACAGGGTTATATAGTCAATTCACAGACATTTCATAGATAGAGTTGGAAAATTGGGTACAAGGGATAAAGGACTTGTGAGTTTCAGATTGAAATAACATCAGCGAACGGCGGCAAAAGGCTCACATCCTTTAGCTGCGCCATAGGCTGTCCCCCTTTGGGGCAACGCAGATGTACACTGGGGTGGTTGATTTTCAATGCAGCTGTGAATACAAAGTTCTTTGTCTTCTTGGCTCATTAACATTCCAGTGGGTGGGGTTGATGTTCCACAAAGTACAAGCAAATGTTAACCCTTATAGTAGTGGGTTAAGGTTCATTATAATAGTGGGAGTGAGAAGGCTATTATATTAGGTGGGGGTGGGTGGGGGACGTAGGGTGTCAGGGGTATTGTGGCCTTAGACAGGCTTGTCCCTAGGGTATGTGCAAGCACTATAATGAAACCTACCCTCCTTCCAAAGAAAAAAAATTCCCCCTGAAGAAAATTGTTCCCCAAAATTTCTCTTCCCTAGGGTAGGAGGCAGGGGATCTCAAGAGCTGAACCCCATTCATTTCAGCTCCGGGGATCCACTGTTTCTTGAGATACCTCCATAGGTGCTGGTGGTATTTCGGCTCGGATTTAGATGTCCTATCACATGGATTAATAGGATGCCATGATGTCATATGCTGCTTCCATTTGGCCCATGTGACCAGTGGCTTTAAACCTGAGCTAAGATACCTCCTGGGGGTGCTGGTAACTGAGGAAGCAGGAGGTCCCTGGAGCTGAAATTAACGGGGTTCAGCTCTGGAGACCAACTGCTTCAATCCTACATGTATATATAAAAAAGGAAAGCAGGAGTGCTGCTGCTTTTCTCTCATCGGTCCCTGAGACCTGCTGCCCCCAGGTGGTGCCTTATCTGTTTACTGCCTAGGGACGGCCCTGCCCCTATGAATGGTTGGGTTACATAAGTAGTGTAGGGCAGGGGTGCGCAATTATTTTACCCTGTGCCCCCCTACCGGCTCTTCCCCATGCCCCCCCCTCCTTACCTTGGCTCTAGCATTCTGACGTCACAATTTAACGTTGCCGTGGCAATACGTGACGCTGCACTGTGTTACCATGGCGACATGTCGCCAGAAGCTATCTGAGCCAAAGTAAGTGAAGTTGGCATTTAAATTAAATGCCTTCAGGAAGCACACACATGCCTCCGTAACCGCCGCGCCCCCCGCAGAGAATCTCGCCCCTCCCCCCCGTTTGCGCACCCCGGGTGTAGGTTATATGGAGTGTGTGGCATATGAAGGGTTAGGATATTTAAAGGAGTGGTGGCATCTATATGTGGTGTGCAGAGATATATGTGGAGGTATATATGAAAGCCATGGCCCACTGCTGGATATTGCCATCCCTCTGCCACTGGTTATTGTGTGGCGATATCATGGGTGTGTCGCTGTGTGGTTGAAACCTATCACAGCTTCAAAATGCAAAGTCTGTATAACCATCCTCACACTGAGGCCCAAAAGGTCGAAACAGCTGTGTGTGAGTAGGTTTACTGGCTATGCGCTTCTTTAACACAGGCTGTGCTGAAAAGCTGTGTAATACGACAGGCAAAAGCTTATAGGGGGTCCATGTTTAAATGGATTTGAAGCAAAAGGTGACACTGAGTGCTCATTTGCATGTGATTGCTCAGAATCCCTAGCAGCAGTGGAAGCATTGTATGCTAAGACAGGGGTGCGCAAAGCTGGGGGCGTGCGGTTGCAGAGACCAAGCTCTTCCCTACAGCATCTAAATTAATTGCTGGGGGATCGTGTGAGGCCTCTGCAGTGTCTCCTACCTTATCTTCAGCGACGCATCGCCATGGCAACGCGCGTCAAATGACTCACGGGTCTCGTGACCCCACGCGTCATTTGAAACTGGATTTTAGGTAGGCAGGGGGCGCGAGCGCAGGGGGGGGGCGCAGCACACAAAGCTTGCGCACCCCTGTGCCAAGAGATAATGGTGAAATACGGTTGCAGATCTGTCTGGGAAATGTTAATGTTCTCACAAGTGATATTTTTATTTACTGTGAGGAAAATAACTTAAAACTTGTCACACCCTTAGGGGTGGCACAGTATTATACACAACATTGTAATACCAAGGGTATTGTTTCTATTATTATTATTTTTTTACTAAGGTCTGCTCACTACAAAACTGGAACAAAAGCAGTGGGGAAAAAACCAGCATACTTTTTTTTCAACAGAAGGAATCTCATTAAAAGCAACATAAGATTTTTCTTTCATAAATGTGGTGTTGCCACCAAGATACTTTTAATAGAAAACCCTCCATGTAACTAAACACTGTAACATCTTCCTCAAACTACTGATATAAAACTTGCAACTGGGGTTTTACAGTTACCGGTTACCCCATTACATAGATGCACGCAAGATCAGAAACAGGGAATTTTGTATGTTCCGTTTGGCGAGACTTACGGGGATGGTAGGTGGGCAGATGTAACGATTAAAGTTCCAGTACAAATTTTTGTGAAAGCCAACTTCCTGTTGCAGCGTATTTAATTGCTGATTTGTGGATATATAAAATGCTATTTATATACTGAGAAACATTTAATATGTTTGTTTTGAAGCAATAAATGTATATGCAATTAATAAAAGGGAGGTACCAGCAGCAGAACATCTTATCCCTATGTGCCTACAGTAGTGGAAGCTTCTTCTAGATCATTAGTACGTTCCTTTTGGGACAACTTTTACACATTCTTCTCACGCTCACTCGTCCCTTACACCATTTCCTTGACTAGGGTTGCCAGGTGCCCTGTCCTGTATTTGGACACTGTCCAGTAAAAAAATTAGATGTAATACTGGACATGTATGTGTACACTGGTATTACTTCTCTGGACTAGGTGACCTTACCGGCTTGGGGGCCGCTGGATTTCCCCGAGCAGGGCTGTTGCTAGGGCGCTGGGCAGCTTCCTCCATCCTGATTGGCTGCTGCTGGTAAATGCAGCCAATCGGGAGGAGGTGTCGGGAGCATGGGGTAGGGCCAAGGAGAGAGGGAAACAGCATGGAGCTGAGAGGGGGTTTGTATGTGTGTCTCTCTTGAGTGCGTCGCACCTTTCACCATTGTGTCCAGTATTTTTGGAGAAGTCACCTGGCAACCCTATTTCCTTCCCGTCTAAATAGTAAGTGATAAGAACAAGGACATTTTTTTCATATCAATACAAGTACCAACATCTGTAAAAAAATGTTGTACAGCAAGTGCTTTTTAGTGTCCTCCTGCTTGACCAACATATTGTTTCTTATGCCAGGTAATAAACTATATTAGTGGAAGTTCATCCACTGATCTGAGATATATGTATATATATTATGTATGCATGTGTGTATATAATACTGTGTGTATATATCATTTTTTATTTTTTAATCTGATCTACATTGAGGAAAATAACTATTGCAATCACTTGATCCTAACGTCCTCACGAAATTACGACTTCTATTTTAAACAAAATGTCAGTGTAACTCCCTTGAAAATATTAAATTACCCTTAAAGATTTTACATAATTGTATCCCATGAAAAATGTACATGTTTTGCTCTCCCGTACGTCACCTAAATCCATGCTCCTAAGATACGGTCTAGAACGTTTGGTCGTTGCCGTTTTGCTGTGACCAAGTTGCCACCAGTGTTTAGCCGCCACTTACCTCGCCACAGGGACATCTCACCGCTGGCCGATTTGCCACCATGTAATTCCTTAACCTTAGCCTAAAAAAACCTTACCCCAATTCCCTTACCCTAAAAACATCTTACCTTAATGTAGCACTGTTTCCCCCCCCCCCCCCTCCCCCCGTCTGGGAAATCTTGCTATTGCTACAGGTGTCATGGTGATTATTACCTGTGAGGGTCCAGTAGATGCTGAGGGTCCGTGTTGGTATGGGGAAACAGGACAGGCTTTTGATGATCCTTCAGGCTCTTCTCATGGTGTCAGCGCCTCCAGTCGTTGCAGACTCCAGGTTTACTGGAGACAGTCCCCATGACAGTCTTCTCTCATACCTCTACCCAATAGACTGTAACTTAGGCAGAGGTATATAAAACAGGATCCTTTATTGAGGCAGCCACTGCAGTTGTTATTACAGCGAATCCATAGATTCTTTAGGATAGGTCCCAGACCTCTGGATGGTACCGGCCTTCTTCCAGTCTTGAGGCCTTATGCTCTGCGCAGATCTTTGACTGCAGTCAGCCCCAAGAAGGAGAGACTAGAAATGCATGTCTCAACCCCAGAATGGGGAGACCTCAACTGCATGTCTCTACCCCAGGAGGGGGAGAGCTCAACTGACTACAATTTAGAACACTTCCTAACCAAGCCACAGAGGGGGAGGGCACAAGGTCTGCACCATGATTGGCTGTACACAGACCCAGTTCACCACCACCCTGTCACTCAGAGAGGTAGCATGAGGGGGGTGTAAACTCCACAGGACAGCCTGACACTGCCTGTGGCTACTTGGGCTTACGTGACAGGAGGCAGAAAGTATAGGCTGGACCAGTCATGTCTACACTCTCCCCCCTTTGGTGAAATTCCCATGTCTTCCCCGGGACCAAATTTGAGGCACCATCCGTTAACCTGGAGCTTGCAATACAATAACAGGTTACACATGTAAGATGGTATGACATTAATTAGACTACAGTATACAGACATTAGGAACCCATGTCATCCACTGATTTCAGTGATGATGATAACAGAAAACTCTTTCAACATAAAGAGTATAGGATCCCTATTTGTAAAACTTAGGATCTGGTTTCTTAACCACCCGCCCATCAAACATCTTGGTCCAGATTACATATATTCTAGGATCTAGGTGAACCAGGCCTCTGTCGGATATCCACCCTATCTTTATAAATGCACTGTCCCACTACCCACTCGTCCAGAATGGAACAGATGGTAGACTGCGTTATGAATTCTTTTTGGCTGGTTTTGGACAGAAGATACCCTATGACAGCCTGTTTAAGCCAATCGTTATCTTCAATTTTTTGCATGATGGGTTCAGGTACAAATGGGAATTCGTACCCATGAGACTGATGGTATCTGTGTATTATAGCCCGGTCAGCTCGGCTAAACTTTAATACATTTTGGCCTGGCAGAACCCAAAATTGAGGTTCTCTACCCTCCACCTCTTGATACAGTATAGTCGGTGCCCTAGGTGTTATGACTCCCAGCTTAATATCATGTACCCTTTTACGGATGGCTTCTGCTGTGTCTTCTGGGGAAAATTGACCCTCCTCCCACCAGTGATCTACTACAGGACCCTCACCAGAAGGAACCTGTTCTATTCATACTGGCGGCATAGCCATGAAGCATAGGGGTCCCACCACTTAAGGGGTTCCCCGGACAGATGCTCTGGATTTGGGCTACCGGACCTAGTGGCCTTCAGTTGAGGACAGTTGAGATAGGGAAGACTCTCTAAATGATCTAAATGACCCAGGGGACTTGGCCACAAGTATGCGACTGGACGCAGGTATTTCTCCCTCTGACTCGTCAGACCAACCATTTCTCCCCCCAAAATCCCAGTCCCTTAAATCAGTTGACAAACCAGGGGACAGATCATCACTGGAAAAATGTGAACACATAGGTGGTTTCAGCAGGGGCGGAGCTAGCACCACCAGCACGGGCAGAGGCATGGGAGAGGGTCATGGCACTGTCCTGGGCAGGGACATGGGTGGGTAAGGCCGGTGAATGGGGCCTAATAGTATCCATGGCCAGTCCATAAGGTGTAGGCTTACCACGGCCCAAGGGACGTGGTATGGGGGTGGCATCAGGGATCCGATGACCCCTTCCTCTAAGTGGGATCAGCTGGGTATGAGAGGCAGCAGAACACAGTCCCGCACTCACCACCGGTTCCGGTCGAAGTTCCGCAAAGGTAATAGGTGCCATCATCAGGTAGGGCAGATCTTGTGAGATCTCCAGGCAGGCACCAGTCCGGCGGTGCATATGACGTCACGTCAGGCAGTGCCGGAAGTGCATCACCCCATGGCACACCGAACAAGGCCCTGCCTGGCTCCTCGTCCAGGTAGGCCGCAAAAGGACCCGGGCTGAAATAAGAAGTTGGAGCCGCACCCATCCAAAGGTAGGGGACATCTTCTGGCTCAACAGGATCCTCCGCAGGTGGTTCCTTCACTGCTCCGGCATCTTCCTCGGGCGTGGGACTCCTCCGGGGTTCCGGATGCACCACGGCCTTCTGGATGGACGCCTCTGGATTGGGACTTTGTCTCCAACTGCAGGTAGGTGATCTTTCCTCCGCAGGTCTCGGATGGCTGGCCTCATCTTCTGAGGAGGGTAAGGACACCTCCCCCGGGAAGCAACATTGGTGGTCCCTGGTGGCCATTGGCACAGAGTTTGCCCGCTCCTGCGCCACCAGGGGAAACGCAGACAACACCCTTGGGACAGTCAACTCACCCTCCCCGTCATCGAGTACAGATTGCGCTGGTTACGGGCCTGGAACAGTCAGAGGTAGCTCGGAGGATACCATCTCAGACACCGGTACACTGGGGACTCTGGTCACAGGTAACAGGGCACACAGGCCCACAGGTGGCACCGTGTTGTACGGTCAGTTCAGGCCACACCATATAGCATGATGGCCCGGTAGTAAGCAGGAGTAGGTACCTTTGGCACCAGACCACGTGGCATCCGGGCGCGATGGTTAGGGCACACAGGCCCATGATGTTGTCCGCGGCAGGGACAGCTGTACGGGCTGCACCGGTTGGTGTGGAGGCCCGATAGATGGTTTGGAAGGAGTCAGCGGGTCTAGGGCTGGCAGGCCACATGAATAAGGCCCCGCAGTGCTGGCATAGTGCTGTGGGGCTGGCGTCGCCCCCAGTGGGAGCCAGCAGTTCGATGTACACAGCGCAGGTACACTACCGTTCACAGTGATTACCAGGTAGCCCCCAGGTAGATAGTAATTATTTAGCTCGAATTCAAAATGTTTTCTCTTTCTTTAGTGAGGTAGTGTAGACAGAGGTTGTGCAGATCTGATCACTTGTTAGCTCCATGGAGCTGAATTAGGCATGGTGTGTAGTTGGCTCCTCCCAGAGTGGAAGCCGCATCCGATTGGCTCTTGGTTGGTGCCCCCTCCCCTAGGTGGAAATAGGGCAGGGGCATGGGCAGATCAAGCGGTGACTTGGTTCCAGCTGAGCCAATCACTAAGATGGGCGGGGCGTCGGCTTGTGCCGAATAGCTTGCAACTAACTTTGCAGAAAAGCTTGCATCTTGCTTTGGAAGCCCAAGCGGTCCCGGTTTTTCTGGCGGAGCACAATAGCACAGTCCATGATACAGAAGGTACACAGGTCCCCCCGGCACAACTCGGGTCCGTTCCTTAATTTAAGCACAATTGTGAAGGTTTCCACACACCCGGGCATTTCCAACAGGTTACGCCCCAGCACAGTACAATTTATGCAGATAGAAGGGTACACCTCACTGGATTTTCCGTCGGCGCCCCAACCACTGGTCTAAATTTAAAACAAAGGGTACCACGATCCATGGACAATTTCCCACAGGGTACACCCCAACAGTCTTTTTTTTTTTTTTTTCCTGTGAAGGGTATCCACACTCCCTGAACATTCCCTCAGGGTATGCACCAACATAGTCTTTTACTTTAACTAGGTCTGGCAACTCCCTACCTGATGTAGCTTTCAGAGAGAGGTTCCCCCCTCTCCTTAACTCGAAATGGGTGCCCAGAGTCCCTAGTGAAGCTTCAGGGGCCCGGCCCCTGCCTCTCCTGGCTACACTTCTGCAATGCCTGAAAGCCTGCCCTGTACTGCATATCAGCAGTCCTCCAATAGCACACTTACCCTCTCGCACCCCCCACCCTCTGGGATCTGGCTCAAGCTACGGTGTCATGGTGCTTATTACCTGTGAGGGTCCGCATTGGTATGGGGATCAGGACAGCTGTGTGATGTCCTGTCAGCCCCAAAGGAGAGACTAAAATGCGTGTCTCAACCCCAGGAGGGGTCGTGCTGGACTGACTATAATTTTAGAACCACTTCCTCCCTAAGGCACAGAGTGGGAGGCACAAGGTCTGCACCATGATTGGCTGTACAGAGACCCAGTTCACCTCCACCCTGTCCACTTAGAGAGCAGTATGAGGGGGGGGGTGGGGTTAAAACCCACAGGATAGCCTGCCACTGCCTGTAGCTACATGACTTTATGTGACAGGATTCAGAAAGTATAGTCTGGACCGGCCATGGCTACACTAATAAAAACCTTACCCCGGTCTCTTACTCTAAAACCACCTTACCCTAAAAACCTTACATAATGATTGCTAACGCCCTCCAAAGCATTCAATAGGCGTTAATGCCAGATCAGGTGCACTACCACGTACCGCATGTGATTAATCTGCCCCACAGAGAGTTACATTTGTATGGAATCGGTAAGAGAATCATTGACCGCTATATACCGTTATATAATGCGAGCGTGTACACATTGCGATATACATTATTATAACAACGGCCACCTCCGAAGAGTTAATTTATTTTTGTGTGTTCCGTGCACAAATAGTGATTTGCCCAAGGTAATAGGTGCTGGAGTAAGTAAATAGCTGTCAGAATCTAAGCTAATGTGCCAGCAACAGATTTTTTTATAGAATCACTGTATATTTATTCACAGAAACTCCACCTGAAGTCAGAAGACCACTTTAGGTGAGTGAGAGCAGACGACTTAAGTGTTTTATTCTATCAAATATTCACTGTATAGTTTTGTTATAAGGTGTTCCCATTGCATTGTTTTTCACTTGTCATCTGAAAAACCATTAGGCCTCACAACAGCCATGCTCCACAATGTGAAAAACATTATCTCATTTATTACACCTTCTGGAATAGAGAGCAATTCAAAAATGCCACATATTTTTACTGGAAATATATGTATTGTCACTGTTAAAAATAATGGAGAGGCAAACAACAATGTTTAAGAACAAATAACCTCTTTGCATAGTTTTCATATCTCCTTTATAATGTTGAAGGTTTATCTTTATCCTGTTTTTTTATTGACTAGATGTATAAAGTTTTTTTTTTTTTGTTTTTTTTGTTTTTAGCAGGTTTTCTTTTTATCTGTTTTTCTTAGTGGAAGAATTTCTCTTATCTATTTTGTGGGGGGGTCCAATAACTTTCTATAGTGGGTAAGATGGCCACACACCATTAAGTCTTCACCACTTAAAACACTGGGTTCTCTGCTCCCACTCACAGTAGGGCCCCCTAGGATAGTGAGATCCCTCCACTTACATGGATTCTTATTTCCTAGCGCAGGCTGTCACAATCTTTACTACGACCAAATATGAAACTTGCACATAATGTAGTAATTACACAAGCTATCCAGGTCACATACATGCATTCTTCAAGTGTATATGTAAAATGGAAACTGTCCGTTCGAGAGAAGATTGTTAGAAAAAATAACATGTTTGTTTACGAAATCTCCCAGCTAAAAACTGGGTGAAAAACTGTTGCACTCGGTTTATAAAATAAAAAATACCATTCCTTTCAGTTTTGTAGTTGGTAGTATAAATATTAGAAAGTATGTGTACACCCCAAACAATATATACAAAATTGAATATTAAAGGATATTCAGAATTAAGGGGGACTGAGGTGGACCGATCATGAAGAGCACCTATACAAACCCTCCTTCAAGATAGCTCTGAAAAAAATAAGGTAATTGCAGGCACTCTTCAAATGATTTCTTATGCAATTTATTACAGTAATTTTAAGAAATAATAAAAAAAAATGTGTTCCAAGAAATTGTTAGTAAAGGTAAATGTTAGCCCACAAATCAATAAGTACAAAAAAAGGCACATATCTCATGGCCAAGTGTACGGCAGAGTAGGAGTTCATAGATGCTAAGCTTAACAATGGAGGCCAATGTGAAAAACACTAAATAAAATTAAAAAACTGCTGAGCATTTTTTTCAACTGCAAACCAAAAATGCACACTCCTAATATTACACCTCTGTTTTGAGGCTATTGGCTCAACTTAGAGGGTATAACAAGTCAAAGAGCCGTGTAGGATTCGAGCACCAAATGCCCACAGGGGGAAACAATTGTAGGGGAAAATACTGTGCATAATAGCAATTATATGTGCATACAGTATATGTATGAAATGGGAATAAGTGACTTGAAGGAGACAAGGTGATGTGGACTGGAGAAAGAGGGGCCAGGGGGTTAGGGACAGAAAGTGACATGGACTGGTGGGAAGTCTCCCACTCCCCCCAGTCGCGGCTTAATCTGGCACTCTGATAAATACCTGTGTCACTGGGAGCTAGTGATTAGAACAGGAGAGACGCGGGGCAGTATTTGTCAGCGCAGTATCATTAAAACAGCTGACCTGGACAGAGCAAGGAGGAGCTTCGATCCACAGCGGGACGTCCCTGCTCCCTGTCCAGTGCACTTGGGCCAGCACCCACCTGATATTTGGGTCCACTGAGTATTTCCCTGGTGGCCAGTCTGACCCTGACAAGTTTGTTCTGCGCCAACAATAACATAATTAACCCCTTCATTGACATAAGGGGGCAGCAACACATGGCTTATTTTATGTGCATGCTAGTATGAAATATTGTGGAGTCACACCACACAACCATATGATTGATTATTGATTTCATACCATATAACCTAAAAAAAAATATATGAATCGCACAAATCTTATTCGTACTTGTGGGAACTGTGAGTTTACACTTATTTTCCTTACAATGCTGCAGTATGTTTGTGTTAAACTGATAGCAGCTTTTCGCTATTTATTATGTTTCTTACATCTACTGCAGATTACCAGAATTTTTGGATGCAGAAATGAAAGGGAGAAAAACATGACGCACAGAGGCACACATGTGATACATATGACTAGTGCATGTGCCCCAGGGGCAAAAGTGAAGCAAAGTACCTGGCAGGGGACGGTGGCCTGTTTGCAGGGACATGTGCGGGCGGTGGGATGTTTGCAGGGACAGGTGCAGGCCGTGTGGGATGTTGGCAGGGACATGTTGCAGGCCGGGGATGTTTGCAGGGACATGTGCAGGCCGTGGGATGTTTGACAGGGACATGTGCGGCCGGGTGGGATGTTTGCAGGGACATGTGCAGGGCCTCAGCTCTGACCAGTGAAAACAAAATTAAGTGCGCAACCAAAAAAACACCCAATTGTGTTGAAAGATCAATATCTAAAGTGATACCACTAATTAGTGTGAACCCTCCTTATTGTATTTTATTCAAACAATGGTTTCAGGCACAACCCTCCTGTGGAATGACAAAAATTATTTAAAACCATACATAACTGTTGGTATGTTGCGTATGCTGCTATAGTGACAGAGTGGCTCAGCACTCCCAAGAACTAGAGACAAAAGACAAAAAAAACAAGCGCAAAACGCAAATAGTGAAGTACATCAAAACATATTTAGTGTTAAAAAAGGGTAAGTATTCTGCGTACATCAAATCAATAGAACATAAGCTTTCGTTGTATCAATACACGAGTTACCACACCGCTGGCATCAGGGTTGGCGATTGAAGGAGATTCCCCAGGTAACTGGACCTCAGCACTCTCCAGATGTCATCTGACTCCGTGGGCTGTAGTTTGTCACCAGCGTCAGGTCGGCTCCAGATCACGTGTTGCGGAACTCCGTTGTCGCCTCCGTGGTAGTGGTAACTCTTTTTGGAGTAAGAACTTCTTTACCACTACCACGGAGCGACAACGGAGTTCCTGCAACACGTTATCTGGAGCCGACCTGGACGCTGGTGACAAACTACAGCCACGGAGTCAGATGACAT
This sequence comes from Ascaphus truei, assembly GCA_036426205.1. NCBI lineage: Eukaryota > Metazoa > Chordata > Amphibia > Anura > Ascaphidae > Ascaphus > Ascaphus truei. The sequence continues at coordinate 179,762,635 of CM071570.1, forward strand.
CTGGAGAGTGCTGAGGTCCAGTTACCTGGGGAATCCCTTCAATCGCCAACCCTGATGCCAGCGGTGTGGTAACTCGTGTATTGATACACGAAATGCTTATGTTCTATTGATTTGATGTACGCAGAATACTTACCCTTTTTTAACACTAAATATGTTTTGATGTACTTCACTATTTGCGTTTTGCGCTTGTTTTTTGTCTTTTGCCTCAGCTCTGACCACCTGCGGCGGCATCTCTTCCCGGCGACATCATCTCTTCCCGGCTTCTCCTCCTGCAGGACCCTGTCATCATGGCTCAGCAACGTAATGGCAACGCGATGCCATTTGACAATGGGACATAATGTGGCGTCACATTGCCATGCCACAGGGTGCCCAGTTGTGATAAGAAAATGATGCAGCATGGCGCCGTGATGCTGCGCCATGCAGCATCACGTCATGGCGTGACATCCCTTTGCATGGCAACATGACACCATTTGATGTCGCGGGGCCATGACGGGACCCTGCATGAGGAGATGCCGCCGGAGAAGGTAAGAGAGTTATAGAGGCCCTAGCGCTCTCCCCGTCCATCAGTGTAATTGTTGTAGGAGAGCGCGGGGCTCAGTACACAGGCACCAACGGCACCACCATCAGACCCGAGGTGCGCAAACTGGGGGGCTTCTCTGCGGGGGCACGCGGCGGGTACAGAGGCCCTGTGCGCTTCCCAAAGGCATTTAAATGAAATGCCGGGGGAGCAGCGAAGGCCCCTGTAACGTCACTTACTGTGGCTCAGACAGCTTCTGGCGACGTGTCCCCATGGGGTCAGAACGCTGGAGCCAAGGTCAGCAGGGGGTCGCAGGAGAAAAAGATTGCGCACCCCTGATCTAGACGGCCATGGGCAAGGTTACTACCACTCCGGGTTTGACCCGGAGACTACGGGTTTTGGCGTCGTATCTCCGAGCTACAGGTTTACTTGGTAAACCTCCAGGTAGCGGCAACCCTGGGCGGGCGACGGAGACACAGCATTCTCCAGCATCTTCCCCCTACAACTCTACTCAATAGAACCGCGTTGCCATGCCAACGGGAACACAACATAACGTAACTGTGTCACGTTACACCCGTTGCCATGACAACGAGACTCTTACGTGACGTAGCGTGGCGCCATCACATGACGCCTAAGCGTTCCGTTGCCATGGCAACTTGATGCCGCATGATGTCCCGTTGTAATGGCAATGTGGCACCATGTGATGCCGTGCAGCCATATTGAGAAGAGTTGCAGAGGGAAGATGCTGGAAGGACGCCGCTGGATCTAAAAGCGGCACTTAAATTTTTTTTTTCTGGGTTGGCCTGTAGAAGGTGGCAAACCTGGCACTGGTACCTTGACACAGTAATGTAGTAGTATGTAGTGATTCAAGGGTTAAGGCTATCAGAGGAGTATTAAAGAAAGTACATAGTGCTATACAATACAATACAAACGTGCGGGCCACCAGCCCCTTACCTCCTGCCTGTCTGTGCCCGCTGCCTCCTGACGAGGCTCACTACGCGCTGTGACATGTCAGCCGCCAGGGGATGCAAGAGAATTGCGATCCCAAGCGGTGACGCGTCACGTGGTGCGCTGGTGAGCCTATCAGCGCTGGGGGCTGGAGTGAGCTTCCCCAACCTCCAAAAGGTAAGGCGGTGGGGGAGGTGGGTGTATGTATGTGTGTGTGTGTGTTGTGTGTGGGGGGGGGGGGGCGGACCGAGGGGACGGACGGACGGACCGATGGGGGTGACGAATGGACCCTCCGCTCAAACCACGCCCCTCCCGCTCCCTCCAATTGCCTCTCAGCGCGCCGCCTGCATGCAGTGCTGGCGCACTGACTGAAGCAGCAGGGCCTCGGCCTATGACAGTTGATGGTTATAATAAAGTGATCTTGATATACGTAAAATAAGCAGCTGTAATAAATAAATATGCTTTGCTATGAACTTTCTCATTGCACTTTGAGTGTCACTTGGTATGCCTTTTGAGATGAAAGAAAATCCCCCCTTTGTCAATAAGCAGAGTTGGCAAATAATATTTTTCATTTGTGTAATGTATACAAAGCAACATCAGTCTTTTTCAATAATTTCCATCACTCCCAGCATCTGTCTTTTCCACAAAAGCAGTAAACCATTTATGTAACAAGCAATATTTGCTACAGCTATAGAAATCCTTGAATGTATATATTTAGACACGTTGAATGCTGACGATTGGAAGTAAGTCACTATTACTGTTGGGCTGAATGATGACTTCCCTGTCTGCTTCCATGTTAAATTCCTTGTGATAGAAAAGTGGGATAAATCCCAAAAAGCGGCGCTCCAACGAATGAGATACAACAATGTTGATGTATATTGATAAACAAGGTATGGAGATAACTATTGCAATAGTGGTAGTATTGGACCCAGTGCATTAGCAGGAGTGTATAGTCAATGATTGTCTTATGGTGAGGGACTGTTTAATGCCTGTTTGGCACCTCACAAGACAGAAAAACTCTTACCTGCTGCACTGTAGTGGTCTACAAGTCCCTCTTGAATCCATGGGTGGGGAATTACAATACTCACTGAATATGTTGTTCACTCCATAATGCGTGCATCACGCAGAGTAAGTAGAAGAAAGCTTAAAATCCAAGGATTTGCAGCGGAGTACAGCTGAGGAATGGGGCCAGCACCAGCAGTTGAGGGGTTAAAATATGTTTATTGAAACATGGTTTAACACGAAGGGGAGACAAGACAAACTCTGACGCGTTTCAGCCTATGCAGCCCTTTGTCAAAGAGTACAAAGAGTAAGCTAAATTCCTTGTGAAACTAGTACATCAGAGATAAAAGTTTTCTTAACCTGGGTGCTCCTGATGGTAAGACAGCGGCATGCCAGTATTAGAAGAAGAAGAAGAAAGAAAGATGTCCTCTGGCGCGTAGATTCTGGCACAATATGTAATGAAGATAAAAACAGCAGTGTGTTACTGAGCAAAAAATATATACCGATTTAATTTTAATTATTGTGGAAAGAAAACACTTACATATGTGTCTTCTACATAGAGGCTTGTTTCTTATTGGATCAGAAGATGAGGGTAAGCTTCTGTTGATCCCAGACAGTATTAGACTCCAATCTTATTGGAAAAATAGAAGAAAAATGGTGCCATGGCATAATCTCGCTTTTATTTAAAACAAACTGGCATAAAAAATAGATACACTCACAAACGCCGCTCTTCCATGTGCATTTTGAATATAATGCTTTCCAGCGTCAGCCCAATCTTGATCTCTCCTCCTTTCGCCAGGGTCTGTGGGAATCCTGTTGGTAGATCTTCTTGTTCTTTTCAATTTGAGGGCATCCGTTCCTCGAAGTTGCCAGAGTGAGGGAAGGTCCTGCTGCCTCTTCTCTCTACCCTCGGCTTGCGCACAGTCAAGAGAGGATTAAGTCGGTGGCGGTTTCCTTTTAGCGGGCGCACATCTCCCCAACGATGTCCGCAATTACCGGCTCTAGACAGGCAAGTTTGATTTTCATGCAGGAAAAGAGGACCCTCTTCTCCTGCACAAAATGTCATATCTGTCACCATCTATATGTTTCGGGATTGTGATTAACATCCATCATTTTGTATATATAGCCAGGTCCCCCCCTTACCTCCCGGTTGGTAGCTCTGCTGGGGGGAGGCTGCGGCTGGCTGTGGTGGCGCGCAGGAGTCGGTGGCAGGGTGTGCGGACACCCGGTGAAGTGTGGGGAGTTGTGGGCGGTTGGAGGGGCGACCAGGTCTCCGGAGCTCCGCCATAGTACCTATTAGAGGGCGCCACCATCTTTGGAGGTTCGCACAGGCGCGATTGAGTCTTGCACATGCGCATTAAGGGAGAGTTGCGGCGACCATTAGAGAGAGGCTATGCATAGGGTACTACAATCCCCAGCAACCCCCCGGGGCTGCTAGATCACATGGCACAGCACAGCTAATAGGGCTCCTAGGATTTCCCTGCACCAGATTGATACTTTTGGCACGCTTGCAGCCACGGCAGTCGGGAGCTGGACAGAAGACAGTGAGGTAGTGTCTCAGGTGCCAGTGGCCCTGAGACTAGGCCTAGAGTCCCCCTTCAGACCCCAGCTAGGCCTCAACTCACCAGTAGTTTGTGGATGCAGTAGGGAAAGGTCCCTCAGATAGGGACATTTCCCATTTAGCTCTATATTGTCAGGGACACAGCAGAGACGCGGCGTAGAGACTAGCAGCCTGTGGTCTGGGACCTGACCACCACCGCAAGACAGAGACTATCCTAAGGTGGGACACTCCAGAAGGAGTCCACCCCACGCAGAGGCGGACGATGACTACATGGGACCAGACTGATCCTAACATCAGCCAGCAGTACCCAGCCTTGACAAAGCACGTTCAGCGAAACGTACGTCGGCATGTGACATAATGACGTCGGAGGGGCAACAGCTGTGTTCTCGATCAGAACACACTTGCCTCCTATACTTTCTTCTCCATTGAGCAATGCTCTTTTAAGAGCTTGCCAATTTTATATTACATCAGTAGTAACTGGCTTCTTCATTAGGAAGACTCTATTAGAAAGAGTGTGGCTTATTGCTCTGATGAGTGACCCACGATCCAGCACTACCTACCGATCGGCAGAAGGGTTCCAAGGATGAATCAAACAGCAACCGGCAGCTCGTATCCTCAGAGTTTATATAACGTAAAGAAGTACAACTGTGACTCCTAAATATATATTTTTCAGACATCCAATGCTATTTATTCTGGTTAGGGAGGGAGTTTAGTGGGGGCCAGACCTTCAATTGAATTTCCTGATCACTACCTCCATATGCTGTAATACAAATGCGGTATATAGCGTTCATCTGTCCCATTGGATTTATAGGAGTAACATCAGGTGATACGCCAATGTGCTACCACGGTCAAATAGTGATTTTGGGTTAACCATCAATAGGCTATCCCTTTATCCAATAGCGTGTATCTACATTGATTCAATCTCCTGAGCTAACTAACTTATGGAGGCACAAAGGTGCTTATCTTCTGGCACTTAATACACCCATGCAAGGTGAAATAGTGATTTGTGTCTCCCTAGGTCCCCCCCTTACCTCCCGGTTGGTAGCGCTGCTGGGGAGAGGCTACGACTGCCTGTGTGGGTGTGCGGGAGTTGGCGGTGGGGTGTGTGGACACCCAGCAAAGTGTGGGGAGCTGCAGGTGGTCAGAGGGGGACCGGGTCGCTGGTGCTCCGCAGTGGTACCTATTAGAGGGCGCCGCCATCTTGTGGAGGTTTGCGCATGCGCGTGTAGCACTGTTTTTGCCCACCCTCTGGGAGATCCACTCTATTACTACCGTGTGGTGCTGAGGCATACCTGTTAGGTTCAGGAGATCTGAGCTGTCTGCGGTGATATGGAGACCAGGACAGGCTTTTGGATATCATCTGTAGTCATACTGTACACACCATGCACTGACTCAATCCAGGCTGGTATATGATTAACAAAGGGGCTTTATTTAGCAGTCACTGCATCAGGTATTTACAGCGGTGCAAGGGTTCAGAAGATTCCAGGCTTCTGGATGGTGCTTGACCCTGATAGTATGGGGTCATCTTCCAGTCAGATCTTCCCTCTGCCTCAAGGGCTGAGGGTGAGCACGCGCATCCTGCCATGGGAGAGACTCACAGCTCTCTGCTTCCTTTCTCATCAGAACCAGGAACATGACTAATTAGTTTTGGCTCCGCCTCTCATTCAGGAAGCAGAAGGGGCGGGCTCATGGTCTATACCTATGCCTGATAGGCTTACACAGGCCATGAGTCACCACCGCACTCCTGTCCATCAAAGAGGAGCACAAGGGTGGGGGTAACTAGCCCACAAAATTAACCTGTTACTAGCAGGGACTTGCATAACAGGGGGAAAGACAGGTAGAAAGAGACACCCTGTTACACGCGATTTAGTCTTGTGCATGAGCAGTAAGGGAGAGTTGTGGCGGCCATTAGAGAGAGGCTACGCATAGAGAACTACAATCCCCAGCAGCCCCGGGGATCACATGGCACAGCACAGCCAATAGGGCTACAAGGATTGCCCTGCACCAGATTGATACTTTTGGCGCTCTTGCAGCCACGGCAGTCGGGATATTAGATTTTCAGGATTGAAGGCCCAAGCTTCCAAGGTAACATACAGCTATGTCCCTTGGTAATCCAGCTAAAAAACATAAGATGGTGGTAAGGCTAAGTCCCTAGTATAGGCTGAGGCGCGCGCGCCACACACCGCAGCACAGCCCTCTATGGGGCAAGCCCCAGTGGCCGTGTGTGTGAGCGCGCAAAGCGTGATGGCACGTACGCTGGCAGGGAAGACAAGAATTTTGTCTTGCCGTGACGTGATCACGTGTCAGTGCACCGCTAATGGAAGGGCAGATATGCCCCGTCATAGCCGCACCCCCCACCCCCCATCAGGATTGTGCATCCCATCGCTCCCCTACAGACCGCACAACGCAGCTTTCCACTATGCATGCACCGCATGGCAGGACTGGGGCCATAGCCTAAGGGTCAATCAACAAAAAAATTGCACAGTCAAGTCTCAATGACGTGAGCCTGACTTGGGCTAAAATTAACCACAGGGAAATCTATCTCATGAACTGGGGGATTCATAGCACTGAACATAGGGAAGACCTCAGCCTAAAATAATGAAATAACATTGGGGCTTTAATTGCAATTTTTATGATTAACTATTTGAATGAGACATAGCATTAAGAGCTGTAAAAGGGGATGCAATTATTACATGTATAAGTTAATTAATGGCTTCTAGCAGGATGGACACTTCTAGAGCCAGTAGTACTTGCCACTGTAGAAGATGGGATACTGTGTTTGATGGATTATTTGGTCTGACCTTCTATTGACACTTCTTATAGTCTTAGAAATTCATAAAACAAAATCACAATTCAGTAAAAAAAAATTGTAAATGATCATAAACCTCACAGTTTTTGTGCTACCATTTGAAAGCTTTTTTTTTTTTAAATCCAAGTCAATAAAATCTTATCAGAACGTCAGTAGATGCATCCTCTGAGGGATGATCACTTTCCCAGCAGCCACATAGCATCAATCAAGTGATCACATTTACCCCATGCTGACCTTTTAGTATTGGCAGCAGGGTTTTGAACTGCTGGCCAAAATGCTTCTCCTAATATTCACTGCACAATCTTGAATACCAGCAGCATTAGGGCGTGTTCCTAAAATAAATAACCATGCAAATGAATGGGCTATGCCTGTGATTTCAACACAGTAAAAAGGTTAAAAAACTACATTGCAAAGTTAATAAATCCTGAGGAACATGGACAGTTAAATTTTGCTGTTGTAAGTTAGGTTTTCTAGTTGTACAACTGGCCAATAATGAACTATTAAAGTACCCTGTGAATGGTGGCAATATTACAATACAGACATGAGAATTCATTCCCTACAGATTTTGCAATACCAATGTGAGTGCTGTGTGTATATTCAAACAGAATACGGCATTTAATCTGCTACATTCCCGAAGTAAACACAGTTCATAAATTACATATACAATTAAAGTATAAGTATTATTATTGATTATAGGGCACCAATATATTTCATAGCAAAGTGCAGTGAGGAGAGAACATTAAATGGGCATTACTATGTTGCGCACTTTCCCCCACCCCCTGGGAGATGTGTGGCTACGGTGTGTGTGGTGTGGTGCGATACCTGTGGCTCACAGGAAACCTGAGTCTCCGTTGCTGGGAACCTGGGGTGCACCAGAATGATGCTCGGTAGCGCCTCCACCTGTATGGGATTCTATAGAGTAGAATGACCCCGTTACAGGACTCATATAAACAATACACAATGGTATAATTAGAACAAGTTTACTGATGGCATAAGAATGATCACAAACCACATGCAAGTGTCACAACTGTAACACTGGCCTAGCTGGGCCGTAACCCCTCACCGTGCCTTCCCGACACCGTGTCCATACCCCGGTGGGTTTTAACCCAAAATACTGAGGTGGTCCTGGCACCGAACCGTCCCAGTGTCCCCTAAAGATCCAACCTACCCAAATGTGTGAGACAGCGCTGCCCCACTAAAGTGTTGAGTTGGTGCACTGGTGAGTTGGGTACCTGCCGGGTGCTCCCACACCCGGGCGCGCCGCTGATACAGATGGGATCCACAGATCCGTTGAGGAACCACGACGCCTCTGCCTCTACGATGGGTGAGTCCCTCATGGATGGTACCACCGTATGCAATGTCTCTTGGTTGCAGGTGTCTGGTCCCAGATCATCTGAGGCCAGGATGCAGCCGCGTCCTGGCTGTGTCCCTCACTCTGGTACTACAGGGGCAGTGTCCCTATCTATGGGCCTGTCCCTGCAGCAACCACAAGCTGAGGTGAGTCGGGGCCTAGCTGGGACCTAACAGAGGGTATCTGGCCTAGTACAGGTGCCTCAGACACCTGCACATACAACCTACCCGTTCCTTGTCCCAGTACTGACGGGCATGGCTTGCAGCGCACCAAATGTATCCATCTCTGAGCAGGGGATTCTGTCAGTCCTATTGGCTAAGCGTAGCCAGGTGATCTTGCAGCCCCAGGGGCTGCTGGGTGTTGTAGTTCCCCTCGAAGCCCTGTGTCCTTCCACTGCGCCTCTGTAATGACCTCCGCAATCTCTTTGCACATGCGCGAACCTCCGCGCATGTGCGCGCCCACCCAACATGGCGCTGCCCTGCCACAGAAGCCACCATTAGCCTCCGGCGACTCGGTCGCCTTCCTGACTGCAGCTCTCCCCCTCCGCATCTTGCTGGCACCCGCCGGATGCACGCACTCTGCTGCTGGCACCCGCGATCCCCACTGAGGTAAAGGCACCCAAGTGGGGGCCCTGCTATAACTAGGTAGAGAAAATGCAATTGAAACAGTGTGTTGGTTGACCCTCTTGCAAGATGGGTGTCTAATATAAAGAACCATCAGGGAGTGACCTCTTCCTGCAATCATAACGCTTTTCATCATCTTCATTCTTGTTCTCCATACAAGCTCAAATATAATTATGAAATCACATTTATATTCTTTTGGGGCGTAACTACATATCTGTTATATCACCCACACAGGACGTTTTCTTTTAAGCCAATGAAAATATATGTTTGTGTGTGGTTTTATCACTTCTTGTACAAATTTAGAAAACACCTTTGTCCTACATTGAAGATGTTCAGCTGTTATCCAGTAGCAATACTGGATATTTCGGGACACTGCACCAACTTCTCACCACTGAACCCCATTATATTTCCCACATATATAAGGAATGTTCAAGCATTATTCTTCACTTTTTTTTTATTAACTAAGGGTTATCATTTGTCATTCTTGAAACTCGACAAATGAAATTCTCTTATGCCTCGTGTGTCAAGTATTGAAGACCCAGATGAATGAGATGTGAGGGTTCTTGGCCAAATTTCAATTCATTTACAAGTTTTTTGGTGCCAGAAATGTCTTGAGATCTATACTAAACTAAAAAACCTATACTAAAAAATCTGAAGTTCTTGTTCAACAGCAATTCAGAACTTCCTTGATTGTTAAATCTTTGCAGAATCCATCTAATTTTTTGGCTCCCACAGAAAGGTATTTCGCGGGCAGACATGAAATCTGATTAAGAGTTTAGACAAAACCATGAATTTGTGCAATTCACTTTAAAATTGCTACACAGTAATCAAAACGGGCACAAAATTAAGAGCAATGGAGAACATCGCCGAAAAAAAAGAATGTGAGCTTGGGAACATAAAACAAAAGCTGGGAATTTATTTTGGAGTGTGATGAGAACTGACTGACTGTCTGTGACCTTTCTTTTCGGCCAGCACTCAAAGGGTTAAGGAGCAAACGTTACAGATGATAAACAGAAACTGCAAACTCTGATCAGATCAGAGCAGCTGTCCCCAGCTCAGGAGGAACAAAAAGAGATTTAGAGTGACTGAGTGCAGACTGCTGAGCTGTCACATGCGTATGGAACATTACAGAACAGTAACAGTTGTACACAAGAGATGGCTTCGGTCAAAACCGCTGCTAAAACCAACTGCACAAATGTGTTTTCACAACGTAACCACTAGTGAACGAAAAGAGATTACACGCTATTTAAACTCAAGTCTGAGAGGAGTTTGTAGTTGTGACAAACTAAATAGCTCTATCATGTATAATGCATGTTCCCGAATTTAAAGTAGTTGTCTCACATAGCAATATAAAATGATGCTGAATTTCCATTAAAGGAATATCAAGCAACCCCTATTATGGAGGGTTTCTAACCAAAGCAGTGCACGGATGGGCACAGCCAATTGTTAGTGCATACAGGCTGGCAGTAAAGTATGTAAGGTTGATTCAAAGTAGAGTAGAGAGTGATTCTACAAAAGGAGAAAGTAAACGCAATAGCTATATAAGTGTAGCGGGGTACCCCCTGGCTACTATTCTACCCAATGGGCTGGCAGTAAACCTTGGTATTTTCAGGCTTGCCAGTAGTTGGTATGGGGTTTTCTCATTCACCTTTGGTACTGCACTTGAGTGACAGCAGGGGGTGGTACATCCTGTTGTAGCTGGGACAATGGGGTGCCCGCCTTCTGGCTGTACTTAAGGGTAGGACCGCCCTAAATTTGGAGGTTGTTCCTTCCCCCTGAGGAAGGCAGGTCACACGTCTGGGATCCTGAGATTGGGGCCTACCCATGTGCTCTTCCCTGCGGGTGTGATTATACCTCTGCCTCCGCTAGGGAGGTGGGGAAGAGGTAGGATGGCTGCAGGTGCCCTTGGCTTGTAGTGGCAGTCCAGGGACCATCTACAGTGAGAGCTGATCTAAAGAGACTGTATCCGGCAGAAGACTGCTGAGTATCTGTTGGGTTACTGCAAAGTGTGTAGTAATAAACCGTTCCTGTTTGCAATATACCTCCGGCTTGGTGTGTGATCTAACTGGGGGGAGAGGTACAAGTTCTACATTGGGAGATCTCCATATTCCTGGAGCCTACGGCAGATGGAGGCGCTGCACTGCTAAGTATTATGTGGGGTATAGACCCCAGAAGCCTGTTCCTGTGTCCCAAAGTCATCGCGGACGACTCAGCCCTCTTGTTACCAGCAGGTATGCACCAAACCCACCCAGTAATGGCCCTTATCTGCAATGGGGGGGCGGGGGGGGGAAACATTGTTACATAAGATAAGTGATAGTTATTGGACGAAGGTTTCAGTCTAGCCATAGCTTCTAAAGTTAAATGCTGTTTAACTTATACAGGTTTAGACTGTGTGCTGATGCGTGCATTCTTTCTTAATAGCCTGGAAAATAGCAGCGCACTATAGTACCAATATCGGCTTTTAAGCCAGGACTCTTCCAAAAACTATATTGATGATTAATTCTACCAACCCATAAATGACTGTCCTTTTTATGGGGGTGTTTGTGGATAAAATCTCACCTCAACTTTCTAAACCAGATAAAATAAAAGATCAGTGCCAAACGGAGAAGGCAGCAGAGCACCGAAGAATCCAACGCATATAATTTAGAGAATTCTCAGGTACACGTAGTTTTAATTTTAAAAAAATGCATATTTACAGTGTTAACCAATGACTAGCAATTTGTCCCGACTGGGCCTTTACCAGGGTCAACAGAAGATAAATACAGAATATAAATGTTAAAACTACACATTGAATGTACTGATGTGAAAGGATGTAGTGTCATAATGTCTACATCCGCGGTGCGCAAACTGGGGGGCGCTAGATTTTCTGGGGGGGGCGCGGCAGTTATAGTGGTCCCGCGCTCTCCCTCCAGGCATTTAAATGAAATGTCGGGGGACCACGTGAGGCCTCTATAATAAACTTACCTTCCCTTTCAGCGATGCGTTGTCCTGGTAACCCGAAGTCCAAAGACGCCTCGGGTCACGTTACCATGGGGCCGTGACGTCACATGACCCCACGCGTCATTTGACACCGGGGTCGAGCAGGGGGGCGCACGGGGAAAAGTTTATGCACCCATGGTCTACATCACAAAGCAATGACAACATTGTTTCGAACATGCACCATGCTCTGTGCAGCCCCATGTGTCAACAAAAAAAAGAGAAAATAAACATTGCAAATTGCCCACATCATCTTCTTTTTTTTTTCTTTCTTTCTGTGTTCGCGCTTCTGATGAAGGCCCAGCCAGGCCAAAACATTGATCTTTGGCTTGAACAATAAAGATAACTGTTTTAGTGCCTGGATTTACTCTACATAACATGTCTGTGGTATTTTGTATGTTCTGCTACCCCACAGTCACACATTATGAAATAATTAAGATCGTTTTAGCCATCTCCCTGCCAAGGGGCCAGTAATGCATTGCAGAGCTTGTACCATCGTCTCAGAACATAACATAGGTCAAGAAAAGCGGTACTATTTTTTTCATGGGACAAAATCTTTAGCCACATAGCTTCTCTCACATGTCTGAAATTAATAAATACAACTTCTGAAAGGGCATCAACAGTGTCTCTCCCTCTGTGATTTGCAGCTCTTTATAAAGTACACAGGTTTGGTTTATTGAATTTATAGAAGATGCCCTGCAAGTGCAACATTAATTGAAGTTCGCCTTTGGTTGCTAAGCAGTGAGGCCTACCAATTACTATAGCAACACAGCCCTAAGGCACTTGGGGATGGAATTGAATTTAATGGAGTTTAATATTCCAATGTATACTGTGAATGCTTACATACTGTCTTGTACAAGCAATTTTGTCACCTTGCCAAATATGCATTTATTAATCTACAGCTGTTAGTATATCAATGTCGGTCTTGATCATGTATAGGAAAACTCCACTGGCACAAGCTTGTGGGAATTCATTATTTTCAGAAAATAGTAAGTGTTGGCTGGAGGTTAACAGCGCTAAAACGTCTCACCAACTGAAAGGCTAATAAGTACATGTAGCACATGTACCCCCACCCTCTAGGAGATACTGCTTCAGCTACAGGTGTTTTGTGGTGCGCATACCTGTGAGGGTCAGGAGAGCTGAGTTGATCTGCGATGGGTTGGAGATCAGGACAGGCTTTGGATGTCATTTGGGTTCGGTGTCAGCGCCTCCAGCTTCAGTGAGTATCCAGTGTTCCTGGAGATGGGTCCCACTGTAGCACAGTCTCTCATACCCCTGCCCAATTACTGCAGACTCAGGCAGGGATATATAAAACAAGGGGCTTTATTGTGCAGTCACTGCATAGATGGAATTACAGCGGTGCAGATGCTGATCAGAGGTTTCCAGGCATCAGGAGGGTGCATGGACCTCAGGTTGTATTGAGGCCTAAGTGTCAGTCTTGAGGCCTTTGTGGCAGCAGATGTTCCTCAGCCCCTAGGGGCTGGAGTGGACACGCTCATCCCTGATGGGAGAGACTCACAGCCCTTCCTCCAGTCTCAAACTCCAGACTCGACTGTCCAACTAACTTTAGCACTTTTCTCTGACATCAAGAAGAGGAGGGCATAGTGTCTGTACCACCATTGGCTACACACACACCATGTCACCTCCTCTTCTGTCAATCAGAGGATAGCAGAAGGGGGGTCAATAGCCCTAGATCATCCTATCACAGCCTGCAATACCTATGAAGAACTGGGTGACAGGAGCAGAAAGGCAACAGGACCAGCCATGTTACATTCTCCCCTGGGTGGAAATACCAACCACCCCGCTTGGGACTAATGATGCACCATCCATCATTCTGGAGCCTGCAAAATAAACCAAGTTACACACAGTAGATGGTACAACATAACCATATAGTTTCATAGAAGCCCCCAATACATCCACTGACTACAGCGATGATACTAGCTCTTTCAACATAAAGAGTATGGAATATCTACTTGTAGTAATTGGGATCGGGTTTCTTAACTGACTGTCCCTCAAAGTCCTTGACCCACACAAAATATACCTTGGGCTCAACAGTATCCTGGTGAACCTCCACCCCATCTTTGAATATACAGGTCCCTGTAATCCATTCCCTCATTACTGTACAAATGCGGGATTCAGTGACATGTTCTTTATAGCTTGTCTGCCGTCCTCTATCTCCTGCATGACTGGTTCTGGGACGTAGAGGAAACTGTAGCCATGTGATAAATGATACCTGTTTCTTATGGCCCGGTCAGCTCTACTTAACTGTATAATTTTCCGGCCAGCTCCTTGGCTAGGTAATACCCAAAACCCGGGGTCATTAGGGTCCACCTCCTGATATAATATAGAGGGGCCCTTAGGTACTCTTACCCCAAGGTTTATCTCTCCCAGTCATTGTCGTATAACTTCCGCCGCTTCCTCAGGAGAATACCTGCCCTCTCCCCACCAATGATAAACTATGGTGCCTTCTACTAGCAAAAATCTGGTCTTGTCCATACGCTTATCATAACCTTGGAACATAGGGACCATTTAAGGGGTTCCCCAGACAAAGACCCAGATCCTGGACTAGTGGGTCTGGTACATACTGAGGAAAACACACTAGAGGGATTAGGCAGCTGAGATGACCCAGATGCACTAGATTGTTGAGACTGGGACCTGGATGATCCCCTGAAGGAATTATAAAATCCCCTGAAGTTGGGTCTTTTTAATGCGACTAGATGCAGATATCTCACCCTCAGATTCTTCAGAACTACCACCCCCAAACGACCAATTCCCCTCCTCATCAGGAAACTTTGTTAAAATAAAGGGGGTGACAGTAGGGTCCAAATATCTCACCCTTACTGGGCCAGTGGTTGAGGATGGGGCAGTGGCAGGGGCAGAATATGGATTTTGCCCAGACACAATGTCCTGCACAGGAGTAGCATGGGGTGCTAGGGCCGGTGTCAGGGGCATAGCAGAGTCCTTGGACTCTCCTGTATAGTGGGGCTTCCCTTTGCCCCAGGGAGGTGACACAAGCAGGGACTCAGAAGCCCGGTGACCCCTTCCCATACCTGAAGCCACATAGCATGGAGTGTCCTTTGGTAAAAGTCCTGGTTCCGCCACTGTTGGAGCCGGTGGCGACTCTGGATCTTCAGGGGACTCAGCGGACGCCATCTTTGTGACATCAGACGGTGGCGACTCTCGCGAGATCGCCCGGCTAGCTCGAGTTCTACGGCAGCGATGAAGTCACATCCGGCTGTACCGGAAGGGCGTCACCCCGCAACACACCAAACAGGGCCCCACCTGGCTGCTCCGCATCTGGGTAGGCCGCAACAGTATCCTGTTGGAGGTAAGCAGCAAGAATCTCACCCATCCGTAGGTAAGGGACTGCATCTGGCTCCACAGATTCCTCCAATGGCAGGTTCTTCATCGTGACATCGTCCTCCGCAGGTGTAGGACTTCTCCGGAGCTAGTGTGTCACCACGACCCTCTGGATGGACGACTCTGACCTGGTACGCTGCCTCGGAACACCGGTAGGGGATGGCCTTCTCTCCGCAGGTTCCGCCTGGTAGATGTCATCTACTTCGGATCTGGATGGGGACACCTCCACCAGGACGCAATGTCATAATGATTCGCTCGCCCGGGCGACCGAGTGTATGGAGCTTGCTTGCTCCTGGTCAGCCTGGGGAATCGCACGCGACACCCCTGGGGCAGTCCACTCACCCACAGGTCCCAGTCCTTGACCTGAAAAAAGACCAAAACGTTGCTCTGAATGCACTGGTTTGCCTCATGTGGAATAAACCAATTTCTTTTTCAACTTTATGGTGAATGCTGCAGACTTCTTTCATCTTATATTCTACTGGACTAGCTGAGGATCCCTGTCCTTCTGCTTGCACACCACTACCTGTTAACTTTATTGTTTTTCTATATGTGCTTATAGTGTGTACCAGGCATCTGATATATATTATTATTATTATTATTATTATTATTACTACCATATAACATTGTAGCCCTGGTAAGATTTTGGGCTATATATCTTTCTCCTACTGGTATAAGTCCTCCTAAGGGCAGGCCGCCAGTAGTTATCATGGGTTTCCCCCGCATCAAGCCCTGCCTGGATTGGTGGAGGTAGGCCCCCTGACTCTGTGTGGAAGGAAGAGACACAGGGGAGGGGCCTGCTGACATCATGAGGAGTGGGGCTGTCTAAATTTAGTTGCCTGATCCTGTCAGAGGCAGTTCGTGTTGGAGTGCCTGACTGGACAGTCAGGATTAGAGTGAGACCTGTTCTAGGAGTGAGAGGAGCGAGGCCTGCCCTGGGATCAGAGGCAGGAGAATGCAGGCGTATATTTGGACGAGAAGCTAAGGCCAGACTTATTAGAGCTGATAGCACTATAGTGTGGTGGACCAATGCCCCTCACCCTGCTCAGGGGGTATGGGGGGGAAGCTAGCCTCACCTCGAGGTCTGCACCTCAGGGTGGGTGTCGGGAGTATTGGAGCTCCATACAGCCCATCCTGAAGGGGTACAGCCTGGAGGAGGAGAGGAGGAGGATACCCTGTACACTGCTGCTGCTATTTGGAGCTGTGTACAATAAAGAGACATTGCTGCTTTTATAAAGAGACTTATGTGAGACTGAAATCTCTTGCCCTGAGACCAGGGCTTCTCTGGGAGGATTTCACCCTACCCCCTATAGGGCTCGCCAGAGATGGAGGCGCTGCACCGTTGCTAAAGAAGATGGAGGCACTAACCCCAGAAGCCTGTCCCTGTTGTCCCCTATACCATCGCGGGAGACTCAGGCCCTCCTGTTACCAGCAGGTATGCACCACCATAAGACACGTAGCCAGCCCTCACTACACCCTTCGGGTCCGATCTGTGACCGGGGGGGGGGGGGACATGGGTTACAACATAAAAGTCCTTTTGGGGTAAAAACATTCATTTGAAATAAGTATGTGCTGATTTAACCTTGGTATGTTGATCTTGTTCGGGTTTCATTGCACTGATACATTTTCAGTCTGCAATATAAATAAATGTATTTATAGTTTTCTATCGTTTCTGTTGTGAATTCTGGGTTTTTCCAATTTTTGTAAAAAAAAATGTTGTTTCTCCTGATTAAAGTCAAAGGATCTCATTCATTAAACAAATGCTTCACCTCCACAGAAATGATTAAATAAACCCCTTTACAGATACAATTTGTAGATTTAATGTCTGAATGACAGCCTCTACTAGTTGTGTTTTCATACTGAAACTCGTAGTTGGAGTTGTCAGTTCTGGGATTATTATTGAATAAAATACACATCAGCCTTATATATATATATATAATCTCATATATCTATATATATCAATATATATATATATATATATATATATATATATATCTATTATATTATATATATTCGTATATATAATATCTATATATGTGTCACAGATGAACATCAGTAAGATGCTACCTTCTGGGATGGCAGAGTTCAGAGTCGGTCCGCAATTCTATAACAAGAAAACAATTCTACTGACATTTTCAAAGAATAATATGGCCTACCTTTAAACATAAAAGTGTGAAATAAATTAATATCCCACATAGTCACAGCTACAACATGTGGTATAGCTTCCCACTGGATTAAACAGACCATTCCAACCGTGGCTCAAATTAGAGAGAAAATGTGATTTTAGTGCCAAATAGAAAATCTTACCAGCCAAATAAATTATACTCATTGCAGCTATGTTTCGATTTCTGCAGAAATACAGCACAGGCCCCACCACTTACCTATTAGGACAGCTATATGAGACTCAAACTTAGCCTGAGAGCGAACTGACACATACAGACCCATCTAGACATAGCATTACAGGACACAATACTTTTTTTTTTTTTTTATAACAGCATAAAGTGTAAGGGACTGAGAAATAAAAGAAAGATATTGTACACAATAATGCCTTTATTGAGACTGTATACTCGAAAATCTGTGAAAAGTAATGTCGTGCATGACCCAAACATTTCTTGAAATTTTAATGAATTAAGTTTTTTATATATTATATATATATCTATATATATATATATTTATATATCTATTATACTCTTATCATGAGACTCTAAAGAGGAGAGTAGCGAATCGCGTCTGCCGCCTCGAAAGTCTCTGAGACTCTCCTAGTCTTGACTCCCCGCGCGCGTACGTGCTCCTCTCTCTCTCTCCGCGTCTGCGAGTCTATCTCGCCCACCTCTCGTCTCCTCTCTTCTCTCCTTCTCTCTCTCGTATCTCTCCCCCTCCCCCTCACCCTCCTCCCACCCCTTTCCCCCCCTCCCCCGCACTCCCTCCCCCGCCCCCCCCCCCCCTAACTCCACCTAAACAAAAAACCAAAAGGAGAACAAAACAGGTGTCCCACCACGAACAAAACCATCCTCCAGGTAATTGAACAACCGCGCACATATAAATCCAACTTTTTCGTCCTGTATAGGACCTTCCTCAGGGTCGCCGTATCGGTGTGTGAATAGCATGCATTTTTTAATGTTGTTTTCCTTAACAGGAAGTTAATTGTAATATTTATGTGCAATGATTACATTTCTGTATCGTTTTCATCTCCATTCAGAAGCATGCTGCATTGTACAAATAATCGAGGCACGCATGTTATCATTCAGCATCTTGCAGCGGTAATAATCTGAGGGAGAATGTTTGTGTTATCAGTCAAGCAAAAGCTACAATGAACGATGTTTATAACTGATTGAGTGTATCATCATATGCAACGTAAACAACATTCACATCAAGGATGTGCATTAATGTAAAGTGTTCTTTGTGTTTCTCGTATTCTCCCAGCTATTTGATATATCCACTACAATGTACCGAACAGCTGCTGGCCAAAGTCTTTAAAAAAGCCCGGTTGGACAAGACTTGATTTATGATAGAATACGTAAAATGGTAGAGAAGTGTATAATGATTTACTCACTCAGAAAGAAAAACCTAAACCTGTTTCTGTTTTTTTTGTTTTGTTTTTTTTTTTACTATAATGATCTCTGTAATTTTGCGGCACTCAGCTATAAGATAACATAGTCCATATTAGTAAATATATCTTCCGTTTCACAAACTAATAAGGAAGCCGTTACAGTGCTGAGTCATTTCAACTTATTGTAGTCCAATATTTTTCTGCTAAGTGGAAGTGCGCTTTTTTGTCATGTGTGCATAAACCTAATACATTCATACATACCAATAACCCTGAGCATTTGCAGGTATATGACACTTTTTTATTAGGCTACAAATAGATGCTTTTTAGTTGTCTTATAGGGTCGTTGTATTGCCTCATGTAAAACACTAATTTATCATTTTACTGGTGTAATTGAAACTATTCAGACAATTATTTAATATAAAATGCTAAAAAAAACATGCAGACAGGGATATCAGATTAAGTTTGCTAATATAGCATGTGGATGTTTGGTGATTTGGGTGTGCCAATGCGAAGAAATACCTTTTTCCACATGCCCTGTATGCCAAAAACCAATAAGTGTGTATTGCAATGCTCAGGTCCCCAAACACATATCCACTGTCCTATCTCATAGTATTTAATATGTCAAATCCCTGACTGCTGAATCTACTGACATCTCTATACTCTTTAGAGTGATTATTACACTCTATATTGGGTATTATTTACACCCTGCTCCTGCGTTTCTGTTTTTTTTAAATTATGATTGGTCATTAGTACTGTACCTTAAGTTTCATATTTTTTGTGAGTTCACGCACCCCCCAACCCCCCCTGTAATTTTTAATATGTGAATAAAGTCACTTTTGGCCCCCTGAGTGTGCTTTCTTTTAAGAGATCTCTCTTTATTCTCTATTGTTTGTTTGAAGTGTTTCTACACACCGGCAGGGTTGCAACTTCTCACTACAGCTTAGTGTGTTGGGGTAAATAGATTTTGAAGACTTTGTTGATTGGTGTACTCCTCTGCTTCTTTCTATTGATGTTTGCAATGAAGTATATGGAGATGTGTGGAGCTGCAGCATCATTACCCAAAGCACTGGGTGTGGGGTTGTTGATTCAGGTTTGCAGTGGGTGTTATCTTGCACAACATGACACCTGCCATATAAATCTGATTGTAAATCCAGTTTTCATTCACACAATATTTGTCAATCAGACCTTTTTTGGTCTGAACCATCACTAGGACTAAATAACACTGCATTTTGACACTGTAATAAAAATGCTATATGTAGATGTTTAAAATATATATATACTGTTTATTTTTATATAACGGTATAATGTGTGGATGCATCTCCCAGAACCCTTGTTTCCCAAGATTCTTGCCTCTGAAGTACACCTCCCTGATGGGAAACAAATGGAGTTCAACATTTCCCTAAGCACCTGGGACATAGGAAGCCCCACGTCACCCCGCCTCACTACCAATTGGCCTGAGTGCGTGGGAGATTTGAAAAAAACCGGGAAGTACTGGAAGCACTTACCGGGAAAGTATCTAGGAAGCAAGGAGTTCAGCCCCGGAACCCCCACTTCATAACCATTACAAAAAATGACAATAGATGAATGCTCCTTCAATCAATTCTACAACTGATTGTGTTTGAGAATCTCAAGATGGCATTACTGCTAACGTTTGCCCCTTCTTTAGTTGGCAGCTTTTTCGTTATGTTGCTTAGTGGGGGGACTCGCCTGCCTCTACAATCCATCATTGGTAATTCAAATTCCTCTACACATTTCCTCAGAAAACTACCCTTAAATGTATAGTTATAGTTTTTGTACAATAGAAGAACTTCTGAGGCCTTGGGCACCCATTCATTTAGCTGAAAAAACCCTACTAAACTTTCCCTTGGAACATTTCAGCTCTGAGGGAAGAAAGAATGACTTCACAGAGAACTTCGTGTGATAGTGCTTCTGGTCTGCTAATTCTTTTTTGTGTGAGTATGGATTTTGGCCTTTTGAGCAATTTTCAGCTGAACTCAACAGGGGCAACCCAAGGATTGAACTAAGGTAGTGAGGAAGGATCGTTATATTAGAGTTACACTGCCCTGTAACCACTGAACATGCTCCATGTTAAATCAAAAAATATTGACCCTGCCCCCCTCTTCCCGTTGTTGGGTACTAAGATAAACTAGGAGTTAACAGTTGAAAGTAGTGTTTAAGCTCCACCTAGTTTGACCACGGAGTGCTGTGTGTACAGAAGCTTAGCGGATTAGGAGCAGAGATTCTGGGGGAGAGTATTCCAGCATGGAAAAAAGAGACAGCTTCAGAGAGTAGAGGTAGGGAATATTTTCCCCACAAGTATAGTATATGATTAGGTCACCTTTTATTGTGTTTCACACAGGGTCAGTGCCCCTTCATATAGGATCCAATAGTATAGCCAAAGTGAGAAGAACATGTCCCTATAACAGGAAATGCAGACATGTCTCAGTGGGCCAAGCATGATCTGGGGTCAGCCCTACCTGTGAATCCCCATCCGCACTATTCAATAACCCGCTGAGTGGTGTGGCAGTTGAAAAATCAGGTTTGGAAAGTGAACCGTAACGCTGTACAGCAACAGGTCAGTGTCCGGCATGAGCTCACAGTAACAGGGACAAATGAATATTAAATAAAAGGGGGGGGGGGGGGGGGGGGGGGGCGGTATACCAAATGATCATCTGTAATGTTCAAGTAAAGTAAATGCACTCCCATGATGTTGAGTATGCACTCTGAAGACACATATAAGTGATAGATAGAAATGGATTAATGAAGTACAACAATGCAATCTACCTGTATGTGTGACTGCCCTTGTGCCTAAGCCTGGGAACATAAATAAAGATTTACGTGTACTATAAATTCCTGGCGCCCATCTTATCCATCGCCCAGCCGAGGACGACAACCCCCTGAGACAAGATAATCAATGCAATGTCTAATACACCACTACACGCGATGTAACATTCTAGAGCCACGCTTAGGGACGTTACTAATGTTTTTGTGATATGTTCACGCACTATGATACTTGCTGCCCAAATGACTAAACAGCTTATTAAAATGACTGATATACGGTACTATGCGTCATTTCCCACAAAGTACTTTTCCTGAAACAGATCAGGTGAATTAAATCTCCTCCACCTATCACTTGGTAGTTTTATTAATGTATTTTTATTGGGTTAATATAATAACAAAAAATCTGTTTTATTACAGTGTCCTAAAAAACGAAACATGCTAACCATGTGCCCTGATACCTCCTGAATAGAACTCAGAAAATTGAGATGTTGTAACATTTGCTCAAGTTCGCCGAACAACAATATTGACTTTCGCTGTTCACAAAAATAAGTTGTTGCACATTGGCGAGAAATTTTCCATGCTTTAAAACGTACAATTCTTGTAAAACGTGCCTCTTTACTTTAGTATCATAATTAGGGCCCAGAATTATACCATACCATAGTGGAACTCAAGTTGGAACTTGGCAGTGTGACGTGAATGGCACTGACATACAGTACTGTACCGTAAATACAAAACATTCCCTGCTGCTTAAACACGTGATCCTGGGCAAGGGATTTCCTTCTCTTGTCTGATTATGTTTTGTTACACTTATTGTATTTTAATTCCCTGTACTGTATTGTCCTCTTTTGTAAGCGGATATACCTTTTGTGGGTGCTATAACAATAAGATTATACATACTACATATGTAACGGTTCATATCAACCCCACCCCAATCGTCATATACCGCGTGCGTGGAGAGAACAGGCAAGGTTACCAAGGGGGGGCTTGGTGCTATACCTGTTGGCTCACAAAGGCTGAGCCTCCGCTAAGGGCACTGGGGCAACTATATTACAATACTAATGATCGCGCCTCCACCTGCGTGGCTCCTCCACCAGAGGGGAAGTGTTCTCTCGCAGGACAATACACAATGACCACACAAGACAGCTCGTATACCTATATGATTTTACTAAATGCACAACTTATCACATTACTATCAACACCATGCGCCACGCGGACCTACACTATCTAGGGCTTCACGGCGGACGACTACCACCTCTAGGCGTCACGGCGTGACCTCTCCTCCCGCAGATTGACCCCACCCTGTGTCCAGTATCCCCACCCAATGTCTTGCCCTCCACAAATCATATACCAATTCTGCATATTTATGTTGACTGCGCAGGCCACTATGTCTGTTGATGAGCTCGTTTGTGGCACGTGAGTTTGCAGGTTACCTGCCGCGGGCTCCACCACCTGGTATCCCGCGATATCACCGGAGTTCCCGCTCTGAATCCGACGCTTCCTCGCCACACCCGCGTTGGGGTGAAATTCCAGCGCTGATATATCACCTTATCCCAGTGTCTTTGGATAGTGTTCTGACCCAGACCACACCTCGCAGGCCGCACGGGCCTTTATCACTGTGTCCCTGACTAAGCTTACCATCAAAGGTCTGCCTCTATCTGGGCTCTGTCCCATAGCTCCCACACGCTATTAAGTGGCTCAGGACCTAACTGGGGGCCTGGGGCGCTGGCCTAATCAAAACGGATCACGTCACGACTCCTCTGCATCCAACTCTTACCCCAGCTGGGCCGGCTCCTGACTAGAACTCCTCTGCAAAACCCCGCGAAAATGATCTCTCTGGGAGCAGGGAACCAGCCTTCCGATTGGCTCCCTGGCGTCACATTTTTGTCCCTGTGCACCCTGGGGGCTGTCCTCTCCCGGCCTTGGTGTGCGTGAGCTGTGTGGGGGGGCCTCCCTCGCTGTTTCCTGCCCTGCGCATGCGCACCGCCCTGTAATTCGGCGCCCTGCTTCGCCGCCGGCCGGTGGCGAACGCGATCGCGGCCTTAGGCAACGGCCCGATCGCGTCCCGGCAACCACCGGCCCCGCTCGCGTCCCTAGCTACTACCAGGGATTCCTATGCCCGCTCGGCGTCCCTGACTAACCGGGCAACGCGGCGGCTCGCTGGACAAGGACAGGGGGTTGAGCGCGCAGGGGACTGGCTACATCCTCCCCCCCCCTGGTGAAACGCCACGTCCCCCCCCCTATTGGACACATACTAACTTACTACTATACAAAAAAAAAAACACAAAAACGTTATATAATAAAAATGCATAATCACTACTTATATAATGAAAATGTTCAACACCAACCGTTATTTTCACTTATATCATCTCACAAATCAGATTTAACCTTTCACTAATCATCACATAATGACTGTACTCTGCTGCGAGCCCTGCTGAGCCTGCATAATGGGGTGCCCCAACTTGATCATAGGTTACCCGATTTGGAGGTACCTGACTCTTGGCCCCTACGGATTTTTTTTCCTTCCTCTGCGACTCCCCTCGGGGGAGTAAATACACATAGTCCTGAGCTCAGCCTCTTTCCTTGAGGGGAGAATTGTCTCTATCTGTACAGTCCTCTGTTTAGACACAAAGCCTCGGGCTCTGTGGACCAACGCTGGCCTGTTTGTGCACCTTAGTAGCGTTGGCCTACGTGGCCCTTTACCCGTAGCTCCTCGGCGATGCCCCTTCTGTGGAATAGTCCCGTTGAGAGGGGTCCCTCCATAGGGTCCTTCAGGAGTTTCAGAGTGTCTCGTTATTTACAGTCCCTCTTGACCCACCTCTGATAGATCGGACTCAACCGTTGCGCGGCGTTGCCACATTATTCTCTGTCTCTCATCTCCCCCTGTGGGATGGAAAACGATATTACGGTGCCAGACCCTTTACCGCGGCCATCAGTGTCTTGATACGATAGACCGGAGGCCAGGACATCTGGGATTCAATTTCATACACTCCGTCTCGCCACTCGGTCGGCCAATTTGTTTTTCCCGGGACTCCGAGTGCGGAGTCAACACAGCATCCTCCCCATGACGAAGTTCCCGTATTTGACCTTATATCATTCGCGTTTGTTTTCCTGCGTTCAGCTTAGCTGGGACTTCTCCTGCTTTGTTGATAGGCCTGCTGTAAACGAGTCCTTGTCAGTCCTTTTACGTATTTGAAATGAGTGGCAATTATGTATCACCATCTGTCGAGAACTCTGAGACGCCATCCACTGGCGGTCTGGCCTCACGCCCAAACATAAGGAAGTAAGGGAGAATCCCGTTGACTCGTGTCTGGTGGCAATTATAATATAGCCAGCTCTAGTCCCGTCCACATTTCGACCATTCAGAGTTTTGCGTACTCGGTAGAGTTCCGACATGTCGTAAGGTTCGATGTAATAGTTCTGGCGCGATCACCTTCAGGATGAACTGGGTCGTTTCTTGATTTTGCAAGTTCAGCACTTTGAGCAGTTCTCGGATCAATGTTGCTCTCAAGTCCTCGCCCTTGTCGGAATGAAGGCGGTTGGGAAGACCATAGTTAACGAGAAACCTTTCCCATAGCGACTTTCGCGACCGTGATACGCCTCGGTCTTTTGTGGGGAGAGGCCTGGTCATATCGGGTGTAATATGTCCGTTGATGACCAGCACGTTACCGATGCCTCGCTATCAAGGTCGATACTAAAAGTCTACATACACAACCAAGTACCATTGGACCAGAACTCTTAAGATGGGCCATGGGAGGCTGCTCTGTACGGCAACGTCGTGCGTTGACCGCATCGGGAACACGGCGGCCGTGTGAGAGAGAGAGAGAGAGAGAGAGAGAGAGAGAAAAAGAAAAAGAAAAAGAAAAAGAAAAAGAAAAAGAAAAAGAAAAAGAAAAAAGAAAAAAAAAAAAAAAAAAAAGAGAGAACGAAAACAGGTGTCCCACCAAGGAGACAAAAAACAGCACTCAAGGTATATTGAAAAAAAGCAGGCACATATAAATCCAACGTTTCGGTCCTGTATAGGACCTTCCTCAGGGTCGTAACGGTGTGTAATAGCATGCATTTTTTAATGTTTTCCTTAACAGGAAGTTAATTTGTAATATTTATGTGCAATGAGTACATTTCTGTATCGTTATTCATCTCCATTCAGAAGCATGCTGCATTGTACAAATAAGCGAGGCACGCATGTTATCATTCAGCATCCTTGCAGCGGTAATAATCTGAGGGAGAATGGTTTGTGTTATCAGTCAAGCAAAAGCTACAATGAACGATGTTTATATACTGTATTGAGTGTTTCATCATATGCAAACGTAAACAAGCATTCACATCAAGGATGTGCATTAATGTAAGTGTTCTTCTGTGTTTGCGTATTTCTCCCAGCTATTTGATATATCACTACAAATGTACCGAGAAAGCTGCTGGCCAAAGTCTTTAAAAAAGCCCGGTTGGACAAGACTTGATTTATGATAGAAGCGTTAAAATGGTAGAGAAAGTGTATAATGATTTAATCACTCAGAAAGAAAAACCTAAAACCTGTTCTGTTTTTTTTTGTTTTGTTTTTTTTTAACTTATATATGATCTCTGTAATTTTGCGGCACTCAGCTATAAAGATATACATAGTCATAATTAGTAAATATATCTTCCGTTTCAAACTAATAAGGAAGCCGTTACAGTGCTGAGTCATTTCAACTTATTGTAAGTCCAATGTTTTCTTGCTAAGTGGAAGTGCAGCTTTTTTTGCATGTGTGCCATAAACCTAATACATTCATACATACCAATAACCACTGGAGCATTTGCAGGTTATGACACTTTTTTATTAGGCTACGAAATAGATGCTTTTTAGTTGTCTTTATGGGTCGTTTGTTATTGACTCATGTAAAACACGAATTTATCATTTTTACTGGTGTAATTGAAACTATTCAGACAATTATTTAATATAAAATGCTAAAAAAAAAACATGCAGACAGGGATATCAGATTAAGGTTTGCTAATATCATGTAGGATTTGGTAATTTGGGTGTGCACTGCGAAGAAATACCTTTTTCATGCCCTGTATTGCCAAACCCAATAAGTGTGTATTGCAATGCCTCAGGTGCCCAAAACAATACCACTTCCTTATCTCATAGTATTTAATATGTGCATTCCCTGACTGCTGAATCTACTGACAGTCTCTACCTCTTCAGTGATTATTACACTCTATATTGGGTATTATTTACACCCTGCTCCTGCGTTCCTGTTTTTTTTAAATTAATGATTGGTCATTAGTACTGTACCTTAAGTTTCATATATTTTTGTGAGTTCAGCAACCCCCCAACCCCCCCTGTAATTTTTAATATGTGAATAAAGTCACTTTTTGGCCCCCTGAGTGTGCTTTCTTTTAAGAGATCTCTCTTGATTTCTCTATTGTTTGTATTGAAGTGTTTCTACCAGTGCAGGGATGTGCAACTTCTCACTACAGCTTAGTGTGTTGGGGTAAATAGATTTTTGAAGACTTGTTGAGTGGTGTAATCCTCTGCTTCTTTCTATTTGATGTTTGCATGAAGTATATGGAGATGTGTGGAGCTGCAGCATCATTACCCAAAAGCACTGGGTGTGGGGTGTTGATTCAGGTTTGCAGTGGGTGTTATCTTGCACAACATGACACCTGCCATATAAAATCTGATTGTGAAATCCAAGTTTCCATTCACACAATATTTGTCAATCAAGACCTTTTGGGTCTGGAACCACTAGGACTAAAATAAACACTGTATTTTGACACTGTAATAAAAATGCTATATGTAGATGTTTAAAATATATATATACTGTTTATTTTTTATATACGGTATATATGTGGGATGCATCTCCCAGAACCCCTTGTTTCCCAAGATTCTTGCCTCTGAAGTACAATCTCCTGATGGGGAAACAAAATGGAGTTCAACATTTCCCTAAGCACCTGGGACAATAGGAAGCCACAACGTCACCCGCCTCAGCTTCCAATTGGCCTGAGTGCCGTGGGAGATTTGAAAACCGGGAAGTACTGGAAGCACTTACGGAGGAAAGTATCTAGGGAAGCAAGGAGTTCAGCCCCGGGAACCCCCAGCTTCATAACCATTACAAAAAATGACAATAGGATGGAATGCTCCTTCAATCAATTCTAAACCTGATTGTGTTTGAGAAATCTCAAGATGGCATTACTGCTAACGTTGCACTCCTTCTTAGTTGGCAGCTTTTCGTTATGTTGCTTAGTGGAGGGGACTGCCTGCCTCTACATCCATCATTGGTAATTCAAATTCCTCTTACACAGTTCCTCAGAAAACTACCCTTAAATGTATAGTTATAGTTTTTGTACAATAGAAGAACTTCTGAGGCCTTGGGCACCCATTCATTTAGCTGAAAAAACCATCTAAACTTTCCCTTGGAACATTTCAGCTCTGAGGGAAGAAGAAGATGACTTCACAGAGAACTTCGTGTGAATAGTGGTTCTGGTCTGTAATTCTTTTTTGTGTGAGTATGGAGTTTGGCTTGTGAGCAATTTCAGCTGAACTCAACAGGGGCAACCTCAAGGATTTGAACTAAGTAGTGAGGAAGGGATAGTTATATTAGAGTTACACTGCCTGTAAGCCCACTGAACATGCTCCATGTTGAATCAAAAAATAATTGACCCTGCCCCCCCTCTTCCCGTTGTTGGGTACTAAAGTAAACTAGGAGTTAACAGTGAAAGTATGTGTTAAGCTCCACCTAGTTATGACACAGGAGTGCTGTGTTACAGAAGGTATAGCGGATAGGAGCAGAGGATTCTGGGGGAGAGTATTCCAGCATGGAAGAAAGAGAGCAGCTTCAGAGAGTAGAGGTAGGGAATATTTTCCCCAAAGTATAGTATAGATTAGGTCACCTTTTTATTGTGTTTCACACAGGGTCAGTGCCCCTTCAGATAGGATCCAATAGTATAGCCAAAAGTGAGAAGAACATGTCCCTATAACAGGAATGCAGACATGTCTCAGTGGGCCAAGCATGATCTGGGGATCAGCCCTATCTGTGAATCCCCATCCGCACTATTCAATAACCCCTGAGGGTGTGGCAGTTGAAAAATCAGGGTTTGGAAAGGAACCGTAACGCTGTACAGAACAGGTCAGGATCTCGGCATGAGCTCACAGTAAAAGGGACAATAAGAATATTAAAAGGGGGGGGGGGGCGGTATACCAAATGATCATCTGTAATGTTCAAGTAAAGTAAATGCACCTCCCATGAGTGTTGAGTATGCACTCTGGGAAGACACATATTAAGAGTGATAAGAGAATGGATTAAATGAAGTACAACAATGCAAATCTACCTGTATGTGTGACTGCCGTGTGCCTAAGCCTGGGAACATAAATAAAGATTTACGTTGTACTATAAAATTCCTGGCGCCCATCTTATCCATCGCCCAGCCGAGGACAGACAACCCCCTGAGACAAGATAAATCAATGCAAATGTCTAATACACCACTACACCGATGTAACATTCCTAGGGAGCCAGGCAGGGACGGTTACATAATGTTTTTGTGATATGTTCAGCACTATGATACTTTGCTGCCCAAATGACATAAACCAGGTTATTAAAATGACTGATATACGGTACTATGCGTCATTTTCCCACAAAGTACTTTTCCTGAAACAGATCAGTGAATTAAATCTCCTCCACCTATCACTTGGTAGTT
This sequence comes from Ascaphus truei, assembly GCA_036426205.1. Lineage (NCBI taxonomy): Eukaryota > Metazoa > Chordata > Amphibia > Anura > Ascaphidae > Ascaphus > Ascaphus truei. The sequence continues at coordinate 179,791,781 of CM071570.1, forward strand.
TTATTAATGTATTTTTTATTGGGTTATAATAATAATAAAAAAAATCTGTTTTTATTAAGTGTCTAAAAAACGAAACATGCTAACCATGTGCACTGATACCTCCTGAATAGAACTCAGAAATTGAGATGTGTGAAACATTTGCTCAAGTTCGCCGAACAGACAAATATTGGACTTTCGCTGTTCACAAAAATAAGTTGTGAACATTGGCAGAAATTTTCCATGCTTTAAAAACGTACAATTCTTGTGAAAAACGTGCCCTCTTTAATTTAAGTATCATAATTAGGGCCCAGAATTATACCATTACCATATTGGAACTCAAGTTGGAACTTGGCAGTGTGACGTGAATGGCACTGACATACAGTACTGTCCGTAAGTAAAAACATTCCTGCTGCTTAAACACTTGATCCTGGGCAGGGATTTCCTTTCCTATTGTCTGATTATGTTTGTTACACTTATTGTATTTTAATTCCCTGTACTGTATTGTCTCTTTTGTAAAGCGCTATACCTTTTGTGGGTGCTATAAAAATAAAGATATACATACATACATATGTAACGGTCATATCACCCCACCCAATCGCATATACCGCGTGCGTGGAGAGAACATGCAAGGTTACCAAGGGGGGCGTGGTGCTATACCTGTTGGCTCACAGAAGGCTGAGCCTCCGCTAAGGGAACCTGGGGCAATATATTACAATACTAATGATGCAGCGCCTCCACCTGCGATGGCTCCCACCAGAGGGGAAGTAGTTCCTCGCAGGACAATACACAATGACCACACAGACAGCTCTATAACTATTGATTTTACTAAATGCAGCAACTTATCACATTACATATCAACACATGCGCCACGGCGGACGCTAACCACTCTAGGCGTCACGGCGGACGCTACCACCTCTAGGCGTCACGGCGGACGCTACCCTCCCGCAGATTGACCCCACCCTGTGTCCAGTAATCCCCACCCAAATGTCTTGCACTCCCAAAATCATATACCAATGTCTGCATATGTATGTGTGACTGCGCAGCCACTATGTCTGGTGATAGGCCTGGTTGGTGCACGTGAGTTGCAGGTTACCTGCCCGGGCTCCAGCCACGGGTACCGCGATATCACCGGAGTTCCGCTCGATCCGACGCTGTCCTCCACACCGCGTTGGGTGAATTCCAGCGCGGATAATATCACCTTAGTCCCAGGGTCTTTGATAGTGTTCTGAGCCCAGAACCCACCTCGCAGGGCCGCACGGCTTTAGCACTGTGTCCCTGACTAAGCTACCAATAAATGGGTCAGTGTCCCTATCTAGGGCCTGTCCCTATACTCCACAAGCTATTAAGTGGCTCAGGACCTAACTGGGGGCCTGGGGGCTGCTGGCCTAATGCAGAGGGTCACTGACCCTTGCATCCACCTCTTACCCCTAGCTGGTCCGGCTCCTGACTAACTTCCTCTGCAAAACCCCGCGAAAATGTATCTCTCTGGGAGCAGGGGAATCCAGCCTTCCGATTGGCTCCCTGGCGTCACATGTGTTTGCCCCTGTGCACCCTGGGGGCTGTCCTTCCCGCCTTGGGTGTGCGTGAGCTGTGTGGGGGCCTCCCGCGCTGTTTCCTGCCCTGCGCATGCGCAACAGCCTGGTAATGGCGGCGCCCTGCTTCAGCCGCCGGGCCGGTGGCAACGCGATCGCGGCCTTAGCAACGGCCCGATCGCGTCCCCGGCAACCGGCCCGCTCGCGTCCCTAGCTACCAGGGATTCCTATGCCGCTCGCGTCCCTGACTACCGGGCAACGCGCGGCTCGCGGGACAGAGGGAAGGGGGGTTGAGCGCGCGAGGGGGACCTGGCTACATCTACATACATCAAACTAACAGGTTTCAGGAGGCCATACAGAGATATGTAGGTGCACACCCATTTCTAAACAAATGTCTACGTTGCTTGACTCCATGTTATTTAGAGGCGCTCAGGAATGCAAATGTCATGACTTAAAATACCAGTTAGACATGAACATAACCTATAGCTTTAACCACAGTCCCATTTAATTTGTCAAAAATAATGTTTTTTTTATTTATTTATTTATTTATTCTCTTTTCATCCTCATTACAACATATTAAATTGATACTGAAATCAATAGATTTCTGTATTTTAGAAATATTGAATTAACATATTGCTGGACCTCCTAAAAAGGGTACTCTTCTGAATTTAGATTATATGCTCCTTAAAGGACCATTTTATTTTTTTAAATAGGATTGAAGCAGGGGGTCTCCTGAGCTGAACCACATTGATTTAATCTCCAGGAACTCCTTGTTTCCCAAGATGGTACCTCCGTAAGGGGTGCCGGTATCTCTCTGCTGTTTAAATGTCCTGTGTCACATGGGTGTATTGGAAGCTGCAAAGGATGACATCACAGATTCCTATTGGTTCGCAGAACGCGGGAGCTTTAATTCCGCCATTTGGTTTTGCCCGAGATAGCCCAGTCTGCGCTGCTACCGGCACCCCTACAGAGGTAAGTATCTCAGGAAGCAGGGGTTCCATTGAGCTGAAATTAACGCTGTTCAGCTCTGGAGACCCCCTGCTTCCAACCTATTTTTAAAAAATAGTGCCTATGAGTACTCCTCTAAGGAGCAGATATTAGCAAATTGGAATTTCTGCAGCCCTCTTTCCTCAATACGGACTAGTTGTTCACGAAACAAATATGTAATTTGCAAATGTATTTACACATGACGTGCTATGAGATTGTGTGACACTTGTTAATGTGTTGTGGAAAAAAACATTACCTTCTTAAAGTCTCCCAACTGCAAAAATAGAGACAAAATTATGCACATATAGCACCAAATTTACCAAATAAGAAAAAGTCAATCTAGCACAATGGAAATTGGTTTTGTTTGATGAACTGATAAAAATTGTTCCCTCAATCTTGCAACTAGGATACTTTGATAAACAGCCTCTGTAGAAGCTCTTGTTTGCAAGAAGGCAAAATATTAGCATTTCTACTGGTTTTGTGCAGCTGTGAATTGCTCAAGTTATAGATTAAAAATCAACCTTTACAAGGTTTATTCACATGCCAAAATATTTTTTTATTATTTTTATTGCCACTTATTATTAAAATAAATAAAAAAATAAACACACAATCCCAGCAAGCTTTAACCCCAGAACCCACCACATCATATATATATTTGTATCAAAAGGAGTGCTACCGAGCGTGGCCAAATATATATAACAAAAGACAAAAATACCCAAAGCTACATCCAATGTGACAAAATACATAGTTAAATACTTCAGTGTTGGTATTCTCATGAGTAAGGGTCATTTAGTTAAACCCTTTGGCCAAAGCGTTACAAGCCTGCAGCCACTTTACCTCTGCAGTGGAGGGAGAATGGTCTTAATAGACCTGTCCTACACAGGTACAGTTAGTGTTAGGACCTGCATACTGGTCATGCCGAGAAGTGGCTGCAGGCTTATAATGCTTTGGCCAAAGGGTCTAACTAAATGACCCTTATGCATGAGGATACTAACATTGAAGTATTTAACTATGTATTTTGTCACATTGGATGTAGCATTGGGTATCTTTGTCTTTTGTTGTATACTATTAAAAAAAAACACAGAAAGTTTAATAAAGTATCTTACATTGGGCTGCTGAGTAAGGTTACAGCCCCGCTGTCGGTGCTGCATGCACGCCTGCCAGGCTGGTGGCGTGTGCAGCTCTGATCCCCGGTCTGCAGTGAGCTGAAGGGGGGTGGGGGGAGGCGTGACAGGGGCGCGCCATGACATCACCCGGCAGGTTCGCCCTCATTGGCCGAATTGCCGGGGGCATGGCCACTGCGCTCATCACCAGTATTGAACTCAATTTTACTGTCTTCAGGAAAAACTGGCCGCACAGCGTGGCGGCCACCCCCTTGTAGGCCCGACCCCATTGAGGGCCAGCTCTTGTCCCTGCAGCACCCACCATAGCGGGCAGCGGGGACCTGGCCTAAAGTGTTAATACGCTTGATTCATTGATACTTCTGGTGCACAGGAGAATTCTTTCCTCAGATAAAAATAATTTTGCAACAATGGACAAAGAAAAGTGTGATTCTACATTTATGGTGTGAAATCTCCCCTAATAATCTCATTTTATTACAAAAGAGTGAATGCACCGTTTTGACGATTTAAACTACTCTATCCAACTGCAGAAATAAAACGATTTTGTGTGCAAAAAATAGGGTTGCTTTCGTGTTGCTTTTGTTCTTTGACAGAAAACATAAACCATCCTACAATATCATTGTGTTGCATCCACTTGAAATATACTGTATTAGTCTTAATATAGTGATATTTTTTTTCCTAAAAATGTCCGTCCGAAAATTGTACTCGTATCATATGCGCAGCCGAACACCTAAAAAAACTTTAGGGTCGTATAACGTGCAAGGCCGTACTATATTCGGGCTAATACGGTAATAACGATTTACCACAACAAGCAAAACATATTTGAACAAATTGTCTTTCGTTTGTCATCCTGCTCATGTATTTCTTTGTGAAATTAATGTAAACAATGTAACATTGTATACATTTCTAGAAATGGCGATTATTGTGTTTTTCTTTTAAAATAAATACATGCTTCACACCTTATTCATCACTTATTTTGCTAATTTGAAGAATGAATGTAGCCGTCACATCAAAAGAGTACAAGCAATAATTGTTGCAAAAACGCAACATTCTTTGTTGTTGGCATTCGGGACTGAATTGTAACTATAAGAAGCTATTTGAAGGTGCTTGTATTTTATTACAACATCAATACACAATGCTAAATGGGAGTGCACAGCTGACACTGTAATAGAGATGTGCGCATGTTTTTACATTACTTTGCAACATTTTTTTTTCTCTTCACTTTTTCAACATGTTTGTGAAATGTCACATTGCTCAGAATTCCATTAATATCTCCGCAAATAACAATAACACTTGTGAATTCCACTGATATCTCCAGAATTTCCTCACTTTTTTTCCAGATTGCAGTGGAAAACTGTATATAAAAGACTTGCCTGGTTTGCGAAGATTAGAAAATGTTGCATATCTCTACAGTGGTCAAAATATAGTACACGGGGGAGGTACAGAGAACCACTATCTTTTTTTTTCCAGATGCGCACTAATACTACGTTTTTGTTACTTACCGCTTCACTTTCTAAAATGCCTTTTTTTTGCGTTCTCCCCCCACTGTGTTCAATGCACTGTAATAAATCTCTCAAATATGGTGTACATCTGTATTCTCCAATGTTTAAAAAATTCTGATTTTCTTAATGTCTGACACAGCGCCACTTTTTTTTAAAGTCACTTTTACATAGTTACATAGTAGATGAGGTTGAAAAAAGACGTACGTCCATCAAGTTCAACCTATGCTAAATTTAGACAACAGATACTTTATCCTATATCTATACTTACTTGCATTGTATTGTATGTCTTTATTTATATAGCGCCATAAATGTACATAGCGCTTCACAGTAGTAATACATGTCATATACATAACAAATAATATAAATAACAGATCATGGGAATAAGTGCTTCAGACATACTGTAAAAGTAAGATTAAGGAAGGAGTCTCTGCTCCGAGGAGCTTACAATCTAATTGGTAGGTAGGGAGAACGTACAGAGACAGTAGGAGGGAATACTAGTAAGTGCGTCTGCAGGGGGCCAAGCTTTATGTGTCATGTGTCCATGATTATCCAGTGCTACTCATATGCTTCTTTAAGCAGATGTGTCTTAAGGTGGGTCTTAAAGGTGGATAGTGAGGGGTCTAGTCGGGTATTGAGGGGAAGGGCATTCCAGAGGTGTCGGGCAGAAAGTGAGAAAGGTTTAAGGCGGGAGAGAGCTTTAGATACAAAGGGGGTAGAAAGAAGACATCCTTGAGCAGAAGGCAAGAGTCGTGATGGTGCATAGCGAGAAATTAGGGCTGAGATGTAATGAGGGGCAGAAGAATGTAAAGCTTTAAAAGTGAGCAGGAGAATTGAGTGTGAGATACGTGATTTAATCGGAAGCCAGGAGAGGGATTTCAGGAGGGGAGATGCGGAGACAGATTTAGGAAAGAGTAGAGTGATTCTGGCAGCAGCGTTTAGGATAGATTGTAGGGGAGACAGGTGAGAGGTAGGAAGGCCCGACAGCAGGAGGTTGTCGTAATCGAGACGTGAGAGAATGAGGGCCTGAGTCAGAGTTTTAGCAGTTGAGTAACAGAGGAAAGGGCATATCTTTGTGATATTGCGGAGGAACTTATTGATCCAGAGGAAGGCAAACAAAAAACCCCAGTGTTATATCATCCAATGATATCTAATAAGGGAAAAAATAAATTCCTTCCTGACTCCAAGAATTGGCAATCGCATTAATCCCTGGATCAACATTCTTCCCATGTTTACTTATTTGGTATATGCCTGTATACACCTTTCCTTTCTAAAATAGTTACATAGACACTTTGACCACTGATCGAACTGAAATGTGTCCTGAAACACACTAAATTATATTGCCAGCTATTAAATCATTCAATTGGCCCAGCAAGGAAGCAATTCACAGATGTGAGTGCACACAAGCATCCAGGGTGCGCACTTCTCTTTTTTTTGCTACTGATGTGATGTCAAAAAGGGAGTATCGTATCATTGCACGAGCATCCTTCTGCTTCCTGCAGCTCTCTGTCCCTCCCACGCCAATAGACTTTACTCCTTTGTATTCTGCTTTTGCACAGTTGAACATTTATACATTTAGCTGAATCAGGAGTAGATGAGCTCTTAGCCTGTGTATCAGAACTGTCATGGTGCAAGTACAGTGGGGATCTCGCAAGGATCAGAGGCCTTTGATCTACTTGAAAGAACAATATGTGTTGTGCTAACTTGTGTTAGAAGATGCGCATGTAACGCCTACTCGTCTAGTACCTGCACGCTGAAGTTCAAGGGAAAATGAACCGAAAATCTTGTGATTAATCTCTATTGAAGCAAATGGATTAGACCATTTGGTGCAAAATGGGCATGCAACACATTTCATTTTCGAAGTAAAAATCCACTATACTTTTTCCAAAAATAAGTATTTGATTGCACAAGACTCGTATTAAAAACCTATACTGAAGGGACCAGCAGACACTGGTGGGTATGCCATTAAACAAAATAGTACACAAGTTGTGGGGGACTAGGTGTACCACATCTAATGTCCTATTATACGGCGCCATATCTGAGCCAGCTAGTCTACTGGCATCAACCCCCAACATAGTAAGTGCTGGATAGAAATAAATTCCATGTACCTTCTGAGAGAAGACATGGACATGTTGCTTTGGCCGCCAAAAAATCGAGACCAACCTTGAAATCCCCCCTGACTCATTAACTGAAAATTTGGAACTCTGTTAAGCTAAACAATTTACTTACAACACAGAATTCCCATATACTACCATTATATAATAACCTGGACTTCGTCCCGGGTTTCTGCTTTTGAGAATTTGGGGTGGAGCTCGGGGAGTAATGAGAATTTAACATCTGTGGCAAAATAGTTAGGTTAGACCTCTTGAACATTGGGCCTGAGCCGTGGGACTTCCACACTGATTTTTCTAGGTTCCTTCAACTAAGAGTGTTCACTATCTCTAAAGCCCTCTTTTCAGAATTCACACTATTTGAGGATTTATGTAGGGTTAAGGAGCCCCAGAAGGGACTAATTTCCCAAGTATACAAGATAATTTTGCAGGTTGATTCAGTAACACTCTTTCAGTTTAAATGGAAAGAAGACTTGAGGGTAGATTTAGATCCAGAAGACTGGGATACCATCTTGGCAGCGGCAGCAAAAAGCTCAACATGTGTGGTCTTTACAGAAAATGCTTTCAAACTCCTACGCCAGTGGAATTTTACACCCTTCAAATTATCTGTCTTTTATCATTCATCCTCCCCTGATTGTACTAGCGGGCACAGTCAAGTGGGCTCCTTCCTCCATATGCGGTGGCAGCGAATGGGACGTTTGGCTGTGACCAAATCGCCAACGTCGCTCTACTACCAGGGCTACTCGCCACACGTCGCCTTCGCCGTCAGTCACCTCGCTGCCTTCTGCCTTCTTTAAACGTTCTCTAATCTCCCCAGGCGCAGGGCACTTTGTGCTCCGACTGCATTTATGAGCACGCCCGTGGGTGCACACCACCAAAACACTTGGTGCAGCTGCCAGGACACATTTTAAGATTTCATGTGCGCTCACAAATGCAGTCGGAGCAGGTAGTCGCCCGAAGTGCTCTGCAGCTGAGGAGATCCGAGGACATTTAAAGATGGAGGATGGCGGTCTATTTGACTAGCACTTGAACTTGTGGGGGGTTTGGTTGCGTAGTGCCATACTTGACCCGGGCCTTTCACCAAGCACCATGGATTGCATTAGATGGTGTGGTTGAACCCTATGATACCTTAAAGCTGCAGTACAAGCTAGATCCTACAAGTGCGTTTGGTTTTTTTTATAAATAAATCAGTTCTGTACTATGAGAAAATACTTGTAGCATTTAAAAAAACAATTTGTAAAGACATTTTTAATGTATTATAATGTAAAAAGCATTTTTTATTCCTCTTCTGAAACAGGCTCCGGCACACCCTTCAGCCCTGCCCTCATCTCTAGCAGTGAACCAATTTTATCTAGTGACTGCCTGGTCACATGATCTTTCACACAGAACTTTGCATCTTGGGTACTCTTCTCCTACTCTGAGAGCAATTTAGTCAACTCCCGAGCCGAATATTCGCCGATCGGTCACAGGAGAACGGATCGATTAGCTAAGTTGCCAATCACTTGTCAGTTTGTCGATTGTATTGATGCACATATTGAATGGAAAATTTTATTTTTAAACGAGAGAGAGAGAAAGAGAAAGAAAGGAAAAGGAGATTCCTCATTAAAACAATTAAACATCTCATTAAAAGAATTGAAAGTTAAGCTTGCAAAAGACATTTAGTTGTATTCTGTAATCTCCTATACCATGTCTCTGTCCTACGGCATATATTGTAAAAGTAAATATGAATTTCTAAATTGAGCATATATGCAGCAAAACCAATTGCAATTAATGTGGATATGGTCACACTGAGCAAAACATAGTGAAGTTGCAAAAAAAGTCAAAGGCAAATTCATAGGCTCTGAAGCCGTCTTCCCTGGACTGAAGAAGATTTTAGCCACATTCAAATGTACTATATGCAGCAGAACTGCTCCTTAGCTCTGGGACAATGTCTTCAAAATGTATTGAACAGTGGCCAAAGCACTCAGTTATACAACACTTTTTTAAACTATGTTAAATATGATCAAATCCTTTTCAAATACAGCGCTGGCGCCAAATTGCTAAAACAGAAAAAGTTTCATCCGAGACAAATCTAATTTAACAAAATCTTCTACTCATTTAACGTTGACTCACATTGTTTGATATAAAAAATGGGGTGAAAATACACAATGTGAATTCATTTTAAGAGCATGAAGACTACGTTTGATGACCCTAAATAAACCGTGTGTACAGTTTGTGAGTGGAACCACATTTTTGTATGTGAGTAAAGACGTTCCCTTTGAAAGGTTCACTTACTCGCTCTGTCCTTGTCAGAGAGACAATAAAGACCAGATACAGAGAATAGTGGGGAGAGGGGGAGGGGGGGATTCTGGCTGCACACACTTGCTGAACACACTGTGACATCGTGCAAAAGAGAGCAGCTGGAGAAAATCAAACCCCTCCCAAGTCTCTGCTCAACATGATGTTTATGTACTAACTTTAAAGCAGCAGAACGTGTTTTTTGGGGGGGGGGGGGGGGGGGGGAGTTTATAGGTGAAAAGCAGGGGGTCTCCGAAGCTGAACCGTGTTAATTACAGCTCGGGGAGCCACTGCTTCCCCATATACTTACCTCTGTAGTGGGTGCCGGTGAAGACTAAAAAGAGAACAAAGCCTTGTGGGACACTGCAGGTAATATCCAAGGGTTTGGAGTTACTGCCCGAGATACACGTTGGGATCTACAATACCTGATAGGTAAATGAATGAAACCAGTTTAAAGCATGTTCCCCTATTGCAGAGCATTGAAGTTTGTTTCACAAGGTAGCATGATCAACAGTATCAAAAGCCTTTGCTAAATATTTGCAAAGATACCCATTGAGGATTTTGCTCATGCATGGCCATGTGAGTGATTGATTTATCCAGCATTTGGGCTTTATATGATTCCCCCACCCACCATTTGTGTATATGGACATGTGTGCATTTAAACAATCATTCTTGTTTATGTTTATTTTCTGTTTTCTTGCACTCCCCTATTCAACCCCTACTACTACTACACGAGGATCTTGGGAGGACATCTCGGGCCAGTATTACATTGTTTTGTTATTGTGACTGTGTGCCATTGGTGGTTGTTCTTTGTGCTATTATTCAGGAAGCGCCCCAGATTTCTTCCACACAGCTAAATAATATGTGACACACATACCTAAGTACTCCTCACCTGTACGTCTCTGTGCACTGCAACTAAGATGGTAATGTTTGTTTGGATGTTCAGGAATGTGTCTTACAGTAAGTCACAAGTGGAAGAGAGAGGAAGTCCTGTTCCTGCTCTGGAAGAGAGAGGAAGCAGGGAGCGGTCAGTCTCTCCCATGGCGGGATGAGCGTGCGCGACCTCAGTCTTTAGACTGAGGGAACATCAGATTCAGCCACAGAGGCCTTGTAAGACTAGGGGCCATCACCATCCAGAAGTCTGGGACTGAGACTCTGCATTGCTGTATGGAGATCTGCAGTGGATGCCCCCCATACAATAAAGACCCTTATTATGACACTCCTGTCTAAGTATCAGTCCTCGGGCAGGAGGGAGAGGATGCAATAGTGGGGGCTGATTTCTGGACATCCTGGAACCCAATACGGCTGGAGGCGCTGAACACCAAGAGAACGAACCTAAGCCCTTTCTGATCTCCTCTACATCGCAGATCAGCCTCAGCTCTCCTGACCCTAACAGGTATTGGACCACACACTAGGTAGCCCAGGCTGTGTATCTCCCAGAGGGGGAAAGGGGGTGGGGGGAGAGAGGAAACAGTGCTACAACTGTATACAAGAGATTGATATATAGTGTATTACAAATGTACTGTATAGTCACTTACCAGGTCTCTCGTGATCACCTGAGTCCAAAAGGCCAGGTAGTCCCACTACCTGGGAGCGGGTGATTACAGAGCTGACCCGCTCCTCCATCCGGGTTAGGTGCACGGTTCAGGTGGGCCTCCTCCTCCTGTCCTCTTGGCTGCAGCTGCATGATCAGCCAATTTCTTCTTACCTTTGGCCTTAATATCCACCTATTGCTTTTTCAGCATCTCAGGACAGTATTGCTCAGAGAGCTAATGCTCTGCAGAATGTGCCCCAAAATACGTTGCTTTTGTGATCTTCTGATGTATAGCCCCAATAATTTGGAGTGGTTAGCCACAACTCCTTCAAGAGTACCTCCAGCACCACATCGTAACGTTTTTGGCTACGGATTCTACCTGCCCCCTCAGCATTAGTAGTAGCCCCAGCATAGGAGGTAAAAGCCTCGGCAGCCATCCCTACTGTTTGTCAGATGGAAATTACTTTTCTGTTAGGAAAGTGTTTTTATTTTAAACATACTCATAGGCGTGGTATTAAGTTCACGCTAAAATGCATCGCGTCACCAACTAACGTACCTTAAGAACGGTCCTTCCAAATGTGCATGTGCAGTGTATATTTTTAGGCGGCGGTAATCCCCGTCCATTCAGGTAACATTACATTGGTTATTTTGTTAATGGACATTACTTTTGCATATCATCGGCTTTGAGGATACCTGTTAATAAGTATGGAATTAAGGTCTGTTAGCAATTTTGGGATCGCTATGTTATTTGCAGTAAACTAGTGCATTTCTGAGGATCTACCCTTTATGTGTCATCCATGCCGCCTAAGACTGTGCAGAGGCGTCCCGCGCATGGCGCGATCACATTGCCTTAAGTCATTGATCGCGGCCATAGCCCACCCGGGCAACAGCAGGAAGGCTCGCGCGTTGCGCGAGGAACCAGTTGAAACTGATTTCTCGCGCGAAGGGCAAGTCACATGAGTGGTTCGCCCAATGATGGCGATCCAACTCCGTGACGTCACAGACACGCCCCTAGACATTTCCCCTGATGGCGCATCTATCATGTCCTGAAAACGCTGGATGTTCTCATATCGCTGTTCTTGACCGCATTACTTGCCATGCCACGGCTAACATGTTATGCAAAGGGCTTTTTCATTTCTGCCCCAGTTGTTTCTACCAATCCTGTTTCTCAAGTCTAAAATATTTTTCACCTACTGAAGTTTGCATATTAGAAGAAATTTGGCATCTTGTTTGCTAAAATGCGCGGCTTGTAAAAAAAAAAAAAAAAAAAAATCACCAACAATTAAACATCAATGTTTACCTATCCACATTACTTATTTGTTATATACCTGAATATTTTTCCTGTCTAAAAATGTTGTTATCCATGAGGTATTCCTGAATATGATCCTCTACTTAACCGTCAAGTAGCTTCCCCACTATTGGTATCAGGCTTACAGGTCTCTAAATCCCCGCTTGTGATCTAGCTCCGTTTTTAAATATAGGCACAACGTCTGGTTTACGTCAATCTTGTGGTATTGAGCCTGTGGAAATGTAGTCCTTTAATAGCATTAGCAGGACAAAGTGCAAGGAGAATTCCCGAGACATTTGGAGTACCCACCACGTGGTTGCCGGAAGTGAAGTGCGAGGGGACTTTCTCTGAGACCCCACTGCGTGGGACTCTACACCCGGCTCTTCTACATTTGGAAGCATCACCTGGTTATCTGCATGTAACCAGGAAGGTAGAAAGCGCACCATCACCACACAAAGGAGGGTAGCGCTGCCCTCACAAATACATTGGGAGAGGTTGTTTTGGAGGACACCTGGTTCTGGGTGCCCCAGCAATCATAAGGGTGTAATATAGCTTGTTCATGGGGATAGGAGGAAAGGGGCTGCTAACTTGTTATTACTGTGCTGTGTTATGCATGTGTATTTGCTAGAACCCTGCTGGTAAATAATATTGTTTATCATTACTGTGTGTTGTGGTTATTGCTGTATATGTTCCCGTGAAGGGCCATCCTGCCTACGCTGGGATTCCCATGGGTGGAGGCACTGCACTCCGCCCCCGCAAGCTCTCAATCAGCGGAGACTTAGGCCTTTTGTAAGCCTGCATGTAGCACCATAATGTAGTCCCATGCAAATCTCCCTTGGGGGGGGTGCGAGGCCTGTCAATCCTCACTCTTGCCATGGGCTCTGGAGGTGGTGTGGGCGACTCCAGACAATGTAGGAGGAGGTGGAGTGAACAGCACCATTAAGAACCCTGATGTGGGCATGGACTCACCCGATGCTGCCGGTGTGGTCATAGGTGTCTCGCAGGCTCTCCATCCCCTACTGCACAGCCCATGTCAGCCCATTAAGTGCTGCCATGATCTACCCCATGCTGTTAGTGACAGCACTGCTGTGCTAGCGCATCAGGTTTGGTAATGACCCTAAATTGGAGCCTTGAGATTTGCGCCATGCTCGTCAGCTGAGTGGTACTGCTGTGGAAACCTGACCTCTGCATCTGCAGAAGCTGCTGATGCTGAGGTGCCATTATGGTGGCATCTCCTCTGGGTGTTGCAGTAGGCCACCTGGGTGCAGCAGGAGGAGCAGCGGCAAGAGCAGCTGGAGCTGTGGAAGGTGCAGCGGCAACAAGGACAGCAGGAGGAGGAACATCCAACTCCTCAGGAAAAACCTCGGTGAGGTTGACGGTGATCGTCTCCTCACCCTGGTCTTCCTCCACAGCGCTCTGCAGCCTCTGATTGATGGTCCTGCAAATTTTTTTTATATACTGTATAATCAAATAGTCATACAGAACGTGGGTACATTGTAATGACTATGTAAAACCTAAGGTATCACATTTATTTATAAAAAATGTTTTACCAGGAAGTAATACATTGAGAGATACCTCTCGTTTTCCAGTATATCCTGGGCACAGAGTTATATAAAAAACATGGTTACAATAAAAGAACAGGGGTTATACAGTCACTTCACAGACATTTCATGGACAGATAAAGTAGGAAAATTGGGTACAGGGGATAAAGGGCTTGTGAGTTTCTGATAGAAATAGAGCAGCTTTAACATCAGCGAACGGCAGCAAACGGCTCACGCCCTTTGGCTGCCCTTCGGCTGCGCGCCTTTGGGGCAACGCAGATGTACGCTGGAGTGAACAAAAAGATCATCTAATTTGCGTCCCCATGGCTCATTAACATGAAAGAATCCCTATTATTATGCACTCTACCTATGTGGTGATGGATGTTGTAGAACTCAGAACAAATCACAACGACTAGGGAGTATTATAGATCGCAAGAGACCCCATAAATATAAAACAAAAAAATAATACAATTTTATTAACATCTAATTCAATATAAAATGTGACATACAAGTGAATATGTGTAATGTAAATAAAATTCTCTCAGTGAAAACTGGACTTCATGTAGTATGCAATCGATAGGATAGGTGTAAGTAGTAAGGTCATTGGGTAAACAAAAACCTATGAGTCCCACACAGTGGCACAAATATTTGCCCAAGGTAAGAAGAGCCCAAGCTGCAACGAAAGGTAAGTAGGAGAGACTGGACGCCACTGGTAGGGATATCAATAGCTACCGGAAGTGACAACAGAACGCCGGGAACGAGCAGCCAGAGTCCCTGGGCGATCAAACGGAGGGTCACAGTGGCATCAGCTCTATTACCACAACCTCACTACATTGTATGATGAGCCCTTGTTTCTACCTATGTTTTGAGTGTATCCTGTTATTGCTGTTTGTAACACATTTTATAGACATATTGCACTAGTGGTGTATATTTCCCTTTACATACATTCCCCTCCATTCATTAAGACGATCTGGACTACTTTTGAAAGACCATCCATGCTATTTGGAAGCATACCCCAAGCTGACCTGGAAAACATCCTTTTCCACCCCTCTGGAATAATATTTGACTATGCACCACCACAACAACAACAACTTTGCAACTGTGATTACTTGGCTTTCTAAATGCTGTAATTATTTGTACTCTTCCTATCCTCCAATAACTGGGACGTCTCTCCTCCTGCATCTCACTATGCCCTCCCTATTGATTTTTCTGTTTCCTCACTCCTTTGTGAAGGTTTCTGTTCTCTCCACACCCCTCCTATCCACATTTCTTCATCTCTCATCCCCTCCACCTATGCATGTGCCCATACACTGCACCATTATTTATACTGTACACCTCTCTCCCAACAACTTCTTTACCCCCCAATAAAAAGCACCCACACGAATCCTCTATTCACACCCTCTATCTACTCCTTCCTTCTGCTGGGGATCTCCCCTAAGCCTTAACCCAGATATAAACACACCTGATCACCCTCAACTCCCTGCTACCTCTTCCCCTGCTAATGGTATTAACCTATCTGATTTAATACTAACTAACCTTAAAACTCGCCCCACAAATCAAACATCCCAATAGCCTGCACTCATGGCTATTGTCCCACACACACAGTCACTCCTACCACCCATTGTGGACAAGCACTGCCATCTACAGCACTTATTCCCTCACCTGCTGTCTCTGTAAGTCTCCCATCATACCACTTAGACTGTAAGCTCTTCAGGGCAGGGATTTCCTTTCCTATTGTCTGATTTTGTCGCGTTAATTGTATTATTATAATTCCCTGTACTGTATTCTTTATGATGTGCTGAGTACACTTTTGGCGCTATATAAATAAAGATATACATACATACATATTATATGTGCCTAAAGCAGGCACTGCATGTGAGTGTGTTTCTTGGCACTATTTCGCTTTTACAAAAAAAGTTTTGCCATACTACACCATATTATAGTTTTTTTCATTTATTTTCTCTTTCTGTGGAGTAACTTATAAATAGTGCAGACTTCTCTTTAGAATTGGCCCTTTATATACTGACATTGAATGTAATTTTCACTAAATTCTAGTGAAAAGTGGCGAAGTTCTGAGCAATATGAATTTTTACTTTAAAAAATGTGAAAAATATTGCAAGTAAAATGTGAAGATATTCTCAGATCTCTATGTCGCTGTTTCACTTGAATGTCTTCTTGCACCGGAAAGGTATCCTATTGCACAGCACCATTTAGTAAATATGGGCATCAATCTTTTTGGGGCACAGATTCTGTGTTTTTTCACTATCTTATTTATTGTGATTTTTCTGAATGATAATTCTATAAAGTACCATGCTTATTGTTACCGCAAGAGATTATTCTGTAGTATGATTATATTATTATTATGATTATTGTTATTTTTCAATGGTTTTTCCATCTCTAGTGTTGGAGGGGTAAAACGTCTTGTTTTGCTGATCAAATATATGCTTACAGGCCTAAAACTATTGTAATAATATTTGGTAGATGTCTCTGCAGATTTTTTACCCAGTTAACTAGCCTCTAATGAAAACAATATTTATTGTAAATACAAAATAAGAAGTATATCTCGAATTATCTTGAATTAAGTAGAAATAGCTGTTAGTCCAGTTGTGATAGTGGATTTTTTTTACATCTGTGTTAAACTCATGGAATCTTTGTAAATCCGTATTGCGACCCGAGGAAGAGAGAGAACTCTCGAAAGCTTGTCTTATGAGAGAGAAAAATGGCAAAAAGCCAAAAAACGCTGCACCACTTCCAATAAATGAGCGAAGAGGGTGAAAAATAAAACGAATTTATTTAAAGCAAAAAAAACGGGACACAACTACACTGACATGTTTCGCTCTGTGGAGCTTTATCAAAGTGTATAAAAATCTTATCTCTTGCCCTGGTTTTTTGTATGCTCGCCGAACCCGGAAGTATCTCCAAAGATTCGCACCATACAAACTGACGTGACGACATTCTTCATTGGAAGGAACATATTGGAACCTCATCCAGTCCTATTTTTGTTCTTTGAATTGAGTGCATCCCATACCTTATTGAGCCCCATTTCTCTCCCTCAGGGAGACTCTACTATTGTCTTATAATATCAATTGTTAGTCCAAATTAAAAAGGTATCACCTAATACTGAAGTTCTCATTGAATTATCTTGAAACCTTAAAAAGGCAGAGAATGTGGAATAGTGGTTGTGAGTGAATGTTTCACTGTGTCTAACCCAATATATGTTGCTGAGCAGGATTGCATCTTAAACTTTGAAATAGAGAGAAAGTAGATAATAGGGTTTGTAAAAGCAGCTTGCAGGATGGTTAGCGGTAGATAAACTTGTATTTATAGTTACACAGAAGCTAAAGAGTGATAAGGACCGCCTGGCTCTCTCAGTGCTCCCTGTACATGCCTGGCATACTCCCAACACTAGAGGGGTTAAGCAATAATTACAAAGGAAATCTTGACGACTCGTTTCATTTCTTCACTTTTTTTCTTATAGAATTCTGACTGGAGTGTTCTCCGCAGCTGAACTATGTTTTTCTTAGCACCACGGATGACCCCAGTTTCCGAGATACTTCAAGTTTTAAGTGCCATAGTTAAAGCTACTGTTCGAGGACTTCCAGTATGGCGCAGGAAGTTGAACTCCACATCGACTCCTCAGTATATTTATCTCACCGGCCCCAAATCACCCCAAATGGCACAAAAAGGAAACAAAGATGAAGGGCATCCTTAAGACAGATCTATGGAGATAGTCCTCAAAAAGAAATACAGATCTATGGCACCAAAAGCCCCACGGCATGAGAAGGGAGAGCGAAGGTGGGAAATGCCCAAGATGGCGGAGGAGATACAGAAGCATCAAGAGGCAGAATCTAACCATCCAGATTATCAAGACCAATTACATACAGACTTCAGAAGAGCAATTGCTAAATAAATAATGCCTGCAAAATAATTTTTAAAAAAAAGGACAAGCTCCATAAATCTATGGAAGACATTAAATCTGAGTTAACGATATAACTATAATAATGAGAGTCACTGGAAAAAGAATACCTTACTAGAAGTGAAAATAAATGACCCCGAAAACCGCTCGAGATGCAAAATCAGAATAATTGCTGTTCCAGAGTCTGTTAAGCAAACTCAAGTAATGGACTTTTGCTCGCAGTGGATACCGTAAGAGTCAGGCTTACAAGATAAATACTTTCCACTGGCAGTCAAGTGGGTGCTTTGACCCAAGAGAACCAAGACCAGTGTTAGGCAAGATTTTAAACTTTGCAGACCAAGTAAGGATACTGAGGGCTTTTCAAACTGATAAAGGTATTACCTACAACAACAACAAAATTATAACCTTTCAAGATTATTCGGTACACAGTCTCATAAAAGGGGAAACAATGCAGTAAAATCTGTTCTCTCATCTTCCAGCAAAATATAAAGTTCATAAGGGGCTCAGTATTGCAACGAGAGACACCTTCACAAAATCCCAGCAAGGAAACAGACCCACTGAAGACCCCACAAAAGAAGAGTAAAAGACCCAAAGACAATAAAATACCCGCTGAGGAGAAGCCTGTCTCTAGAGCGCCAAAGCCCGATACTCTGATCTAAGGGGAATTGTGTCCTGATGGACATGGGTCTCAAACCTCTATCATGAGGTAGAACTTGGGGTAACACTAAAAGCGAGGCTGGGAAATAAGTTAGTAGGCAGAGGGAATTCAAAATCTTAATATTCTTTTCATCTGATAAATGTTGGCAGAAAGTTTGCCTACAACCTTCCCCCCCCCCGTACCACATGCCACCCCCCTTCTGTATCTCATGTTCCCCCTATACCTCATTCCCTGCTCCCTCCCCCCCCCCCCCATATACCTCAGGTCCCCCTGTGATGTTGAGGGGGTAACCAGGCTCACAATAAAGGTCTAAGCCCATTTGGTTACCTCTGATCCATGTATTGGAGTTCCAGAGTGTCAGCTCTGGAGCCCAGAGTTTGTAAATGCATAACCTGTAATGTGCGGTAATAAAGTAGTGTATGTGTTTTTACCTTTCCAGGAGTGCCAGCAAGCAGAGATTGCAGTGGAATGAGTTTCAAGGGGGGTTTTGCGGAGAAAGTGTTGTCAGAATGTGCCTAGGTAGTCAGGGTCCAGAGTTGCTGGATACCCCAAAAATGTACCCGGGAATCATGAGTGATATATATATGCAATACGATACCGTTTGGGAACGAAATCAGCAGGCAGCACTCCAGAATTGATCAAAAAAGTGTATTGAATGACCAATAATATCGGAATATATTTGGAAAAGTATTATTATTAATATTAATAGGAGATATTTTATATATATATATATATATATATATATATATATATATATATATATATAACACTGTTATATAAGAATAGTAATAGGAATGTTGCGTATAATCTGGGGTGTCTGATTGGAGTTCCAAATAGGAGATTTCGAACTGAATGATGATTGTCCAGTAGGAAAAAAAAGATGTACAGTAGAGCAAAATGTTAAGATATTCTTTTATTTATGTTGGTGATGTAATATTAGGTGGTTTTTTTTTGAGTAAGCAACACAAGAAACCAGCATAGTTAGGTGTTCCACTTACGACAGCCTATTACTGGCAAGGGAAGAGGAGTTTAGTAAAACTGAAGGTAATAAAAATGAGTATGATATTATAGTTGAAAAGGATATAGCTAACACTCAGTATCTATCATGATGGTGGAGGTAAAGTAAAGATATTAACTTGGAATTTAAATGGGGTAAACTCTCCTGTTAAGCGCCAAAGAATATTACCCATCTCTAAAAAATTGAAATATGATATTGGATTGCTCCCAAAAAACACTAAGGAATTTAAGCAAGCACTGACTTGACTAACTCCTTTAGAGATTTCAACAATAATCCCTCAAAAGAAAATAAAAATAAATACGTAGCTGGCAAAAACAAAGGTGACATGATTATGCAAAGAAAGGGAGAATCAAACTATAATCTCATGAAATTAAAATTGCACAAATATGGCAGTAAAGCAGGTAAATGGATGAGTCATTTGGTTAATTCCCTGAACTCGTGCAAATCAATTCCTTCAATGAATAAAAGAGATGCTATGGTCTCGTCATCGGATCCTAACTACATTTGTAATACTGTATCTTTGTGGAATTCTATCAAAATTTGTACAGGGAGAGTAATTTTAAACTGGAGACAATGAATACACGTATAGAATATATAAAACTACCTAAAATTACCCCAGAAGATCTAAAACAAAATAAATAACCCAATATCCATTGAGGAAATCTAAAAAAAAATTAGAAAACTGAAAAAATGACAAGGCCCAGGACAGAATAGATTTTCAGGGAAATATTTAAAAAAACTGGATGATTTGGTTGTATACCCCATTACAAAAACTATTCAACAAAATAATTGAACAGGAACAAACTCCCCAATCTCTGCAACCAACTCGCCGCCGGCCGTCTTTACGCAGCGAACTCGCCGCCGGCCGTCTCTCCACAGCCAACTCAACGCCACCGATAGCAGCTCCCTGCTGGCCATCTCATTGCTAAAGTAAGTTATTAAGGGGTTAACTTTAGGTGTTAAGCTTTTAAGGGTAAAGATAGGGGGTTAGGGTAAGGGGTTAAGGTTAGGGATTTTAGGGTAAGGGCTGCAATTATGGGTTTTAGTGTAAGGGGTTCAAATTTAGATTTTTAGGGCAAGGGGTTAAGGCTAGGGTTTTTAGGGTAAGCGGTTAACAGGTTAAGGTAAGGAGTTCAGGTTAGGGGTTAACGGGTTAGGGTACGGACTTAATGTTAGGGGATTTTGGGGTAAGGGGTAAGGTTAGGGCGTTACCTTCTCAGCGAGATGGCCAGCATCGAGCTGCCCCCAGCAGCTGATCAGTGGCAGCGAGTTGGCTGCGGAGTAATGGCTGCGGCAAGTTGTTCTAGACCGCAATCAGTAAAATAAGGAAATAATTTAAGCTATTTATGCTACCACTAAGGACAAGAATAGAATTAGGGGTAATATAATTATATCAATTAACGTTGAAAAGGGTGTTTGACAACGTTGGATTGACACACTTTCTCCAAACACTGGCGATTGTGGTTTTAATGGAAATATCTTGAAGGCTGTACAAGCCTTGCACTCATCCCCAAAAGCAAAGTTTTTAATGTCAAGAGGCATCCCTGAAGAATTCAGACTATTTAGAGGGACCAGACAAAGTTGCCCAATGTCATCGATACTTTTTAATATCTCTTTGGAACCTTTTGCTGAATATTTCAGGACAATGGAAAAACTTAAAGGCATAAAAGTTGGGGAGGAACTAAAACGTCATGCTATTTGTAGCTGATCTGCTTCTTTTTGTTTTGAATGCCAGAGAGGTGGTCCCAACAATAAGAGATACTGTACTAAGCAAGAATATGGTAGATTTTAAATGGTTTCAATCAAACATAACAAAAACAGAAGCACTATACATTAATAGAAATACCAAAAGGAGATTGGGGAGAGACGTCCTTCCAAATGGCCAGACAAATCTATCACGACTAGGCATTACAATCAATAAATATGTAACAAAATGATACATAGAAAATATCTCCCCACAGATGTCAGATAGAAAAGGAACTCAATAAATGGAGAGATCTTCAACTCTCAATAGCAGGTAGATACTGTATAAAAATGTTTTATTAGCTTTGCCAAAATATTATACTGATCACAGCTCCGCCCCCTGTTAATCAAACACAGTGATACAAAAATATGAAACCAATGTTTTAATATATTTATTTAAAAGGGGAAAAATACCAGAATATCATTTGCTGAACGATAACTTCCTAAAAATGTATGTGGTATAGAGTTGCGGATTTCCCATTAGGCCCGACCCTAAGGCAGCAACGTTTAGGGGCGACAAAAAGTTCCGCCCCCCATATGCATTTTCTGCGTTCTTGGGCCTATTGGGCCTAATGGGAATTCACTTACATGTGTCCTGCTGCCAACTTGGTGCCGCCCTCCATCTCCTTGGACTATCAGCATCAAATGACGCAGCAGACGCTGCAACGCGACATCACAAAGCATCTTGTTGCCATGGCAACATGTCGGCACAACGTCAAATTACATCATGATACCACGTTACCATGGCAAAGAGACACCATGCACCGCCACATTGATGACATCTGCGACATCATTGGATGCTGGGATTCCAAGGGAGATGGAGGGTTGCACCAATGAGGCGGCAGGACACATGTAAGTGCCTAGGGGTGGTATGAATCTTCCAAATATAAGACAATACAACCTGGCATGCACAATGAGATATGCCTTAAAATGGTTATGGGATAAACAGCTCGATTCGAGTAGGAGTGGCCAACTCCAGTCCTCAAGGGCCACCAACAGGTCAGTTTTAAGGATAGGGAAACAGGGAAAGAAGGGGGAGCACAGGTAGAGGGATAGTATTGTGGTATATAATATAAAAACCTCTGATAAAACTCTAATAAAGGTGGTGGGAGTAATAAAAAATGCAAACACACTTACACGGCCTTGTGTAAATGCTATCACATCAAGGTATCTTTTGCGGTCTTCTTTGTTCCTCTTTTTCTTTTTCTTCTGTGGTGGTGAGTTTCCTCTTCCCTTTTCTTCTTTAGGTTCGATGAGATTCTTCTATTCGCCGGCGGTTCTTCCTTCAGGCGTAACCCTCAAGTCAAACAGAGAAATATACACGTGTGAGCAATAAGACAAGTGCTCGTGGTATGCAGTGACCAACTGTATTATAGGACAGTAAAATTAATACAATCACTCACACGGCCCAGTGTGAGTAAAACCTATGTGGGAGGTATCTTTACTTCTTCACATGTGACAAACGTATCCAATCAAGATAATCAATACTTGTTATACACGTGGGGGAATAATGGATAAAAATAATGAAATATAAAATGTATAAGATATACTGTACAACTCACATATTTATATTTATATATTTTTTTAGATATTTATATTTATTTTCATATTCATTTTTTATATATTCATTACCACTAATCATTGCTCACCATTCAAAGATACCCCTACGTGAGTCCACTCACACAAGGCTGTTTTATTATTTTTATCCGTAAGATGAGAGTGACAGGGTGAAGTCATTTGCTAATGAGTATGTCTGGGAAACATACCACTGACTGCTGAAACCAGCAGCCAGAGGGTTAACCCAGTTAGCAGTACCTTAGCAATCAGGGCAGCTTGATAAGGAGGCTATTGCTTGTAGTGGTGGCTGTCTCATACTACAGAGCTGTTCTGTCCAGGCTGCTGGATCCAGAAGGATTGCCTGTACACTCTTAGGACAGGAGTCCCAACCAAACAGATAAGTGTAGCCCTCTTTCCTGCTGATATAGAGAGACTACTAATGCTATATATACCTGCTGGCTCAGCGAGATCTGGGCCTCCGCTAACTGGGAGCCTGGGGTAACAATATGTACTTGGCAGCGCCTCCACTTACCCAGGATCCCCAATAAGTAAGATTCCCCTGGACAAGAATAATGATAATAATCCACAACATTGTAACCTTTTACTATTAATTGAATGCAGAGCATGAACATACATATATCACCCATATAACCACAGGACATACATATATATAGCAATGCAATAATTAGATAAGAGTGGCCTTGCCACACTCCACCTTGGAATAATGTCCTTTACCCACCACCGTGTGCGCCCACACCGTGTCCAATGTACTGGACCAGTCCCTTGGTCACTTAACCCTCCGTGTCCCCAAAGAACCCTCCCCAAGGCGGGATCAGCGCCTGCAGGTACCGGTGTTGGTGCACTTATATACTACCTTCCGACCGCTCCAGCAGCCGGTAACAGTACTTCGCAAAGGATCCGCCGATCCAGTGTAGTCTCTCACGAGTAGTTGCTTGACTCCAGCAGCTTGATCCCAAACCACTGGCAGCACAGTAGTGCAGGAAGAATACTGTGTCCCTGTCTGCTACTACAGTAAAGGGTATGCTGTCTCTATCTATGGCTGTTCCCTGCAGTACCACAAGCTGGTGGTGACTCAGGGTCTGCACTAGGGCCTAAGGGGAATCTCTGGCCTATGCAGTGGGTCATTGACCCCCTGCAACACACACCTCCTCTCGCTCCTCCAGGACCCTCTGCTAGCGTGGTCTCTCCC
This sequence comes from Ascaphus truei, assembly GCA_036426205.1. Classification (NCBI taxonomy): domain Eukaryota; kingdom Metazoa; phylum Chordata; class Amphibia; order Anura; family Ascaphidae; genus Ascaphus; species Ascaphus truei. Next base: position 179,815,752 of record CM071570.1, read on the forward strand.
CCACGCTTCCCTTTCCTGCCTGTCAGCCATCCCTTCACTCCTATTCGTTCCCTGGTGTCATGTGGCTCTGCTGAGGCTCATGGGAATTGTAGTCCCACCTCAGAGCCTCCTCTCTATTGCCAGCCATTCGCGCGCGTACACTGCGCATGCGCGACCTACCAGAGGCACCCCGCCGCACATCTGCACTGCGCATGCGCAACGATCAAACATGGCGGGCCGCCGCGGAGCGGCCCCTATGCTTTCCGGGCCACCGCGGAGCGCTCCCCGCTCTGCCCCCACCCTCCTGAATTGCCAGTGGGTCTGCCGCTCGTCACTGCAGCACCCGCAACGGAGGTACAATGGGGAGGGGGGGCAGGGGAACACCACTACATAAGGAATTGATCGTATTTCTCTATCCATGAATGGGATTTAAAATCTGGAAACCGGTTTAGTCGGCCAGCTCACAGCTAGGTTTATATGATATTGTTAGCCTCCCTACAGTGGAGTAGGTGTTCTTTTTATGTTTTGTGTTTACCTTAAAGGGACGGTGTGCCTAATGTTTATTTGATTGCGGAAAATAAACCACTGAAGGTAAAAGCCTTACCCACTGTTTTGGACTCTTACTAACCGTACTGCGAGGCTATCCTGCCACAGTAAGGGTGTTCACCCATTCAATAATATTTTTCTACATATAGCATTGATAGTGAAAGGAAGGCTTTGCATACAATTTTGCCTTGCTTCACAGAACTTACAATCTAAGTTTGGTGACTGATGCACAGGAAGATAAAGTGACTTGGCCAAGGTCACAAGGAGAACTGACACTGGAATTCAAACTGGGTTCACTCGCTTCATATGGTTGTGACGTTACCACTGACCTACTCCTTTAACATTTGGAAGAAAAAAAAAGAAATTAAAAAAAATCGATCATCACTGATCAACAGGACATGCAAAATGAGGCCACAGTAACATAATAGAACAATGCAGGTTTGGAGCTGCAGCGTCCCCAATGACTGCACACTAAGGCCTTGAGCACACACAGCACTACGCGACGTGCGCACGCACATTCTTCACTGACCCCTGGCGGCCAATGGTTGTGTTCATTGTTTTAACTACCATTGGCTGCGAAGAACGGCGTCGTCGCCGCTGCTGTAGCGGGAGTCTTTCAAAACTGTGATTCCAGGCTGCAGCAGAGTGACGTCAGTTTCAGCAGCCAATCAATCAATGTGCAGACGTTTTCATTGATTGGCTGCTGAAATTGCAGGGGGACAGGGTTTATTATTTTATTTATTATTTATACTCATTATTACATTATTTACATTATATTACATTATTTTTAGTACATTATTTATCCGCCGCCTGCCCGCTTGCTCCCCCGAAACCGGCCCACTCCCCCGCTTGCTCCCCAGAAACCGGCCCGCTCCCCCGCTTGCTCCCCAGAAACCGGCCCGCTCCCCCGATTGCTCCCCCGAAACCGGCCGTTCCCCCGAAACCGGCCCGCTCCCCCGAAGCCGCCCCGCTCACTCCCCCTGCCGGCGGATCATTCCGTCTGCTGGGGGATGTTCACACATCGGCCAGCAGACGGAGGCACGCGCACGCGTGCTCGCGGTTGCCGTGAAGCGCCATGTGTGCTCTTGCCCTAATGCTCTTTATTAGAGATGGGCGAATACGGCCAAATCCATTTCCTGGATTTTCTATCCCCCAAAACCTGCTTCACGGTGTAAAATCCGCAAACGGATTAGGTTGGTTTTAATCCGTGCAGATTCATCAAAACCCGCCAATGGATACAACGATTTGTAGAATCTGCGGATTCAGCAATACGTTGGCGGATAAATCCGTCCGCGGGTTGCGGAATCCACGGAGTATATTTGTAATAATAATTAAAAATCGGCAAAACGTGGACCGCCCTTTTTCAGATTGATCCACTGAAATCCGCGAACCAAAGGAACCGGCCGACCCGCTGAGGATCCAAATCCGCCCCAAAAATGTCCACATCTCTACTCTTAATATGCTCAAATCAACTAACACACAGAGGTACACAAACAGACACACCGATATACACACACATTTACATAGATATTCACAGGCACTGACGCACCCACAAAGGCATCTGAACACAGTAATATATACTCAGCAAGACACCGATTTGCACATGTATTGTATGTCTTTATTTATATTGCGCCATTAATATACATAGCGCTTCACAGCAGTAATACACGTGACAATCATATAAAAAACAAATAATACAAATAACACATAAAAGGAAGTGCTTCAGACATAAAAGTAAAATTTAGGAAAAGGAGTCCCTGCGCGAAGAGCTTACAATCTAATTGGTTGGAAGAATGTACAGAGACAGTAGGAAGGTGTTCTGGTAAGTGCGACTGCAAAGGGTCAAGGTTTATGTATGAAGTGTAAATTATCAGCCATGGAGCTACTCATATGCTTCCTTAAGCAGGTGTGTTTTAAGATGGGTCTTACATGTACAAGTATATACAGACCAGGAAATGCATATACTACAACAGCGGTGCGCAAACTCGGGGGTGCGGCCCACGGGGGGGGGCGCAAGACTGACTGTGGGGGGCGCGGGGTGTACAGAGGCCCCGCACGCTTCCCGAAGGCACTTAAATTAAGTGCCTGGAAGCGGCGGAGGCCTCTGTAAACTGCACTTACCTTGGCTCCGGCGGCTTCTTAGACGCGTCGCCATGGCAAAGCGGCATCAAATGACGCCGCGAGGTCATGTGATGTCACGTTGTCATGCCACTGGAGTCGACATCGGAGCCGAGGTCAGCGGAGTAGAGGCAGGGGGCGCGGAGAGAGGGGAACTGCCGACGGGGGTGCAGGGAATAAAAGTTTGTGCCCCCCATACTACAATATACTGCTGATATTGTAAGCTTGTACTTTTTTTTTTTTTACTTATATGGGCTTACAACCCTAGTTAATGATATTTGGGTTTAGGCCCAGCTGTGAACTGTAGTCACACACAAAACATGTCCCTCGTACTGCTTTTAACGCTGGCTAAAGCGAACTGGTACAAGAATGCTGTTGTGATTGCAGTGTTACAACAATCAGGAAAATAGCTCCTAGAAAATTCCCAATAGCATCTTTTTTTCAAAGGACACAAGAACGAATATTTAAAAATATAAGAGATATATGTAATTTAGGAATTTTATTCAACCATGCAAATTGGCAGATATTTGGCTTTTTGATTACGTGTGATATCACTGTTTGACTATTTGTTTTTTTTGCTTGTTTGAGGATTAAAGTCCTTAGACTTCTAGGCACCAGGGTGATATAAACCTTTCATATGCAAAAGAATGCCTTTTAGAGCAATTTGTCTTTCAAAATGCTAATTTTCTGAAACTCCTTGAATCAACTGCTTCTTTCAGGCCTGGATATAGAACAGTTTCAAAGATGTTATTGCTATTGAGATGTTTATATGGATGCTGGGGAGCAAGAGCTTTCTGTTTAATTATCTTTAATAATTCAGTCTGACCCTTCATTTCAAAAACTACAATTGTGAGCCCTTCTGCAATCAGCAAATTAAAATGCTCCGAGGGACATTCAAACATTGCTGTTAAGCAGCTCTAATCTGGAATATAAGCACAAAAATGAACTATGGATGAATGCAAACTGTCATATGTAGTTTTATTTAACATTAGAGAGCTGCTGGTAATCAATCGTCAGACTGCGACACAATAATATAGCTTACAATCACTGAAGGCAACATAGTAAAATATTTTGTAGGTTGTAATACTTTTTATTGGACCAACATATCAACCGTAAAAAAGATATCCTATGCATCAACGTTCAACACAGGAGAGGTCTCTTCGTTGGAGGTCTTTTCATCTCTTTCCTTCTGATGTAGAGACTTCTCCAGTCTCGTAAACTGATGCTCAAGAAAACCTTGTACCATTGATATGTTGGTCCATAAAAAGGTTTCACAACTTGCGAAACGTCCTACTGTTCCCGGGACAATTATGGCTACTAGCACCTCTCAATGTAAACAACTTACAAAATATTATTAAAAGGTTGCATCAACATAAACAACGTATTTCAATAAAAATGAAGGGAGAAGGCGCTAGGTATTTAGATTTTTAGATTGTTTTATTATTGCTGAGTGCTCTAAATGACTATGAATTAAGTCTTCTGTAGAAGATAGATGGATAATGTATGCGAGGTGAAACCTGTGTTAAGTTAAGTCACATAAGCTATGCATATGCTGTTACAGATCTCCTAATGGAGCAGACCATATCAAATGACAAATAGTAACACAGTTACAGATACAAGACCATTTCAGAACATCTGCCATGTTGAAAAAGACAATGAACATAACATGTGCAATGAATAAGACAAGGACACATTTAGAAAATAAAAGGACACACCTTGTGTGTAATTAGACTGTAAGCTCCTCGGAGCAGAGACTCCTCTTCCTTAATGTTACTCTTATGTATGAAGCACTTATTCCCATGACCTGTTATTTATATTATGTGTTATTTATATGACATGTATTACTACTGTGAAGCGCTATGTACATTTATGGCGCTATATAAATAAAGACATACAATACAATACGGTGCGTGCACTTTGTGTCTTACTACTTCTGCTGGGGTATGATCTTGCTAGAATGTGTACAACACAGCACTGCCTGTGTATAATGTTGGATGTTTAGCGTTATCATGTAAAGGTCACATTGACACTAAGATGACACACATTCAAGAGCCATTTTGAACATGTCACGAATGGTTACTGCGCCTTTAGAGCAGCAATCCTCCCAGATGCCCATGCAAGTTTAATTGATATAATATTAGTATCTTCCCACCTGGGAATGGCTGCTTATTTTTTGGTGTTAAAAGTCGTGATTTTTGAGGCGATCTGAGGACAGCTCCGTTTTAACTTACCGGACAGTTAACATTTCAAATGCTTATTTTGCATCAGATTTTTAAATTAAAACAGTGTTGGAAGAGACAAGAAGAGATCGCCAAAAGTAAGTAAAAGTGAAATTAAAATGGCAATCAGCGCGGACTGCTGCTCTAAAAACAGTAGTGGTATTGTGTTTCAGTTCAACGGATTCTGGTAATCAATCAGGCAAAGAATTTCACCTCCTAAAATGTTTATACTATATTTATGCTCTAAAAATATTAAAGCAGTGCCTTTTTTTTTAAATAGATCCCTTTTTTAGGAAACCTTTTTAAAATGCAGGTTTTTATATACTCTATATCTTCATATTTAACCAAGTTCATCACTGTGTGTCTTAATTTTCACATTACATTGCTCTTTTTGAACTGGTAAAAAAAAAGCTATACATTGTATCGATTTCAAGTATTTCACTTCAATACGTACTTTTCTCTGACTTCCATTACGTTGAGAGATCTCGACGCAAGTCAGGCATACATACATATTAATGGTGCTATATAAATAAAGACATGCATACATATCAGCTAAGTAAGGACAACTTTACAAAGTAGAACATTTGCTCATTCAGTTTCACAAGGGAAACCCATATTCCCCTGTCCAGTCAATAGCAATAAGAGCTCTCAGAGAATCACTAAACTCTCTGGGGCTTATGCAGAGAGGTACTGCTTAAATTCGCCACAGGATTGGAATTTATTGTTGTGGTATGCAGGGAACTCCGGTAGCGCGGTGTGCAGGAAATGGCTAATTAGGCGAGTTTCACTTGGCGTGAAACTCGCCATTCTGAGCCGCGCGGTATTAGCCCACAATACAGCCAACTTTCGTTGGCTGGCAAAATTTCCACTAAACGCGCCGTTTAGTAGCTCCGATTGGCGCGTTCATGCGCATCGGAGCTACTGGAATCTTGCGTTTTTTCGCAGTGGCGAGATCACGCTTCTCGCCACACGTCTGGCGAATTTGAATAGCCCCGCCAAATTCTCGCCACTATCTCTTTCAATGCAGACATTTTTGGCGCAAACCTGCCGAATTTGACCTTAACGTGCCTCTCTGCATAAGCCCCTCTATGTTTCACCTGATCTCCGTATTCATTTATACAGTTGCGTCCAAGAGAATATCACATCTCCCCTTAAATACACTACAATCATTGCCCTCATAGGGAATGCATTCCACAAAGAAGGCCTCCGTTTGTAGCTCATTACATTTGTCTTTTCCCAGTTCCAATGGATAATCCTTAACCCTTTGAGTGCTATAGGGGCTGTGGTTCCGGCACATCGCATTCACTTGACCTACGTCAGAGTGCAGAACGCATAGCCCCTACGTCATTGCACTCCTGGAGTGACAGACCCAACTATGCTGTGGCTACATTATGGGGCACTTAAAAGATTAAGCAATTGTGATGCCCTTTGTATAAATATGTACTTTTATGAGCATGGTGTCTCTTCTCTACAGCTCCAGTTCTATAATATATTCTACAGTATAGTGCTGTACTCTGTATCCAAGGAATAGCCTAACTAAAGGGATATACAGCAGTCATAGTGCATTAAACCTTCAACTAAGGCCACTATTGGATATGCTGTGAACCTGCTTCCCGGTGCTGGTGAAGAGATCCGCTCCACTCAAACGAATAGGACTAAGACATAACCCTCAAACTGTGCCTATTTTTGTGTGTCCTGTATGTACCCATTAAAACCAGGTTTTTGTTTTGAAAATTCTTTAATTATGCAGCGAATCTTTACAACAAGATTATAACAGTACATAAATCATTTTCCAAACGGAAAAAAAACCACGACGTTAACAACGGCGCAGTGCATATCCCACACAACTCACATACATTTTTATTAATGGTTTCCTCCCCAAAAGTAAAAAAACTGTGACAACACGGCGGTGCATGCATTTATACGTATGCACCGCACCACAGACTGACATATCGGACACACATTATCTCTAACTTTATTGCACAGAAAAATTTTGGGGTGGGGGATACGGGGGGGTGGGGTGGGGGGGGGGGGTTTTAGTCCTCCTCCTCAGGCCTTCAAAGATGGAATATCCTTGAGCAGGCTGTGGAGCAGCCTGCGACAGTCCGGACCGACATCCTCTTCTTCCCCTTGATCAAACGTTCCCTGGCGAATAGTAAACACGTCCTTGAAACAGCACATTAGACGCCAACCGGCTTCGATTGCGTCCTCTGGTGTGTTTTTCCTGTGAAAATTCCGTGGAACACCGAGTAGTACGTGACGCACTTCCTCGGTATACAGTCCTTTAAGTCAGTGTCCAGCGCACGCAGCAAGGCCTGCGCAAAGGGGCAGTTCCAGAAGAGGTGTATGATGCTTTCCTCCACTGGGTTTCACCTGGGCAGTTGCCTCCAGAGGCTGAGTTTTACTCTGTGTACTTGTCCGCATTCACAGGGTCCCCCTACCGAACCCACAACCATCCCCCCCACCCGTTGTTTGTTTCTGTCCTGTTTTGTATGTGTCTTGTCTCGATCTTTTTCCTTCTTCCCATCTCCTCTCCTCCACCTACCCGTCCGTTTTAGATGCTGTACCAGATTCCATGATGTCTTAGCCCTGATCATTTTGTAGATGACCTTGGGCTTCCACAGGTCTGGTTTTACTCCCTCCAGATTGTTCTGCCTCACAAACTTCTTCACGTCCTTGTAAACCAGGCGTGCGCCAGCTGTAAGGGATGGAGCTGTCCCACTTGTCCCACCCCCACGCGCTCTCCAGAGCGGCAGAGTATGAGCGGAACATGTGAGTAGCCGAGGATGTCTTGTCGCAGTCTCTCAGGGTGATCTGCACGCATTTGCTTACAAGAAGGCGCGCAGCATAGTGGGGATGTCGGGGTTCCTCTACCACCCCTTGTGCGGCTCTTTGTACATCACCTCGCCGCTTTCCCCCTCTCAACCTTGGCCCCCCAGACAAAGCGGAACAACTGCCATGGAGATCTCCTGGCAGGTTTCTGGTCGAAGGCGGGTATGCCTGGGCACGTACTCAGGACAGGAGGATCTCGTTTCAGCAGTACCAGCTCTTTTTCCCTCAATGGTGAGGGGTCTGAGGCCCACAATCCGATCTTCTGCTTCACCTGTCAGTTCGCCTCTCGTTCAAGCTCTTCAGGGCAGCGCCCCGCTCCCCACAACCAAACCAGACTCCAAGGATTTGAATGAGGCCTGCTCTGATGGGGAGGGGAGGGGGTCGGCAGTCGGTTCCAAAGCCCAAATAGCTTGGTCTCTGACTTCCCGCAGTTGACTTTTGCTCCTGAAGCTTTCCCGAAATCATCGCACGTCTGGACCAGCGTCTTCACCGACCCGGCTATCTCGCAGAAGATGGTGACGTCATCCATGTAGACGGCAACATTCACTTCGTGTCTCTGGGGGTCCTGGCACGACGATCCCTCTGATCTCTGCGTCTCTCGTCTGATGCCCTGGGCAAAGAGCTCTATACAACAACAAAAACAAAAAAAGTTGAAAGAGGGCAGCCCTGCCTACCCCTGAGAGTGACAGGGAAGGGTAGTTCTTCCATCCGTTCACGATTGCCACACGTGCAAATGTCAAGGTACACCAGGTTAACATAGAACAGACCATCTCCCCCAATCCCATACTCCACGCAGCAACCCTGCCCATGAAATCATGGAGACAACGGTCGAAGGCCTTCTCTGATCACGGGTGACCAGGGCCCGTGTACACGCGGTCTTTGATGTAGTGGACTGCTGCTCTCTGATTAGGGGCGAGCTGGTCTGCGATCCTCGTCCGGGGATGCCGCACGTCGGCTGTGGGTGGATGATCTGGCTGATGACCTTCTTCAGTCTGTTCGCTAGATCTTGTAGTCCGCGTTCAGAGCGAGATGGGACCAGTTCTTGAGGTCGCACCCTCCCCCTTCCGTTTGGTACAAGAGCGTCAGCACCTCCCTCAGCGTTGGGGGCATCCTACCTTCTGCTTCCAGTTCCCTGTAAAGCTCGAGCAGGTCCGGCCGATCAGGTCCCACAGCTTCGTGTATAACTCGCTGGATACCATCTCCGCCCGGCGTCCTACCCGTTAAAGGATTTGGTTGCAGCTGGTGGGCTCCTCCAGCGTCAGGGGGCGTTCATGGCTGCCTTTTTCCTGCCTGGTTGATGGTGTTTTGTAATCCCTGACAGAATTTGTCAGCCTGGTCTCGTCTGATGCTTTTGGGAGTAGAGGTCTTCATATAAATCTTTCACGACTCCCATGACTTCCTCCTTCCTCCCTGCTGCATGGTTGCCATCTTTGTCTCGCAGCTCCCTCAGGGGCATGTGGGCAGAGTGGAGTTTCTTGAAGAAGAAAGGCATTGATCATTCCCCATCCCCCTCGCGTCCAAGTTCTCTCCACCTGGAACGGAAGATGATTCGTCTGGATCCTCTTCAAATGCTTTTGCAGGCTCCCTTGGTTCCTCCAGGTCGTCATCCACGTTCCATCCGCACGTTTGAGGTCATGCAGGGACTGCAACTTCGCTGCAGGCCCCTCACTCCCCCCTTCCCTCTCACACGCCAGGCGTCTGCCCTTTGCCTGCAGGAAGCAGCGGATCCTTACTCGTTAATTCCCACCACTCTCGCAGTGCTGGGGAAACAGGCCTATTCTTCTTTCCATGCTGTGTATGCTGTTCTCAGCTCCTCCATGATCCCCTCCTTTCCAGCAGAGCGCAGTTCAGCTTCCAGGATCCTGGCCTGGGGTGAAACCTCCTACCAGGCACCCCTGGAGATAATGCTCTGTGGTCAGAGAATGTACTGCGACCATGGAGTGCTGTCTGTGCTGAACCTGCTTGGTGGTCAACAGAAGTCAAGTCCAGAACGCACGGAACCATTTGGGTGGCACCAAGAGTAGTTTGCGGCACCTGCTCCCATGATCCCACTGCGTTCTTCAGGGATGCCTCCCCAATCATCGCCATGAGTAGCCTGGACGTCACATCTATCTTTGCTGATTTGCTGGGGGGCACCGCCCCCCCCACCTCAATCGTGCAGTTGAATCAATCCCCACCCTCACCACACTGTCCCTGGAGGTTGCGAGCCAAGGGCGAAGGTGCTGGAAAAGTTCCAAGCGCTCATTTCTCCCGGGGGCGGCGTAACCATTGATGAGCCTAGTCGGCTCCCCTGCCCACTAACCGTCTACGACCAGTAGGTCTGCCGCCAGACAGTTCATGGACAGAATCAACAGTGAAACATCATCCCCCCCGGATCAAAATGGCTACACCCGCGTTCCTGCACCCGTTCCCCCCCCCCAGACCAGTAGGAGGGGCCATGAGACCACTGCCCGCTCGGTGTCTGTAGATCGAGAAAAGGTAAGCACATTCCTGTAGCATATCACAAATCACATTTCTGTAAAGAAGGAATGTTAGTTACTCTGGCACGTCTCATCCCTCTCCTATGCTCCTTACGTTAATGGAGAAAATGTTAAAGACCGCCATTAGTTTGGGGATAAAGGTTGGACAGACATGCAGTGATACTAGTTACCATCCTCGCTGGCGTGGGTGGTCTTGTTGACTCCTCGCACAGCTGGCTAGCATTCATGGTTTGGTGCCCAAGGTTGTCATGGAGGAGAGGGTCTCTGCTGCCTCGCTCCCCTCTCTTATGAGCTCTTTCCACGGTCACCAGTGTCTCGCTAGGTGGCTGTTCTAAAATGCGCCTGCTTCCTCGCATGGCTGCCCTCCTGCATCTCTGCTTCCTCCTCCTCCAGGTCGCTTTGAAGGTCGCTGTCAGCATCGCTGGAAGTGGGTGATCGCCGTTTGCTTTGGGCTCTCTCTTCTGCTCCAGCCCCTGGTGCGGGCTATCCTTCTCAGGGGCTCTCCTCTTTATTCCCTGCTTCTCCTTCCGGTCTGGGCTATGGGGGCGGTATCTGTAGCAAGGGAGGAAAGGGGGTGTGCAACAGCCTCGGGCTGGGGAGAGGTGTTACAGAGGGAGGGGCTGCAGCCTCATGGAGCGTGGGGGGGGCTGCAGTGGAGGTTGGGAGGAGGGGGCAAGGGGGTGGTGGTGGGTGGGCGGGGGAGGGTTGGGGTAGGGGGAGGGTGGGGGTTGCAGCTGCAGTGGGTGTGGGAGGGAGTGTTGCTGCAAGGTGGTGAGGGTGTGAAGGTGGTGGGGGCTGTACTTGGTAGGGGCAGCGGGCTCAGGAGCCGCAGCGGGCGCTGCTTGGGTGGCCTCCTTTTCCCTTTGCTCCTTCTGATACTTACCCCCTTGTGCCTTTACGGGTTGGTTTGCAGGGGGCTTCTTGGCTGCCTTCTGGGTTGCTGTCAGGGGCGCGCCCGGTGTTGCGCCTTTCGCCGCGGCCTCTGCGTAGCTCCTGACCCTCAGCTGGCAGTCCCGGAACATGTGGGTTGTCTCTCCGCACAGGTCGCAGGTTTTCTGGCGGGGACAATCCTTTGTTTCGTGTCCGGTGTTCTTGCAGTTTCTGCAGGCTTTCAGGGTGCACTGTTTCCACTGATGCCCCAGGTTCCCGCAATTACCGCAGGTCTGGGGCTGGTCAGGGTAAAAGATCCTCCCTGAGCTGCCTGCAAGTGAAAAACTGGGAGGGAGGTGGTGCAGCCGATCTGCCGCTTCTGGATTTGGCCACAAGCGAACAACCATGCTCCACTTTCCCACCCAGTACCCCAACTTGTCCTTGATCCTGCTCGGCTCCTTCACCACGATGCAAGAGCGCCGCAGAAAGGTAGCAATATCCTTTCCAGGGATATGGGGGTTCCTCACCGTCACAGTGATCCTCTTCTCGTCCCTCTGGATAGGGCAGTTCACGTCGAACTCTGAGAAGGGGACCTCCTGTTTCAGGGTCTGGAAAGCCTCCCAGTACCTCCTGCAGGCTCCCGCCGTGGTGAAGGTGACGAAAAACAGGCCACCCCTGAGGTCCTGGATGCTCAGGACCTCGTCCGGAGTAAAGCCTGCTTTGCTCACCAGCTCCTTGGCAAAGGTCTCAGCGTCCAATAGAGGGCGCTGTCCGTCGACCTCCCTCAGCTGCATCACCACCGTCTGCCTCATCCAGGGTTCCAGGCGGGGGATCCTCCTGTTGCTGCTGCTCCCAGCTCCAGGGTTGGAGCTGGGGCCGCCGCTGCTGGTGCTGGCAGTGGGGGTGAGGCCGCTGGGGGTGGCAACGTCGCCTGAGCCGCTGGAGCTGGTTGCCGCTGGACCTCCTCCGTCCGTCTCCTGGCTGCTGGGGACCGTCTCCGGGGGTGCCGTGTGCTTCTCCTTCTTCTCCTTGTGCAGGGTGGTCCCGGCGGGCTCCATGGCAACCTCCATCCTCTTGATCTTAGCCAAAAACCCACCCACAGACAGCTGTTTCGACCTTGATGGGTCTCATCAGTGTGGGGTTGATTTTTAATTAAAACCAGGTGTACCTATTGTCCCTATTTCTGCCTGTGCAAGTGGTGAGGAGGACTCCACTTCCTCTCTCCCATATGTTGAATCTTGGAACCATAATTACAACACTTTGAAGATCAATGACAGAATTGATAAATGATTGGTGGGTTACAGGCAATTTACCACTACATCTAATTATGTGTGAATATATATATGTATATTTATAAAAAATTCCAGAAATTCAAGGGTTTTATTTCCGAAATTGGGCCTCATGCAGAGAGCAGCGCTATTTAAAATTGGAGAGGGGAATAAAATGTAGCTTTAATGGAGAGTTTTTTTCTCCATATGCAGAAAGGGCATAAAACTGCATTTAGAATCCTGTCTGCATATGGAGAGTTTCAACCAGCGATATGAGCGCTGTTGAAACTAGTGGGGAAAAAAATCGGGTTTTTTATTTTTTCTCCCCCACCGGCCGCCGAGCGCCAGCTTCTTGCTGGCGAAGCAAAATGTTGAAAATCGCGCCATTTTTTTGGCGTGAACAGCCACTAGATGGCGTTCGCGGTTCTCTGAATAAGGCCGTTTTCAACACTGGAGAGATTTAGGTTCTCTCCAGCCGCGCGGCGAGTTTCAGAAAAAAAAATGGCGCTTTTTTTAAAACTCGCCATTATCTGCCTTTCTAAAGGCAGATTTCGGCAAAACATGCCGCTTTCCCTGTTAGCGCTGCTCTCTGCATGAGGCCCATTATGTTTTCATAGAATGTGTTACGGTGACTTCATAGGAGTTGTTCACTTGCTTGTAAGCTCCGGTATCCCACAATGACCGAGTAAGTAAAGTGTATTTATTTTCATGTTGAAGGGTCTGCTAAGATATTCTCCAGTGCTGGGGAGTGGATTCATTGCATATTGTTTAAGGGCCTTCAAATGAGCTTGTATCATGAGGTGTGTAGATATACCATATTATTAATCTCTATCAAACTTAAATTGTTGATTATCTGCTCATGACACCCATAGTATTATTGGTTTAAACAATGAACTTAGACAATCAAATCATTGGCATTTGTATAGTCATTTTATTTTGTTTGCCAATTACAATTGAATTGCATTGTAAAAAAAATGAGTGTTCACTTTAGTTGAGTAATCCTTTAAAACTTATATATTAATAAACAACATTTAGGGGTAAATTCAATATACTCCAAAGTGGCCGTTTAAGCCGTTATCGGATGCAAATTCCCATTGAAAATGTATTTTTCTGTATTACATTGTGCTTTTCATTTAATTGACATTTTAGCTCCACATAAAATGTTTCAGTAATCTTTTTTCATAACAGTGAACTACTACAGTTCAAGTCTGCTGTCCACTTCCTTTGGAGTTATTGACATAGAGCAAGGATTAAAGAGACACTGCAGAAGGAAATGAAAAACAATATTTTAATGGGTTGAAGGCAGGCAAAAGGAAGACAGAGCATTCCTGAATGAATAGATTACTATCACATACAATGTTGCTGCATTTGAAGGATACAAGGCCATGTAAACACTGTCATTTTATTTCAATGTATATATATGTAGCCCCTGTTCCCTTGTACCTGGGACGGAACTACCGGTACTGCTATTACCAGTATGGCAACCAGGAGACCTCAGCCACCGCCACTGGGAGCCTGGGGTGATATCGGGTTTATCTCGGTGCAGCGCCTCCACCTGCAAGGGATCCCAACGTGGTATAACAATAATACACGCAGTCAGGTATATAGCAACAACCTTTACTGAACACAGTATAACGGTATCCTGTACCACACAGTATGATAGGCCCAACCTCGTACCACCAATGAGTGTCCCCAAAGTACATTGGGTGCCAGGAACCAATACCCTGATGTCCCTTCCTCCCAATGTCAAGGCCCACCCAAAGTGTAGGAGATAGCGCTATCCCGTGATGTGTTGGTGCACTTAGTTGGTACCTGCCCGGGGCTCCAGCACCCGGGTGATGCAGAACAAAGAGGATCCGTCTGATCCAACGTTGTCGTCCGCCTCTTCGTGGGGTGAATTCCGGCGTGGATAATATCACCTTACCGTCTCTAACATGTAGATGGTCTGGTCCCAGCCCACAGGCCGCAGTCACCGCGTGGTGTCTCACCGGTGCTGTACCTGACTATATGCAGCTACTGTAGAAAGGTCCCTAACTATGGGCTTTCCCTATAGCAGCCACAGCCTACTGTGAGTCGGGGCCTAGCTGGAGCCTAAGGGGGAGATCTGGCCTTGTCCAGGGAAGCACTGGACACTACCTGCTCCTCCGAGGTCCCTCTTCCGACTGGTGTGGTCTCTTCAGCGCGCCAAATGTATCTCTTGTGAGCAGGGAAATCCGGCCGTCCTATTGGCTCTAGCTGTGCATGTGTTAGGCAACCCCTGAGGCTGCTGGGTCTTCTAGTTCCCCCTGCGGAGCTTGGGTGTAATGGCCACCGCTTGTATGCCTCCAGCGCATGTGCGAGGTGTACCAAGATGGCCACCACAACTCTGTATCTTCTGCGCATGAGTGGCATATGGCAAGTTGGCGGTGCCCTCGGCGGAACGCGCAAAGCACAACTGCCGTCCCCCTCACACAGCCCGGAGGTAAGAGTAACTCCTGTATCAGATCAGCTTGCTATAACATTTGGAAATGTATAGCAAGCCATCTAGCCAATTACAGATTGAGGGCCATATCTGCTAAGCATTTCTAAGCCATAAGGGATTTTACTGCCCGTTCATTTAATGTACTGCAATGCTTAATAAATATGTCCATTGATGTCATGAAAACGATAAGAGAATATTCATCTTGGTGGACAATGGCCTGGAAATAAATTACAGTACAGGTATTTCTAAAGACAAGAGCTGGTTATAGTTAACATTTGTCAAGGCTGTTAACCAGCCACTACTGACCAGCCTTTCCATTGCATCTTGTGCCCAATCTGAGGTCAATTGTTTTGCTTTGTAGCCAGAAGGTTATGAAGTAAAGTATCTGCTCATGTTGAGTGCTGATAAATACAGTACATACTGGGCTTCATACTCCTACTCCAGTTGTGTGTTACCAACACCTCTCTTTCTCCCGTAGAGCCCTGTTTGCATGGTTGAGATTAGATAATTCAGGGGTGAGCAAACTTTTTATGCCGAGCCCCCCTTTTCATCCGTAAAATTTCTCGGGCCCCCCCCTGCCTGATGTAATCAAAATCACATGAAAAAAAAAATGAAAAAAACCTTTATTAAACGGTATACACTATAAATCCAAATATGTCTAAATACTTACATATTTCAACAGCTCGCGCTTGCAAAATTAGGCTGCATCCACGCTGCCGCTGAGAGCGGTGACATCACCAACTCTCCAAGCATGAGCACAGGGTGTCCTGCATAATTTTGCTAGCGTGGATCGGGGCTATGTGTGTGTGTTTGTGTGTGGCTGTGTGTGTATTGACTGCTGCTGAGCGCACTTCAAAGTCAATTTTGTTTGTCTCCCCAAGCGCCAAGCTTGGGAGAGCGTACGTGCACAAAGGCAATACTTTTGGGGGGCATTCATCCACCTCTTTGCTACCTCCATTCCCTTTCCCCCCCCTTTTTTTTCTTCCTTCCCCTCCATGCTTTTTGTCTTGCTATCCCCAGTGTCATCCACACTCCTACCTACAGTATTATTTTTTTTTTTCCGTTTTCAATGTTGTGTTTTCACAGTTTTTTTTACATTAGTTCTGTACATTCATAGTACGAGTGATATAGTGGCAGCCGACCCTTTCACTTGCAGAGCATCTCAGCGAAGCAGGTTGCCAGCAGAGGAGAGCAGGACCACAGCGCTATTGCAGGGCAGACAACGGGAGGGGCGTTTGACTTCACCGTGCTCGGGCGTGCTCCTCCCCGTACCTCCGAAGCCCCTGCGCGTGCGCACACACACACCATCACGTGGCCGTCACCTGCACTATCCTGTTCAGCCACCCGCACACATCTTTGGCTGCCCGCCCGTGCACATCTTCTTGGCCGCCCCTCACGCACAGCTTTTTCGTCCTCCCGCGCACAGCGTCTGCCGGTCCGCCCACCCAGTTTTCGCCGCACGCCTCCTGCGCCCCCCTAATCTTGCGCCTCATTGCCCCCCCAGTTTGCGCACCACTGCACTACAACACACACTCTCTCTCAATCAATCCCCACACACACACACACACACACACACACACATACTCAATCCACACACACAACACAAACAACACACCACACACACACACACCAATCCAAATAACACACAAAACACACACACAAAAAAACACAATTAATCCCCCCCCCCAACACCACACACACTCAATCCCCACACCACAACTAAAACCCCACAACACACAACAAATCCACACACACACACACTCAATCCCCCGACACACACACTCAATCCCCCCCCACACACACTCAATCCCCCCCCCACACACACTCAATCCCCCACACACACACTCAATCCACCCCACACACACACTCAATCCCCCCCACACACCACGCTCAATCCCCACCACACACGCTCAAGCCCCCCCACCACACACGCTCAATCCCCCCACACCACCACAGCTCAATCCCCCCCCACACACGCTCAATCCCCCCCACACACGCTCAATCCCCCCACACACGCTCAATCCCCCGCACACGCTCAATCCCCCGCACATACACTCAAGCCCCCTCACACACACACACACTCAAGCCCCCCTCACACACACACAATCATCCCCCCCCACACACACACACTCATTCCCCCCCCAGAAACACACTCAACCCCCCCCACACACACTCAATCCCCCCCCCACACACTCAAATCCCACCCCACACACACTCAAATCACCACACACACACTCAAATCACCACACACACACTCAATCCCCCCCCACACACACACACAAACACAATCAGTCACACAATTTCACCTGGGGGGGTGACATGCTCCGATCCCCCAACCCCCCATGCTGCTGAAAACTGGTGCGGGAAGCAGACAGGAAGAGAAGGAGGGGCTGTCTGTGTGCAGAGAGAAGCCCCGCCCCCTCTGCAAGACACAGACACAGAAGCAGCAGCACGGATCTTCTGGCCGCCCGTGCACAGCTCTGCCCGACCCCAGGTTTCCCTGCAAGCAGCCCGCGCCCCCCCTACATAATCGTGCACCCCCCCAAGGGGGCGCGCCCCCCAGTTTGCGCACCACTGAGATAATTCATAATACAATAGTGCTCAGCGCTAGATGCTACATGTTCTTAGGTTGCATCACTTGTGCCCGGGTCTCAGTGCTAACATTTTCAAAATTGTGCTGTGTGGTTACATTCTTAGGTCAAGATCATACTTGATCTAGGTTAAAAGACGTAGGCTACGGCCCCGCTGTCTGCGCTGCACGCGCGTCTGCCAGGCTGGCGGCGCGTGCATCCGAGTTCCCCGGTCTGCAGTGAGCTGCAGGGGGAAAGTCAGGGGGGGACATGACGGGGGAGCAGCCATGACGTCACCCTGCAGGTTCTCCCTCATTGGCTGAACCACCGGGGGGCGTGGCCTTACGCTCCGTCGCTACAACTAATCACAATTTTCCTGTCTGCAGGAAAAACGCGCGGCGACCGCCCCTTGCAGCGGGCCCGACCCCATTGAGGGGCGGCTCTTGTCCCTGCCGGGCGCTGCAGTAGCCAGCAGGGACCAAGCCCAAGCAGCCAAAGTGAAGCCACATTGGCAACAACAAGCTACTTTATTCAGGAGCGCTAGAGCAGTGGCAATGTGGTATTCCACAATATACAGTACTTTGAAAGAGAAGCCTCAAACGCTTCTGACCAACCATACATATAAGAAACCATACTGTACACAGAAAATGAGCCAATACTGCGCACTGCACATACACTGCACCACATAGAAAACCATTTCACATAATTTCTTCAAATCAGAAAACTGCAGAAGGATTTAACAATAAAATTAGCAAAAGGTGATAAATAAAATATCAATTTGTTTCAGGGGAGTCGGACAGGGCAAATTTGTTGTATGCATAAACTGCCAGGTGGGGCAGCACACATTGCAGAGCATATAAAAGCATGCAGTTCCACCCCCCCCCCCCCCCCCCTTAACAAAATGGGCTCATTGTGCCCTCTCTCACTTACAGCTGCTGAGTCCTAATGCCAGCACTTGATGCCCCACTGCACATATTCACTAAACACACTGATATAGTCAACTTTATCCTGTCTGCAGGCCATATCCCTAAGACCTGGAAAGCTGCCAGAGTTGTCCCAATCTTCAAAAATGGGGACAAAAACACTGTCTCAAACTACAGGCCAATCTCCCTTCTCCCAATACTATCCAAAGTCATGGAAAAATGTGTTCACTCCCAATTAAGCGATTACTATAACAAGACAAATTTCCCTAGCCAATTCCAATCTGGCTTTCGCCCCAAACACTCAGGTAACTACCCTGCTACAAGTTTGCAATGCAATCCAGTGTGGAATGGAACTGGGACAACTCACTGGTGCAATATTCCTAGATTTTGCAAAGGCTTTTGATACTGTTGATCATGCTATCCTGCTTAACAAACTCCAGTGCTCTGGAATAGGGAAGAAGCTTTAAACTGGTTTCATTCCGACCTATCAGGTAGATCCCAACATGTGTCCATCTCAGGCCCTAACTCTAACCCCTTGGATATCACCTGTGGCGTCCCGCAAAGGCTCTGTTCTGGGACCCCTACTCTTCTCAGTGTTCATAAATGATCTTCCTACAGCTTGTAAGGAAGCCTCAATACACATGTATGCAGATGACAATATCCTATATGCACACAGCCATAGCCTCTCTGACCTTGAACACATTCTTCAATCTGACTTTTTGAGACTTGAAAATTGGATTTCCCAAAACAAACTGTTTTTTTAACACTGACAAGACTGTAACAATGGTATTTGGGACCAAGGCTAAATTTCGAAAGCTTCCAATGACTGTGCTCCAGATCAAAACCAACGCTAAAACCACCCTAACTCCTGTTACTAGTTTTAAATACTTGGGCGTATGGTTTGAATCCCATTTAAGATTCAGGATGCACATTGATACCCTGACATCCAAAACCTATGCCAAACTAGTTGTACTTTACAGGAACAAATCCTCCCTAAGGCCTCGGCCATGCTCCCTGCTGGCGTGCTGAGGCGCAGGGAAAGCGGGTGCTTTCCCTGGCCTTGCGGTTGCTTACCGCACGCGCTGTCAGCGGGCCGTCAGGGGGCGGGCACGTCACTGGCCGGGGGCGGCCAGTGACATCGCGGAGCTGGTTCGCCCTCATTGGGCGAACCGCTCACGTGACCGCCCTGTCGCGCCGGCAAGCGGGGGAATTTGAAATTCCCCTAAGACCTGCGCATCCGAAAGCGTGCGGAAGCGCAGGTGAGCCCCTACTAAAGCCGCTCTAATTGCGGCTGTAGGGGCTCATTGCTGAGCGGGAGCGCGCCTCAGCACGCTTCCGCCAGCAAGCGGTAAACATGGCCGAGGCCTTCGTCTGCTGGTCAGAAAGCGTATCGCACAGGAGATGCAAATGCCAATTATCGACAATGGGGACATAGTATACGACTCGGCACCCCAAACCCACCTTACAAACTTGACACCCTCTACAATTCTATATGTCATTTTGTTCTCCAATGCAACTACAACACCCATCACTGCGAAATTGTTACGCCGGTGCTGCCCGCAGACCAGACCTGTCCCCTGAGCTGAAGGGGGAAGTGGTAATACACGCACCCGCAGCAAAGGGAGCGTGTCCGGAGTGTGGTATGAAGCGTTGCCAGGTGTAGTAAGGTAGACAATACTTGCCGGTACCGGTTGTAGAGATAGAGTGAAGGATGCCTCGCCGAAGTCAGGGAGTGAAGAGTATAGATAGGTCGTTGTCCAAGCCGTGTTCAAGGGGTTACCAGAGTGAGCGTTGTCCAAGGAGTGCCGAGATCGAGAGCCAGAGGGGGTAGTCGTACAAGCCGCGTCAGAACCTGTGAAAACACTGAGAGAATCCAGAAGTACTTCCATACAGAGACTATGTCGAGCAAAGACCGAGAGCAGAGAGGAGCTAGATAAAGCAGGAAGGTCCAATTAGGAACGGAGGCGGGACAGGAAGAGCTACAGGGAGACACTGCAGATTGGTGCAGGCATAACAGGCCAGGTGAGTCTTGTTAGTAACCTGAGTATGCTTGTGCAGTGTGCGGGGGCGGAGCCTGAGGTCCGGGGGACGGGAAGAAGAGTGTGCAGACTGAGCGTGCTCCGTAACTCGTGTACGCGCGTGAACCGAGCCAGTGGATGGTGCAGGTGTGCGTGCAGGAGGGCGTGGGCGCGCCCGGCGCTGAGCAGAGGAATCACCGAGGGGAGTGATCCCGCTACGGCGGCAGGGGCGAGGAGCCGTGGAGGCCGGTAAGGCAGGTTTGTTTTGTGTGTCCAGGGACTCCCTGCGGGAAGGGGGTGTTTTGTGTGGGGAGCGTGGAGAACGCCGATTCCTGACAGAAATGCTCCAAGAACTAGATTGGTCATCACTTGAGTCTAGGTGCAAAGTTCACCTTTCCTGTCTTGCCTTCAAATACTTTCTGGGCAAGCTACCTGTCTATCTGAACAAGCTCCTCACCCCTACCACACGCAGCATTGATCATCTGAGATCTGACTCCAAAACACTGTTCATGGTCCCAAGGTTCAACAAATTATCCGGCCGCTCCTCCTCTTACCGTGCACCCCAAATCTGGAACAATCTACTGGAGACTCTCACAGCCACCACCAGTCTAAGTTCTTTCAAAACTAAAGTTGTCTCACATTTTAATCTGGTGTGTAACTGTTACATATGCTTATAATATATATTATCTCTTACTGTGCATACAATGTCTTGTATATAATGTATACCCTGTTCACTTATGTAACTATGTATTGTAACCATGTATTATTTGTCATCTTAACTCTATGTCCAGGACATACTTGAAAACGAGAGGTAACTCTCAATGTATTACTGCCTGGTAAAACATTTTATTAATAAATAAATTTGCACACAGACTGATAACCAGGGGCACTGCTGTTCATAGTCTATGCAGATACAATGATATACACAGATGAACACGTACACAGATATACATATAGTATGTACTATTATATTAACAATATCTAAAAAATATTACATAATATTATTATATCTAGGCCCTTCAACACCAGACATTCTATTAAATCAGTTACTCATAGTCTGTTTATAAGGGCAGGATAAGAAATCAAACCTGCCTTTTAAATTCCACTCTCCAAATATCTCTCCTTCCTCCAGCAAATATTATTCATCTACCCATCTAAACTTTAATGTGTCTAACAAAAGGGGGTTTTCAGCAGACGCTTAACAGATAGTCCTGTTGGAATGTTTCCATTATCCTTTCAAAGTTAGCAGGTAAAATCAAGGCGGTGTCATTGTCTGGAGATTTGTTTTTGAATGAGCACAGTTGAAACTCAGTGTGATTTCCTGGCAGTGTGAACTAGGGTTATTTTGTATTCCAGATTTATTTAGGGTGATATCCTAGTTTGTGTTTTAGGTATGAATGTCATATCCCTTTTCATGAGGCCTGCATGGAAATTCTTCCTACATCTTAGGGCTGTTATATAGTGTGTGCGAACGTGTGCCTGTGCGAAGGCACGTGCCGCACACGTTTTGTGAGTATACTGTGCGCGACTGTATGTGTGTATGTATGTGAATGTATGTGTGTGTGTATGTATGTATGTGTTTTCAAATAAATAAATCCTGTAATAATTTTTTAACAACGTTGCACACACACACACACACACACACACACACACACACACACACACACACACACACACACACACACACGCGCGCGCGGTAGCAGCGCAAATTCTTTCTTCTTTTCATCTTTCCCCGTCGGCCAGTTCCTCTCCTTGCCGTGCGCGGCGCCATTATAGAAAGGATGACTAACGTCAGCCAACTATAAATCCCGCGCGTGCACGGTGTAGCGCACGGCGCACGGTGTAGCGCACGCCCGCACTATAGAACCAGCCTTAGCATTGGAAACCACCACAGTATATTCATTAGGAAAGAGCTACATGCAATCATGTGCAATATATCCTAATAGTTTTTACCATCTTTGTAGGAATAAACTACATCATTCGAACACAGTATTTTCCCTGTGAGTACAACCACCATCCCCAAACT
Source organism: Ascaphus truei (assembly GCA_036426205.1). Taxonomy (NCBI): domain Eukaryota; kingdom Metazoa; phylum Chordata; class Amphibia; order Anura; family Ascaphidae; genus Ascaphus; species Ascaphus truei. Next base: position 179,838,062 of record CM071570.1, read on the forward strand.
CTTAAGTAAAATACTGACGGGGTTACTCATGTGAGAGAGAACTGGTGACATAAACCTCTTCAGTAGCAGGATTATTCTTTATTGTGCATGTGCTGCATTTATGGACCTCAGATCTCTATGTATATTTATATTACAACAATGACGTTTCAGGCCAACATTGATGAAAGGCCATGTGATGTTGGCCTGAAACACTGTTGTTGTTGTAGCTGCTGCTCTATCAAATTAAGATTTTGCCATTTAATTGAAGCTTGTTCATTCCTTGTAAGGAGTAGACCGTGAGTTTTTGAATTGGAGAAAAAAGTCAGTGGCCCAAACAGTATAATACCATCTGAGGTAGTTTATGACTGTAAATAAGTTGGCAACAAGAAAACTTCCGCTTAATGTAATTTCCCAGTTCTTCTTACATGACCCAAATGAATTTCTGCCAGCTAAGGCTGCGCTTATAGTGCCGGCGACGTCGCGTCAAAACACATGCATTGCTGCCGCCGCCGCGTGCACTTATAGTAAGCGCAACGTGACGGCGCGACCGAGCGACGGCTTGGTCGTGATAGCTGGAAGTCATCTCAATTTGATTTTTCCAGCGACCGCAGCCTGATGTCGCTGGCACTATAAGAGTAGCCTAACGGTTCACAGCTTTTCTCTGACAATTGTTCTGAATTTGGTCTACACCAGGGCTTTCCAGCTAAGGTGCCTTGATGTGGCCCTTGAACTTTTGGCTTCTGCTAATTTCATAATACTTGCTTAAGTAACAAATGCAAATGTATATAGAACAAATGTTATAAATGCATAATGTTGAAATAGAATATGTTTTCTCCAATTTATCAAAAATGGGGTTACAATAAAGTTAAGCCCTTCTACGTCTAATTATTTTTCTCATCCAGGGAGAAGGAGCGGTTCAGTGAGTAACGACACTGACTGGCACTGAGTTTGAAGCAGGGGCGCCTGGTTAAATTCCCAGTGTCGGCTCCTTGTGACCTTGGGCAAGTCACTTTATCTCCCTGTGCCTCAGCCACCAAAAACATAGATTGTAAGCTCCACGGGGCAGGGACCTGTACCTGCAAAATGTCTCTGTAAAGCGCTATGTAAAACAAGTAGCGCTATACAAGAACATGCTATTATTATTATCCAGCCACTCTGGAAAACTATATGGTCTACACAGTCACATCTGCAACCCAAGATCCCGAGAAGTGCTTAGCAAAGATAGATACATTTAGCAGAGTGCGTCTAATTAAAAGTGTTATTTGAAAAAACAGGTTTAAAAATATGCAGTATTAAAAATGTATTTGTTAAATGATGTTACTATTATTCCTATCTTCATCAAAAAGGATTGTGATGTGTTCATGTAATAAAATAAAAATTATCTACACGCCATGGATGTTAATATTGTTCATGTTTAAGTGCTAATTGTTTTGTAAATTATTCATTTTCTTATGTTTACATTCCTTGAAATGATTGACTTCCCCGATGGTGACTAATGTAAATATTTGGTTTGCTTTTATCACCAAATATTATCCAGTGGTAAAAAAAAAACCCCAATGCATTTCTGTCTTATTGCGCTCATTGACTTGCACTGTGCTTGTAGAGTATTTCAGAACACAAATAAACATGTCATATTTTACACCATCTGCATATAGCTAAAAAAATCACAGTGTATTTTGAAATTTGACAGGACCGGTATTAGAAAATAGCATTTAACAAGTTTCAGAAACATTTCTGCTTTTCCTCTATTTGCAATTTATTCCCAAGATTAACAACAAAAAACAACCTATGCAGGATGATTTGAATAGAAAATTAACGGATAGTAAACAGTGCTTTTGGTTATATTTACTTTATGTTTTCAGAGCATGCCGTTGTAATATTAGATTTAATAGAGCTAACTACAGTAGCCCCTAAAGTGGGGCTCTTGGTATGTAAGTTCTGTAATGATTCTGCTCATGAATGTGTCAGTGAAGATGATTATTAGCTCAGGTGTACAGTATCTGTGTTGAATTATCTTGGATGTGATAAACACACTGAATTGTCTTTTTCCTCTTAATATGTTCAGGTATATTTTTTCAGCCAATCAGAGGGCTCACTGATTTTCTACATAAGACTTGCTTTACTGTAGGGACTGTGCAACATGCAATACAGAAGATTTGGCTTCCTCCTGCCCCACCCCTTTAAAGCTGCAGACCAAGCAATATCATACTTGTTTTTTTTTAAATAAATCAGTTCTGTACTATGAGAAAATACTTGTAGCATTTTTTTTAAACTCTGAGTGACATTTTTAATATATTATAATGTAACAAGCATTTTTTGTTTCTATAGATTGTAAGCTCTCAGAGCAGGGACTCCTTTTCCTAAATGTTACTTTTATGTCTGAAGCACTTCTTCCCTTTATGTGTTATCTATATTATTTGCCTTTTATGATTGTCACGTGTATTACTGCTGTGACCCGCTATGTACTTTAATGGCACTATATAAATAGACATACATACATAGCAACCATTTACAAAGTCACATTCCCTTCCTCTTCTAAAACAGGCTCTAGCACACCCCGCTTTTGAGCCCTGCTCTCTCTAGGAGTGCACCAATTTTATCTAGTAACTGCCTGGTCACATGATTTTCCCGAATGCAGGCACTCAGGATTTAGTCAAAATGAGAGTACTTAGCTGTCGGTGCTCTGTTTCAAAATGAGACCGAGGGTCCCAAAGGATGCCTAGTTTGAGCCCTTAACAAAGTCAGCGTGACACTACCGAAAACGTTGTTTTATTCTTGGCACATTAAAGCCTTTTGCTTAAGTCTGTGTGCTTATGTTTCTCTCTGCCCACATTATTTTCCCCACAGAACTTTGCATCTTTGGTCCTCTTCTGCTGCACTGATGGCCATTTAGTGAACCCCCTAGCTGAATCTTCGCTGAACGATCACAGAACGGATCGATCGGCAACTTAGCTAATTACTTATTGTGTGGATTGTATGGATGCACATATTAAATGGAAAAAATCCACTTAAAAAAAAACCTGCAGCTTGGACTGCTGCTTTAATAGTTGTGAAGGAATCAGACTTGAGCTACTGCAGCAGTTACTACAGCCACTAATAAGCCTTAGCCCCACATGCACTTTTAGAGGACTAGCTCAGACTGAAGCCGTCATACCAGATAAACCTGTTGTCCTGGTGCATTACCAGCAGCATTACCTCCCCACCCAACCTAGTAGCACCTGTATATAATGGAGCATGTCATGCTTCTCTGTCTATCACTCACCCAATTAAGGCTTAGGGCTTAGACTTTGGGGTGCAAACCCCCAATATTGTGTTAGAAACAAGATTCAAGGAGCAACTTTTAAACTGTTAAACTGCTGAGAATAAATTAGATATTCTTCCTGCGAGTTAAGGCTCCAAATTAGTGAGTTGCGACAGGAAAGTGCCTGCAACAATCATGGAATAGACAAGTGGCTTCCAAACTTTTTGGGGTTAAGGAACTGTATAATTATATAATAATATTATTATAATTCCCTGTACTGTATTCTTTGTGAAGCGCTGAGTACACTTTTGGCGCTATATAAAGACATACAATACAAATAGCATGTTCTTGTATAGCGCTGCTAGTTTTACTTAGCGCTTTACAGAGACATTTGGCACAGTCCCTGCCCCGTGAAACTTACAATCTATGTTTTTGGTGCCTGAGGCACCTAGAAACCCTGGTTGAAAAACACTGAATTAGGTGTTTAAAACTCTACTAACCCGTTATCTGCTAAAGAGGTCCAATAAACAATGCAAAACAATGTCAGGCCTCTACAGCAGTGACGTAAAAAAACAAACATATTTTTTTTAAGCAATTCCTATGAATTGCTGGAAGTGTACCTGAAAGAGTTTAAAAGTAGCAGGCATGGATAGAGTTAATTGCTCTGTGTGAGAAAGTAAACCCCAGGAGGCAGGGCCAGTGACTAATGCACTAGTGTCTGAATCAGAGGGAAAGAAAGTGAGAGAAATCAAAATGGCAATGTCAGCTGTGCTGCCGCAAATTAACTCCTTCAACGCCAACGGGACCTGCATATGTCCTGAGTTTCCCTTTATTGTGAAGACTAAAAATGTAGTATTGTTTTACTTTCTTCCCCCCAAAAGTTCCCTCTTCCCAGTGCATGTGACTCTATAGACGATTTCTCTCATTACATAGGAATCTGATTGCCATTGAGACTTCAATGAATGATATTTCACTGGGGTTTTTACGTTTGCCTTCCTCTGGATTAACATACTGTAAATACAGATATAAGATGAGTATCTAACATTGAAATGTAACAGGTTGAACTCGATAGGCATATGCCTTTTTTTAACCATCTATTATATGTAACTATCTAAATATTTATGATGAGTTTTTACAACTTGGGATATCTGTGCCTGCAATGCAGGTCTCACAGGGGGTTAATAACCCATGAGAGTGGAAGGAAGTACACAGGATGGCAGACTACCAAATGTCCCACTCTCTATCCACAGCTCTTAAGGGGCAGTCCCTCCTGTATGTTTAGTTATTTTTTTTTACATTTATGCACAGCACTGTATAGTAGGGTGTTTGTATTCACCGTCCTAGTTTTTAGTTTGCCATTATGTTTAAATTGTGTATATTAATTGAGGCCATTACCTAAATTAATAGCACTGATAATTCACTCAACATTGTAATTCTATACATGTTGAAGTGGCCGTTTGGGCTGAAAATACCCTTAATCTATGGGTATTTTTGGCACAGTACAGCCAGAATGGCCGCTTCAGCATACAGTATATAGAATTACCCCTTTAATAATATTAATATACCTCAAATAACCTTATCTGAGATCAAGATCAGACATTTTTATTTGTAGCCTCCATGGAAAACAGCTGTGTTGCTTGTTGAAGTGGAGAATGTGAAAACAAACTTCACAAGTTTTCATGTGAATAATATGCTTCAGGCTTTGGGCCTTTTCAAATAAAATAAAAATAGGGTTGATAAATTGCTCTAAAGAGCATCACATTTTGTGGCAGGGGGTGGCTACACTTTAAATTCACTTCTGGCTTATTTTGAAAACGGATTGTACCGACAACACTGGAGGAAAAACACAATGAAAATTAAGGGCCTTGCAAAACATTTGCAAGGCCCTTTATTTTCATTATGTATTTTCCCCCCAGATATGTCGGTACAATCTGTTTTTAAAATAAGCCAGAAGTGAATAGACAATGGACAAAGTTGAGTATAAGTGCTATTGACGACAAAATACCTTATGTGAAATGTATTCTAATACCCAAAGTGAGTCTGTATTAGCGAATGAACAGACCCCTAACACATGAAAAAAATAACTTGACATTACGTGTGTGTGTGTGTGTGTGTGTGTGTGTGTGTGTGTGTGTGTGTACACACACCTTTACAATATACTTTTACCTGTAATGAGTTAGATCCAATTTAAGAAATAATTCTATATAGAACATTGAATGTGTGTATAGAGAACAAGCACTAGTTTTATAGCAGACACAGGTTATTCAGATTTCCGAATTTAATGAAGACCATTGCCCTGCAGTCTATGCTGGTAACTAATGTAAGAGTATGTATGTTACCACTGAATCACTCAGTCCATGACCTTGATATCCTGTTTGCGGACACTACATAGGGTCTTTTGTAAGCATCCCCCGGAACAGTAAAGAAATGGCTAGCCTTCTTTCCAGCCTCAAACACAACATTATTAATACTACCGAATACAGCGCCTTAGATTATATGTATGCGAGTATGCCATCCATGTACTTTTCATGTTTAAATGATAACTAAACTCCCCCTTGCCCCACAAACGCGCCTTTCCTGCAACACGTTAACAAACACAGGCCGGGCTTAGCTAAAACAACCCAACGCGCGGCCAGGGAAAGACGGACCAGTGCCAAAGTGCAGTAATATGGGCCGCGCAACACATACAATCCAGAGCAGTGTATCCTAAAGCATGTACACTGCGGATTAGCAATGTAACACCCGCTACTGCCCTGCATGCCCATCTTTTATTCGGAGCGGTGCAGTAGAAGAGAATGCTGCAGCCGTATCACACGCGAGCACATTCCATCCGGGCCTGCGTTCTGGACTAGAACATTACGGGGCCGAGAATTCCGCCCACTGAGTGGGGGCGGGTGGGAAAGCAGCGGCTTGGCCGCGAGGTGACCAGCGCCGGTAGTCACGCACGTCATCGTACAGAGAAGGGGGGGACGTGCAGCCTCGCCTTCGCGTTAAGCCCCGCCCCCTCCCACACAGCCGTCTGTCTGCCGATCTCGCTAGGAGCGCACCCCGCCTCGAAATTGTGGGCGCGCTGACGTCACCGAAGTAGCCCCGCCCAGCACACGGCTATATAAGGCAGGCGAGCCGCCAGCTCGATCTCTTCTTCACCGGGTCTGTCGTGAGTTCTCAGGTAAGAGCAGGAGCCACGCGGACACAGCGTGGTGGGAGCGGCGCGTGGGTGACGGAAGGTTCGGGGCCCGCGAGCTCATCATGCTTCCTCGGCCGTTGGAATTTGTCCTGTGTTGGCGTTGTCCCGCCCTGATATTGCGGTGGCGCCGGGCAGACCGTTTCGGGCCTATGTTTCCGAGGGCGGCCTACCATCCGAGTGGCATCACCGGGCAGGGGTGCCATCCGCAGTCCCGCAGTGGATATCCGGGTTGTTACCGGGGGGACGCTCCCCGAGCGGCCGCTATTTCGGCGCGGATGAGATGGGGGAGTCGCTATTTCGCAGTTGGCAGGCTGCAGGCCTTGTTGGGCAGTTCGGGGAGTGGGCCTGGCCGGCTTCTTATTAGTGCTGGTAACGTGGGGATCCTGGTGGCGACCTGGGCCGCCGGAGCGAGAGGGAAACTGGTCTCGATGTGGGTGACTGGTGGATTTTGGTTTATTTATCACTCGCGTATTTGGCTCCTGATTCGGGTGTTGAATGTTTTCAATGATGGTTAATATGCACAGCCGGACTCTGATATTTGTCTTATGTGGCTGGTGCATGGCACTGATGTTTTACTGATATTGGTGGTTAGCTTTGCACTGCGCTTCAGTGGCAGGCGTGCAATACAGCCTATATTTAGTGCTTTCCTTGTATGGTTGCTGCAGTGTTTCAGCGCAGCGGTGGCTGTGCGCTGGCACACCCTTGTTGCCCTCTTGTGCTTTTCCTACGAGTTGCTTATAATGGTAAATGTGTGTAGCTGACTGCTGTGGTGCCTGGGATTGCGTTGAGCTTGTCTCTAGTTCTGGAAAGCTGTGCTTGCAGCTTTGGGAGGTTTCTTGCTGGTTACTACAATATAAAGATGGCCGCTGTCTGCTGATCTGCTTTTCCTCCCTCAAGATGGAGGCTGATGAGTCAGAACTGGAGACAAAAGAGCCAGTAGCGGCGCCACTTGCAGGGCCGGCCACATGCACCAGGGGGAGGAGGGGAACACTGCTCGGTCACGCCTGCTATTGGTCAACTATTACACTTTTTTTAAATGACTTTAAACCAAACCTTTTACTTAAGAAAATAAGTTTTCTCTTTGTGGTGGGTGGAGCCGCATGATTCCCACCGGCACAAGTGGTTGTTGTGCAACGCCTGGACTCTGCATGCTTGGGTTTTAAACCCGGTAGTGCTTGCTTCTAATGAAAAGCGCATATTGTTTAACTTTTTTTTTGTTTGTTTTTTTTTTCCATAGGTGTCCATCGCCAAACATCTAACAAGCCACAATGGGAAAGGAAAAGATTCACATCAACATCGTTGTCATTGGACACGTAGACTCTGGCAAGTCCACAACCACCGGACATCTTATCTACAAATGCGGTGGTATCGACAAGAGAACCATTGAGAAGTTCGAGAAGGAAGCTGCTGAGGTGAGTGGGCATTTAAGTTGAGCACAATACATAAAGTTGGGGCTGTTTCATACATGCAAAGTATGTTGGCAAGTTTATATGGTGCATTATTTACAGCGAAGTACTAGATCATTGTGATTGGGGAAATTAAGTTTATTTTAACATTTACTAGGTGTTTATGGTGTATTCTTGCATTTCTGGAGGCCTTTCCAAATTGGCAATGGCGTATTGTAGTCTGGTTAATTAGCTGCTGCATATTCTTAAAATATATATATATTTATTTTAAAGTAGTCTCTTTAATATATTAACTTTAACCTGGTCTGTAAGCATTCCAAGTTTTGTTTGGGATTTTAGTGTATTACATAGTTTTCTGTTTTCAGTGCTTACTAATGCAAGGCTTTTCATGCACTTTATTTTAACAGATGGGAAAGGGCTCCTTCAAGTATGCCTGGGTTTTGGACAAACTGAAGGCCGAACGTGAACGTGGTATTACCATTGACATCTCCCTGTGGAAATTTGAGACCAGCAGATACTATGTCACTATTATTGATGCCCCTGGCCACAGAGACTTCATTAAGAACATGATCACTGGTACTTCTCAGGTATGTGGTTTGCTTGGGCAATGCATTTGTGTGAATCTCAATTTTTTGTTTCGGTTAGATCTCTAAACTTTTTGTTCTCTTATAGGCCGACTGTGCTGTCCTGATCGTTGCTGCTGGTGTTGGTGAGTTTGAAGCTGGTATTTCAAAGAACGGACAAACTCGCGAGCATGCCCTCCTGGCCTACACTCTGGGTGTGAAGCAACTGATAGTTGGCGTTAACAAGATGGATTCCACTGAGCCACCTTACAGCCAGAAAAGATACGAGGAAATTGTTAAGGAAGTCAGCACTTACATCAAGAAGATTGGTTACAACCCTGACACAGTTGCCTTTGTGCCAATTTCTGGTTGGAACGGTGACAACATGCTTGAGCCCAGTGCCAATGTAAGTCATGTTTATTTTTTTATTTTGAAGTATTTGTTTTATATACAAGTGATGTCTAGTTGATCTAATTTTGATTGGACACCACAAAACTGCTTGATCCTCAATGTTTGCTTGTTGGGTGTGTCTATTTCTCCCACTGTGGGATGATTCAGGAAACGGTTTTTGTTTGAATTATGGTACCAAGTGGCTCTTTTTTTTTTCTCTTGCAGATGCCTTGGTTCAAGGGATGGAAGATATCACGTAAAGAGGCTAATGGCGCTGGAACTACTCTGCTTGAAGCCCTTGATGCCATTCTGCCACCCAGTCGTCCCACCGACAAGGCTCTTCGTCTGCCTTTGCAGGACGTTTACAAGATTGGTGGTAAGTGTGCAGATCTGCGGACTGCCCCCCCCCCCCTTTTTTTTTTTTTTTTTTTAAGCACACTAATGGGGTGTTGGTGTACAGCAAGGCCCAGGTAAGTAAAAGGGTGCCAAGCTTTAGCACATTCTTATTTGTTTGAATGGGGCTAAATTTGAGCTAAAGCATTTGCACCCTTTTGTGTGTTTGGGCCTAAATGTAATGTATTCAAAACGACACTTTCTCCGTGTCAGTTGCATCCTGATTAGTATAGCCTTCTAGTCTACTGCAGGGTTTTCATTGGGTTCTGTGGGCATACCTAAAGGGTTCCCTGCAATTTTCATTGATCGCAGACATGCTATTAGAGGGTTGGGGTTCCCCTGAATTTCATAATATTACGGTTCCTTAAAGTTGAAACCACAGGTCTAGTGATTAACTTTAGATTTTCAACTAAAGCATCAACCTTATGACTTGCACAAACTGTTACTACTCCCCCTGAATCAAATGGGTGGTGTTTTGCATGATGTAAACTTGTAGTAATATCAGCATTTGTTTGATCTTCCAGGTATTGGCACAGTACCAGTCGGTCGTGTGGAAACTGGTATCCTGAAACCAGGCATGGTGGTAACTTTTGCACCTGTGAACGTAACAACTGAAGTAAAATCTGTCGAAATGCACCATGAAGCTCTAACTGAAGCTATGCCCGGTGATAATGTTGGTTTCAACGTAAAGAACGTTTCTGTCAAGGATGTCCGCCGTGGTAACGTCGCTGGTGATAGCAAGAATGACCCACCCATGGAAGCTGGTGGATTTACAGCACAGGTATGTGTCCGTAGTGAACCCTTTAAGGATAACTCCACTACCATGCACACTGTATCTATTGTACAAGGCACATCATTTTCCTCTTATAGTGATTATTTTTAGGCGTAGGTGGAAAGTGTTGGTCCAAGCAGCCAGGGTTTTTTTTTTTCCCTGCCCCTGTCCTGAAGGAAAGATAAGCATTTGACATTGCTGTAATTTTTTTTTTTCTCTTTACAGGTCATCATCCTGAACCACCCTGGCCAGATTGGTGCTGGATATGCGCCTGTTTTGGATTGTCACACTGCTCACATTGCTTGCAAATTTGCTGAGCTAAAGGAAAAGATTGATCGTCGGTCTGGTAAGAAGCTGGAAGACAACCCCAAGTTCCTGAAGTCTGGTGATGCTGCCATTGTTGACATGGTCCCAGGCAAACCCATGTGTGTGGAGAGCTTCTCTGACTATCCTCCCCTTGGTAAGTTGTCCTTTCAATATTTAGGTACTTGTTGCTGATTTGTCAGTTTGGTTGACTTGAAAAAAATCATTTTCTCATGTGCAATATGCACTAGCAGTAGGGGGCATGGTCTTAACATAAAAAATAAAATAGGTTGGCTAATGCAACCACAAAAATTGGATATTGGTTTTAGCTTGTGCTATAGGCATGCTCAAGTTTTTGCTTTCCTAATAATTGTAACGGTGGTATAGAATATTGTGGCTTAACAACTGTTTCTATTTTTAGGTCGTTTTGCTGTACGTGACATGAGAAAGACTGTTGCTGTTGGTGTCATCAAAGCAGTCTAGAAGAAGGCTGTTAGAAGTTGCAAAGTCACAAAGTCTGCTCAGAAAGCTCAGAAAACGAAATGAATGTTTAGCAAATCACCAGCCACCTCAGTCTTAACCAGCGGTGGAAGATCGGTCTCAGAACTGTTTGTCTCAATTGGCCATTTAAGTTTAATAGTAAAAGGCTGGTTAATGATTACAATGCATCGTAAAAGCTTCAGAAGGAAAGGAATGTTTGTGGACCATTTGTTTGTGGCAGTTTTAAGTTATTAGTGTTTTAAAATCAGTAATTTTTAAATGGAAACAACTTGACCAAAATCTGTCACAGAATTTGAGACCATTAAAGTTAATGAGAACATGTGTTGCGTTTACATTGCATGGTTTCTGCTGATGGCAGTAAGTGGGAGGAGGGGGTCACTAATGGGGAACTGGGTCAGCAGAGCTTGCCTGCCAGTTAAATAGCAATGCTTACATTTAATTTCATGATGTATAAATTGGTCTTTCATGGTGTTGACACAACAATTTTAAAGCAACATTTCATTCAAAATACTTTATTTTTCATACACCATTTGTGTAGTAATACTTTTTTAGGCCCATGATTTTTAATGTTGAGATTCATTGGGTTGCTGTAATGACTAGGCAGCAACATTGCATTAACTGGGAAGCTGGATCTATGCTAATCTGCTGTTAAGACATTTGCAGTGCTGTAGTAAATACAGCAGTTTTTATTAACTGGGCTGCTTGAAGAGGTTAACGGATATATCATCCAGCAAGATAAGTGACAGTTAATTAAGAGCACTTGGGCATGATCTACTTGCTTGAGATTGGTTTACAGCACTATGGTTTACGGTGTACTGTGAGTTGTGAAAATAGGATTGTCCAGTGACAGATAAAACTGTGGTAAAGTGACAAAACAAAATGTGTCTGACATCTATTCCAATGTCACATTGCAAAGCCAGTATAACCTACTCATCTGTAGGTTTTACTGGCTATACAGTTGAAACCAGGTTGGGCTTAAAAGCCGTAATGTGGCAGGTATATGCTTATGGCTCCATGTAAAAGGTGACACATCATTTTCATGTCCTTACCCAGATTCCTGGGGTGCTGTGAAAGCATATGCTAAGGCAGCGGTGCGCAAACTGGGGCGCGACACTGCCGACGGGGGGCGCTGGGTTTACAGAGGCCCCGCGCACTTCCCGAAGGCACTTAAATTAAGTGCCGGGGGAGCTGCAGGGCCTCTGTAAACCTAACTTACCGTGGCTCCGGCGGCTTCCTCCCTGCGGCGCCATGGCAACGTGGCGTCAAAATGACGTTGCGAGGTCATGTGATGTCACATTGCTATGGCAACGTGACGTCATTACGCCGGAGCGCGGGTAAGTTGGGGGGAGCGAGGGGACAGCCGTCAGGGGGGCGCAGGGAAAAAAGTCTGCGCCCCCCTGTGCTAAGGCACGGGTGCGCAAACTTCCACCCAGGCACACCTCTGGGCCCCTGTGCTAAGGCACGGGTGCGCAAACTTCCACCCAGGCACACCTCTGCCTCTCGGTGCCCCATGTCTCCCCTGCTCGACCCTGGTGTCAAATGACATCACATTGCCATGGTGTCATTGGATGCCGGTTTACTAGGACAATATGTTGCTGGAAGGGAAGTGTATTATAGAGGCCTTGTGCGGTCCCTCTGCATTTAAGTGCCTGGGGTTAGCGCGTGGGACCTCTAGAATTGCTTTGCACCCCCTAGTTTGTGCACTGCTGGGCTATGGGATAATAGTGACAGGGAGGGCTGCAGACAGACCTGTTTGAGACAATGTATTCACAAGGTAGTACTTTGCTATATTATGTATACCTTATTTTTTTTTAAGAAAGTTACCTGGATGGGGTTTTAACTTTTTTTTTTTTTAACCTTCTCTTCCCGACCCCTCCTAAAAGGCTACACGCATGTTCCATGGCACTTGCCTATAGATTTTAGGAAAATGGTACTGGGGATATTTTAATCTTGCCCTTTTAGTTCTTGGGTATGCATCTGCGAAAGGATTGCACAGCTAGCTGGAAAATGACATGGTTATAAGGTTTATCCAGGCCTGCATTCTGTTAATACTTTATTTGATTGTGGTGAGTAAAAAGTGTTAACCCTCCATCATGCAGGGTGCAATTAGTTTATCTGCATGTTTTCTTTTCCTCAGCTTTCTCTGATCATGCATCATTATGTTGCAAACTAAGGATTGTGCTGTGACCTGCAAATAACACTTTCATCCTATTAATATTCAGAGCTACCATAAAGCTTGCTGTAATGTTATGCCAGGGACAAGAAAGTACAGGTGTCTTCAGTTGGACCCAATGCATGATCCTAAGAGGTTCAAAAGCTGATACTGTAAAATGATAGTACAATAAAATGTATACTTTTAATGACTGGGTCCACTGATTCTCTACTTTCTTGTCCCATAACTTATCAACAGGGCTACTTGACCAGTTAGTGCAGGGGCCTGCAGCCTCAAAGGGCCATTTTATATATTAAAAAAAATGCATGAATATTACACCACTACAAACTCATAATGTACACCAACTGCATTAACATGGCAAAAATATGTGCGAATAAAATGCATCTCAATAATCCCTTTAGTTAATTTATTTCCCCCATTTTCTGGGCAAAACTCATTACAAATACACATACATTCACTACCCCCTGGCCCCACCCCCACTACACATACTTTAACACACACCCCCCCTCCCTATAGCAAATGAAAATAACACCTGTGAGCACACTTTCAAATGTTTCATACCGTCTGCAACCCTGTTATTTACCATTACCACACAGCATAGTGTGCTTCCACTGTAGCAAGGGATTCTGGGAAATGACATGCAGTGTCACCTTTGCTTCAACGCCATTTTGACATGGACCCTAAATGTATGCTTGCTGCATTATAAATACAAATAAACATTAGCAGGCCCCCCAAATACACATTACCCACCCAAATATATACACATTACTACATTCGGCCTCACCTTCACTCCTGCCAGTGGTCGGGCCTCTTGTTACCGCTGGACCCGGCGTCTCCCCTATTGCTTCCCTAACTCCTGTACTGTCCACGCTGGGCTCTGACATCGGCTCGCACCGGCATAAGAGCCCGGCGTGAGACGAGACGAGTCAGCAAGCAGCTGGGGAGATGCCGGGTCTGGCAGTAATGGGGCCCGATCAGCGCCGCCTGTGCCCTATACCCACGGCCAGGATATTGAGGGAGTCAACAGCTGGGGGTTGGTAACCTGCAGAGAGCCACAAGTAGGAGTTGAAAGCCACAGGTTGCCGGCCCCTGAGCATATCCTGTCACTTTTGATACACATGATATGCCCAGGACATACTTGAAAACGAGAGGTAACTCAATGTATTACTTCCTGGTAACACATTTTATAAATAAAAACATGAAGGTCAAGGGGAAAAAAGTGACTGATGCAAACATTGTTTCATTAAAACAGCTTTATTTGCACAATTAAATGACTAATGAACAAGAAAAAATTCGGTCCACATTAAAAGAAAATATAAATTTTAATTGGACTAACATTTTACAGTACAGTATAAGCATTTGAACCTCAGGATTCTTCATTGGGACCAACTCATCACACCTTAGCACTGTATGCAGTAGAAATTTTGAGTTTTAGTAGAGATTGAGTACCCATGTCTATTACAAGTAAAAAGTATCTCAGGTACTTGGATATAAAAGGCCAAACTTATGATATACGGTAGCACAATTTTCAATTGAATTTTTCCCTTTTATAAAGCTGGTACAATTCTTTTGCAGCTGTGAGATTGAGTAAATAACCCCTTCTGGCACTGAATGGCTCAACATGTCTTCTGGAGTAGCACAATTAAGCAAATATTTCCAGAGTGACTTGCTAAACATCCTCAAGGACAGACATTTGAATGGCATAGAGGCTTCTTTGACATAAAGCAGCCTAAAATAAAATTGAATAGGCCCAAAGTTATTAAAGGTGCAAAACTTTTTCCATGATCCACTAAGTGCTGATCCAGTTAATGCTTGATATGATAAGCTGTATTGGTGCTTGGTGAATGTAACCCATTAAGTACCATTCACTAAAGGGAGCTTTTTTTTAAGCATTAGCATTTTTTTAAATTTGAATTAAAGGAGATGAGATGTGCCAAAGTATCACAGCATGACCCGATATCCATGATGCTATGATGTCTTGATCTTGCAATTGAATTTTTTTATTTTACATCCGTGTTTTCTTCAATTGAAAACGTGTGTGGCTTTTACAATAATGCAAAGAAAACAATGTGTGCTGTGCATTTTCAAGTACATTGTGATTGCATCAAGCACAGCTTAGGTGCCTCTTTGCAGCAATGTGGTAAGAGTTGTTCAGCAACTTCAATAAATCACCCTACTATGAATGAATACATCAGTCATATACAGTACATGTATAATACTTTTCATTACATATATTAGATGAGGGTATGTGAAGTTCAAAGCTACTCTAGCCAATCAATATATTTTCAAATCATTTCACTACTACATTCAAATACATTTGTCTGTACCTTGAAATGGCATATCTAAAAAAGAGAAGACCTCACGTTCAAACTAGGAACATCCAAACAGTTTTCAGGTTGTGCAGCAGGACTTGGTTTTTTCATGCCCAGTCCATATGGTATACTCACCTGTGTGCAAAATCATTTGTATGTTCCTTGAAAAATAATTTAAAAAGTAGGCATGCGCTGCCAACGTGTGGTTATTTTCAGTGCTTCACTGCAGCAAGGGATTCTGGGAAAATTAAGCCATAATGTGTGTTCCTTGTTGCCAAAAGAATAAAAATGCACACATAGGCACTTCTAGAGGTAAATTAATACACATTCCCAGCACGCTCTAACTCCAACACCCACCACATTATAGATAAATAAATATATAAGAATGGCCGCCGTATGAATCCCACGCTGGATGTGGCCTCGTGCGTGTGCGCAGTGTCGTAGTGATGTAATCGCGCTATCAGAGTCCCTGACGCAATTCGTCACCACTGGGCGACTTTTTCAAAGGGCTGATAGTGGATAGACTTATAGCCAGTTCGTTGCTTAGCAACCCGTAATTGAGCAAAAAAAAAAATATTAATGAATTGAAGTATTTATTGAGGGAAAAAAAATACGTTGGTTTTTCCATAGATCCTTCCTGCATTATTTTTTCATTATTTTAACCTTATCCATATCTTGTTCTTTTGCCAGTTATTTATTTATATATTGTATATCACATATAGCCCATTCTAATCAGAACATCATGGGTTAAATAATTGCTCAATTACGGGTTGCTAAGCAACGAACTGGCTATAAGTATACAGCACTGCAGTCTATCCACTATCAGCCCTTTGAGAAAGTCACCCAGTGGTGACGAAACACGTCAGGGACTCTGATAGCGCGATTACGTCACTACGACACTGCGCACGCGCACGAGGCCACATCCAGCGTGGGATTCATACGGCGGCCATTCTTAGTGGAGAGGCGATTGTCTGGACTCCGGTGGACTAATTCTAGTCGGCAAACGGCACCCCTGGCATCCGGTGAGCTGTGATCTCTACACGCAGAACTGAGGGAGCCCACAAGTACGGACGTTTTGCAGCAAAGAAACCGGATGGTGGTGATATTATCACAAATTGCCTTATTATCATTTTACTCTTGTGAGTGTGTTTCTTTCCCCCCCCCCCCTTCCCCTTTTTAATATTAAAAAACAAATCCTGTTTATGCTATGGGGCGTGCGCTCTCTCTCTTTTTTGTTTATTATTATAGCTATCTATATATCTCAAATATTCCTGTATGCTCATTTGCATGTCTTAGGCAGATATATATATATATATATATATATATATATATATGTTTGTGTGTGTGTGTGTGTGTGTGTTTCTGAGAGCTTCCTGGGTATCTGAATATATGTAATTTCTTATTTATTGTCCCATGGACTAAACTTTGTGAAATATGTGTAAGTGCCTGAAGGGATTAAATAAATTAAGCATATGCTTTTGTGATTTATTGCAATTAAAAGTTGGCCAAAGCCAGTATCAGAGTTCCCTTATTATAAAGGTGAACTGTGGGTGCACAAATACCCTAGTGTGAAATATAAAAACTTATACATATCTCTTCTTTCTATCAGCCATAGACACTCATCTGTTCTTCGGGGAGGGGGGGGGGGGGTGATGTGTAGTTTTTTGGAGGTGTATGGCTCCTCCCCTCAGGACAGCACCCCTACCAATCCTCCAATTAGCATAAAGGTATCATAGACCTCATTGTCAGTCTACACATCGCCCTCCACTGAAAAGCAGGTGAGTGTCTACGGCTGACAGAAAGAAGAGATATGTGTTAGTTTTAATATTTCACACTAGAGTATTTGTGCAATAAATTAGGATTCAAATTATTTTATTTCTCAAAATCTACTGAAACAATTTTCACCAGGCTTGGAAAAACAATTTAGATCGATAGTCTCACTCAAGTCTGTCCGATTCAAGTTATGACTTTAGCCTTATTGGAAGGTTGTCAGTCAACCCACATCTGGACAGTCGTACGGTCAAATTATGTCATATCTCATATGTAGTATATACATGTAGTAAATTAAGTTATAAAAGCGTGCAAAATCATGCATAATTAATTACTTTAAAACCTGGAAATCTGAAAGTTATTAACCTCTCAAAATATCTATCAAACTCATGAGCACTATTACAAATGTTTATTGGATACAGTATCTCAGAACTAATTTTAAAAAAATGCTCTAATTTAAAAAAATGCTACTTCAAAACCATGTATACCAGGGGTGGGGAACGTCAGGCCCGAGGGCCGTATAAGGCCCTCGAAATCATTTGGTCTGGCCCTGCTAAGGCAACTGCTATAACCGGGGACGCGCTCATTTAAAAAAACATGGCCGTCCCGCGCCCGATTGGGAGGAGGTGGTGTGAGGCGCCAGCACCCCTACACGATCCCCAGCAGCACCGTACTAGCCCCAGCAATCCCCCAGTAGCCACCGTACTTCCCCCGCAGCAGTCCCTGCACTTCCCCATGCTTCTCTAGCAGTTCTCCCCGCACTTACCCCAGCATCCACCCTACACGATCCCCCCAGCAGCAGCAGCAACTACCAGGGGTAGGGGGGCAGGGTTCTGTGTGCCTACATGCCTGCCATGTGCCTGCCGTGTGCCTGCCTGTCTGTGTCTGTATGTCCCGCGAACGATGTTATAAATATCCAAATGGCCCTTGGCAGAAAAAAGGTTCCCCGCCCCTGATTTATACATTTATCCTTACAGAATACATGTTTTCATTTAATAACTTGTTTCTCAACATCTCTCCTACTATATGCTCTTGCACTAAACCAATCTGCCATAAATCTAACTTCTTTCTCACACTTGGTGGCGTGCAACAAACTTACGGTATTTTGGTTTAGTATATATGTTTGTGGAAAGTATATTACTGTCAATTGTCACAAGTACATCTAAAAAATTCATGCATTTCTCTTGAAAATTGATTGTGATACGGATAAGGCTCTCAAGGGTGTTCAATGTATGAACAAAATCTATGAAGTCAATCTGTGTACCCATGCAAAGTAAAAACAAGTCATCGATATATCTACAGTAGTAGATAATGTTTCCATGATATTTATCAGATGCTTGAATGTAGGTGTCCTCAATAGATTGGCAAACAACGGGGGGCATGTGGGAGCCCATTGCCATGCCAGTTAATTGTAGATAATAGCTACCTTCAAATTTAAAGTAGTTACATGTCAAAACAAGGGTCATCAAGTCAAGTAGGAATGCAACAGGGTTCCAGTGTGAATTGAACTGGTCAGGATTTTTTCAACAGCTCTAGGACCGGCATGGTGTGGAATCACAGTATAAAGACTGGCCACATCCATAGTTAACAACAGTGTATTCTTAGGGATGGGACCAGTTGGTCTAAGTTGGTTTAAGAAATGTGATTTCCTTCAAATATCCTCTCAATGTCAATAACTGTACATGTGGTTGCAGCCATAAATCGATATATATTGCGATGACTGACAAAGAACCACATGCAGAAATAATCCAACAAGGGGGATGGGGATGGGGAAGGGGAACCCTCGTTCAGCGAGGATAGGTTATGCAATCAAGGTAGCAATGCTCGGCTGGGATAACGAATTGTAACAACGACAGAAAAGAAGAAGATCCCAGATACGAAAGCACTCAAGCCCCTACGTAATAATAGGAGTGAAATGAATAATGAAGTGGAAATACTTATATTTTATTAGGTAATTAGATTAAAATAAATGGCTACAAAATAACGACGAACTACAGATATGTAGTAAAAAGAGTACTCGGATCGATGATCGATGAGCCCTTTGATCTGTGTGCAGTGTTTCAGTGCATAGAGTCCGTGCTGATACTATCTACTTGCATAAATACAGCTCAACCCCGTTATAGCCCGATCCGCTATAACGCGGTTTGAGCATGGACCCCGAATTTAAAAAAAAAATGTTTCCACACTGCATACACAGCACACTGCATACACTCACAGCACATTGCACACACAGCACAATGCATACACTCACAGCACATTGCACACACTCACAGCACACAGCACACTGCATACACTCACTGCACACTGCACACACTCAGCACACAGCACACAGCACACACAGCACCAGCACACTCTCACAGCACATTGCACACACTCACAGCACACATCACACTGCATACACACACTGCATACACACACTGCACACACCATACATGCACACAGCACACTGCACACTGCACACACTCACAGCACACTATACACTCACAGCACACACAGCACCAGCACACTCTCACAGCACACTGCACACA
Source organism: Ascaphus truei (assembly GCA_036426205.1). Lineage (NCBI taxonomy): Eukaryota > Metazoa > Chordata > Amphibia > Anura > Ascaphidae > Ascaphus > Ascaphus truei. Next base: position 179,857,580 of record CM071570.1, read on the forward strand.
CTCACAGCACACACAGCACACACAGCACACACAGCACACACACACAGCCCCCCCCCTACCTTTGGTGTCACAGCCCACCTTTGGGGGCATCGTAGGGCTGCTGGGGGAGAGGGGAGGAACGGTGCAAGGCTGGGGGATCGTCGTGAGGCTGGGGGGGGGGGATAGGTGGGGGGGGATCGGTGCTAGGCTGGAGGATAGTTGCGGGGATCCGTGGTTGGCTGGTGCGGAGCTTCTGAGAGGAGTGTGGGGAATGCTGGGAGATCTACAGTGGCTGCTAGGGGCCATGTAGGGCTGCCGGCATCTCACTCCACCTCCCTCCTCCTCCCGATCTGGTGCGTGGTGGCCATTTTTAAAAAAAAATTAGCGCGACTCCAGTTATAGTGCGGTCGGATCGGGTGGCTCCGGAGGACCGCGCTATAACGGAGTTGAGCTGTATATGATGTACTCCACTGGTCAAATCTTACTGTGTATAGGGCTGTAACGGACCTAGATGCTAGTTTTAACTGGTCCCTATCAATAACGAGTAACATTGTAGGGTTTGTGGCCAAATGTCTATATACTGGCTGCATTGCCGCACTTGGCCATAGTAAAACAACTTCTATGTGCTCAGGGTAATTGAAACACTTGAAGAATATCTTGTGCTGTATTAACTACTTCATTATTAATTTCACTCATTATTACGTAGGGGCTTGAGTGCTTTCGTATCTGGGATCTTCTTCCTATCTGTCGTCACGTGCAGAAATAGTCTAACATGGCTATTTTCTGCTTTATATATATATATATATATATATAGTCAGGTATGGAGATTAGCACTCACGGTTTTGTTGCAGGAGGCAGATGCTTGTCCCATAGAGAGTATGTAGACATATGGAGACCAGGGGATCCTGATAGCCAAAAAGAGACAGCACACTGCAGGTATGGTATCAAAAAAGTGTATTCAGTAACACAAGGCCGCCAACGTTTCGGTCCTCCCAAAGGGACCTTCCTCAGGGCTATGCCACACTCCTGATGAAGTCTCGTTCGAGACGAAACGCGTAGAGAGTGCAGTAGTCCCAAGCAAAATAGCAACAGCTCCAAGGTACTATCTTCCGTTCGTGCAGTAATGTCAGCCACAAACTCGCCTCTTTGGGAAACGCCCTACACATTTCGCCACTAAGGACGCGTAGGGCGTTTCCCAAAGAGGCGAGTTTGGGTGACATTAATGCACGAACGGAGAAGCGCCTGTTTTTTATTTTGTTTCTTTCTCTATTGGTATAATCTGTGTTCAGATCTTGTACACAGGGGAGCGTAAAGAATTAGTTTGATTGACACTTGAGATATGGTACCATGACCTCGTGTGGAGGACAAGGTGTCTAGACCAAGCGTTAATACTGATATCGTTTGAATATATAATATTATATTAGGAGAGTCTAGGAATAACTGGTTTACAGATATTACACAGGCACTAGGGAGTGCCTACTGACCCGACGTACGTTTCGTCGCAAGGACGACTTCTTCATAATAAATGCATCTGAATTTATAATCATATCATGTGCTGGCAATGAGCTTATTAGCAAGGTCACTTTGTATTCTTTAGATTTCAAAGCCAAATGAGTTTGACATCATGCTGCAGATACCAATGGACAGAATGAAGCTGACAGACTTTGACACAAATGGCAAAAATTGCGCTTTTTATACTGGCATTTAAGAAAGTTCCAGGAGGTAATCCTTTTGCCGATTACTTACAGTAGATGGAAATTTATCAGCCAGCAAAATGCTGTCTAGTTTAAGAAAAATTATTAAGAATGGAATCACAAAGTTAGGTAAGTTATTCCCTTCATTATATTTCAAATATTTCACATGCTGTATGCATTTGCATTTCTAGTTACAACCATATGGGTATAAATGAAAGAATTTCAGATGTAGAGATAGGATGGATTTGATTAGTGAATAAAATCTATTGTTACTCATTGATCTCCATTTGAAATATGTCAACAAGCACACCATAGTTTAAAATCTGATATGTCATTTATATAAACAACTGTGCCATTAATTTACAAAGTAGCAGAGCAAATGAATTAAATCTTCAAGGAAATAACACAAAAAGCAACCTGCGCATTATTTTAACAAGAATTATAATGGAGAGACCAGCATAAAAAAATATTTCAACACCCTATAGACCCCACTAAGGAACATTCATGCACAATTTGAAACACAAATCTATGGCTACCAAATAGGGTTTCCTTCATAGAGTCGAAACAAGGAGTTTAGTTTGGCACAAAAAAGTAAATTCAATAATAAATAGATGTAATGCTTGGTTTGCTAATAAATACAGAAAGCAGTAAGCACCCTGGGATGATAACTCGGTGCGTGTCCCTGCTTCTGAATGGGATAACCACTGAGTTAATCCTATCGGGGCAGACACAAGCCTTTAATAGATGTGCAAAGGAGTCACAGAGAGAAGCTTTCTCTCTTTGTCCCCCTGAGCAGCTGTTATAGCAATCAAATGTTTCATTATTTTTATATACTGTATTGAAGCAGAGGGTCTCTGTTGGTGAACCCCATTCATTTCAACTCTGGGGCCCCCATGCTTCCGGAAATATAGACCTCCATAGGGGGTTCCAGTAGCCGCTCCGGCTGGGCCCACATGGCATGGCGCAGCTTTAAACCCCAGCCGGAGCGGGTTCACCACCTGTGCCCTCAATGTGGGCACAGCTACCCACATTGGCAATCAGTGGACACTCTATAGTAAATAAATGTGTTACTTACCTCTGCTAGGATGAAGGCCGTCCTCTTCATCCTCACCGGCACCAACATCCAAGAAAGGGCTGATTCCCATCCTTTAACACACTATCTACTGGATAGTAAGCCCTTAATTACTTTACCACATACACCGGTGCAACATCTTTGTCCTGGGATGGAAGGTTAGGCCTCCCAGGGGGGGAGGGGGTGTAGTGAGAGAGGGGGGGTTAACCGTAGCGATTAGCAACTAAGGTAATGAAGGGAGTAATGTATATTTAATGTTTTACCATTTTATTATTTTTCTAAGGTACTGTATATAGAACAAAGTTCCGTAGTTACAGTGCTCAAATGTGGGGAAGGAGAACAAAAATGTCCTGCAGTAATGAGGGAGAACTCACACACTCATTACCTGCTTCTCGATACCGGAAGTGACGTATCGAAATGCACTGATTGATTACTGCTCAAATGAATGTTACACATATACGTCACATAAAAAATTAATTCTATAGAAAACAGACAAATTTGTCATGTGGCCATGAGAGAGGACCCGCATGTATCCAAGTAATCCGCAAAAACTAATGAAATAAATGCGGACAAACATATAGTGATTAAAAACAAAAGGCTGTATTTGGTGGAGCTATTGAGGACATCAGATTCGTATTGCCTATAATATCATATACAGAAATCTATAAACTAATATATATAGAGAGAATTCCACAAGGGAAACAACGGAGCACAGCAAGAGAAAGGAGGGGGCTAAACACCAATATAAATAAAAATCCTTTAATTCGTGATAGACATCATGGTGTGGGATGGGTAAAAAAGCTCTTGCGCGTTTCGGGCCGTCGCCCTTTGTCAAAGAGAATGTTTTACACACTGCGTCTGCCGCAGCTGATATAGGAGTCCCCCCTCCTCCAGCTGATCAATGACGTATGTGTCAAATGGCGCGAAATCGCTATGCTACAATCTGATTAGCCCAAAGAAGGAGCCAATGGGACGAATGACATAGTATAACTATGCTCGAGTCAGGGGGCAGTCCCAATCAGATGCGCAGTGACTGTGTGTCACAAGGAACAACACAGTGAAAAGTACTATAGCGTAATCAATAATAAAAAAAAAAAAACACAAAACAACAAAAATAAAGCAACATTAGATGGATTAAAAAAAGACAGTCTCTTAGGCAGTCTTATAGAGTGATCTGGAGAGGTAGAGGATACAAAAATAATGAAGCATATAAAACGGATCACTATTAGTGGGCCAGTAACTTATCATAATGGCCCACATAGTATAGAGTTGTCAGTGAGGATCATACAATAACAATATGTCTGGAAAGGATGCACTTGGAATACATTGATAGGGAATAAGCAAAAAGAACAAATAATAAATGCAAAATATATGAATAAATATATTAAATTATAGTTGTCATACAATGATATGTAAGAGAACAACAATATTAATATAGAATAAACAGTACAATAATATGATGCTAAAAATAATAAATTATAAAAAATTATAAAAAAACAAAACCAAAAACAGGAAAAACACTCAAATAATAATTATTTCAAAAAATGTTTCAATTCTCAATCAATGTTCATACCCTTGGGAGCCAAAGTCCCAAGGGTATAAATCCAGTGCATCTCACGACAGTTGAGGACGGATTCTCTATCTCCTCCTCTGGGATGTCTAGCTATATGTTCAATAGCACTAAATGTAATTTTATCTACTGAACCTTTTACACAAGTATTGAAATGTCGGGCCACTGGGAATTTGTCATCTTTATTTTTGATGGTTCTAATGTGTTCGCTGATCCTTATTTTCAAAGATCTGATTGTTCTGCCAATGTAACCGGATCCACATGCACATCTTAAAATGTAAATGACATATTTAGTATTACACGTTAGAAAGGAATTGATCCTATATTTCTGACCAGTATGTATGCTTTTAAATGATTTGACAGATAAAGCATATTTGCAAAAATTGCAAGACCCACATTTGTAGAAACCATTAGGAATACTAGTCTTTGTCCTTGTTTCAGGTCTATACATATTGGGCGAAAGATAGGTTCCTATTGTTTTAGCTTTTCTATAAACTATTTTAGGATTCGACTTAGTATACATGTCCAGGTCTGTCTAGTCTGAGTACTTCCCAATGTTTGTTCAGGATAGATTGTATGTTACCCGCCTGTTTAGAATAGGTAGTAATAAAGAGAGGTATCTCTTTGTCCTGACTAGTATTGGTCCGTATACAAGATTTCTTCTTTTTATGTCTATCCAAGAGATCTGACATTTTGATCTGTTTAACATTTTGTAGCGCATTTTCTTTTTTTGAGCATACTCCAAGATCTAGAGGAGTTTGATAGTTGCGATGATAAATTATGCAAACACATCAAAGCGATGGAACAAGATCTAATGATTCAGAAGCAAAAAAAGTTTGAGAGAGATAAGGTTTCTTCTATCTTTTTTCTATCTGATTATATCCATAACCAAATATATATATGGCAAAAACTAGTCCAAAATAGGACCCCCTATAAAAAGAATAAGATGCAGAAGAAAAATTAATCAAGAGAGCGAGATTATCCCAAGAAATCTACACCCAAGAAATCTATATTAAAAAATAGATTTTCCGAGGCTTCTAGTATGTCTGATACCTCGGATACTGAAAATTGTCCAGTATCTGTTTCTTTTTCTAATGAACAGGACCATGATAAGCGCTCCCATGATAATGAGGATAGAAGATCCACCACAACATTATCCCGTTGATATGAATCGTTCACCTCTTATGAATCTAAGGATCCAAAAAACTATTCAAGAGAACTAGGCGCTCGTTCAAAAGAAAAAAGTCTGAAAAAAAGAAAGATGGACTCTTAAATGTCGACATTAGTAATGTCATAAACATATCAGGGGTGGACCTTACAATGGAAGAGCTACAGCTGTTGAACAGGGGTTTAAATTTTGTGCCTAATTCTAACTTTAACCTTTTTTCAACAGTGATTGATGTACAAAGGTTTATTAGAAAATTATCTTTGAAAAAGTATTTATGAATAAATCCTCACCATCTATCTGTACACCTCTGGTGGCAGACCTGGACACTTCCAGTCCAGCACTCCCACCAGACTTGTCAGTTGAGCACACATTACATTTTGGAGACTACAGTCTCATTCAGGATCTTAATGATCTTCTAGCGGAACATGATGATAGCCAGTCAGAATATCCCGGTGCAACAGAGATTGCATCTTTGCTCACACATACTAAACCATCAGGGCTAAAAAATAAATCTATTTTTTGTCCAACTTACAATAAAGGACCCCATCTCGTAACCTTTGAGAAATTGGTGGAGCGCGACCTCCAGTCCTTGGCAAAGGGTTATACTTTCTCTAGTATGAGACATGATAATTTGACTAAACCATAACGTGACACTTTGTATCAATTAAAAAAGAATGACACATTAATTATAAAAAATGCCGATAAAGGCGGTGCAGTGGTGGTCATGCTCAAAGAGTATTATTATAAGGAGGCTATGAGACAACTCAATGATCATGACTCCTACTGCAAACTAGATGGGTACCCCACCACACTATATCTCACGGAACTCAATGATCTGGTTGATCTTGGCAGAGAATTGTGGGTTTTATCCAATCAGGAATCACAGTACCTTTACCATCGTTTTCCCACTGTACCTATTTTTCACCATCTCCCAAAGATCCACAAGTCTCTGGACTGCCCTCAGGGCAGACCAATTATATCGAGCATTGGATCTTTGGGAGATGGTGTATCTAGGTACGTGGATGTTTATTTGCAACCTTTAGTCAAGAGTCTCCCTTCCTACCTTAGGTATTCATCTCACTTATTATCAATCATTAAAGATATTCCTTGGTGTCGCACTTATTTATGGGTAACACTAGATGTTGCATCTTTATATACTATCATTAGTCACCAATTAGGGATTCAAGCTATCACACATTTTCTTAATTTATCGAATTTACACCTTCCACAAATCACTTTTCTTTTGGATTCGATTATATTCTTATTACAGCACAATTATTTTTTGTTTGATCAGCACTATTATCTTCAAAAACAGGGCACCGCCATGGGCACATCCTTTGCACCATCCTATGCTAATCTTTTTATGGGTTACTGGGAAAACATTCACATTTTCAGTGACACCAATCCCTACTGTAAATACATTATTTTCTATTGTCGTTATATAGACGACCTTATTTTGATATGGAACGGAGACTCAGACACTTTATCGGCATTTATTATCTTAACCAAAATACCTACAATCTGAGATTCACTTCATTATATCATGCTAATCATATCAGTTATTTGGATCTCAATTTATATAGATGTCAACTGTATCATACAGACGGATATCTTTCGTAAATCCAATGCCCGCAATTCTCTGCTAAGAGCTGATAGTAGCCATCCCAGGCCACTGTTACGTTGTATTCCAGCGGGACAATACCTTAGACTGCAACGGATATGTTCTACTGATGAAATGTTCACAAAACATCTGAGGTATTGAACTCAAGGTTTAGAGATAGGGGTTACTGTGAAAGAGACATACATACAGCTTACATGCGAGCTCTACAAACAAACCGCTTAGAACTATTAAAAAAAAGACCTATAAAAACAAACAGAATGGATTGACATCAGCTAGTGGGGCCAATAATAAAAATACAGTGCCATTATTTATTACTACCTATAGCAATCAAGCTAGCCAAATAAGAGCAATTATAGAAAAATATTGGAGTGTCTTACATCTTGATAAAGATATAGGGACCATGATGCATACTCTTCCTAAATTTGTATATAAAAAAGCGAAACCTATTGGCTATCATCTCTCTCCCAGTCTTTTTGTCTCGTCCAAACAGCAGAAATCTAATTTACCAAAAGGTTTTCACAAATGCGGCAATTGCAATTATTGCAAATATGCCGCTCGACTCTCAAAAATTGAGTGTAAATACACGGGACAAATACATAGGATAAAGCAGTTTATGACATGCGCTACAAACTAGAATATAAAAGTGCACACAATGCGCACCAGGGATTATAAAAGTTTCATTTATTAATAAAAATATTACTGAGGGGATCCAATCCCACCTCAGTAGCAATGGTTATTGAATTGGATCCCCTCAGTAATATTTGTATTAATAAATGATACTTTTATAATCCCTGGTGCGCATTGTGTGCACTTTTATATTCTTGTCTTTCAGGGTTTTTCCCCCCTTTTTAGGGGGGATCACCTTGGTATAGGAGCTGTTAAGGGAGGCGCTCCACACACTTGCAGCAAGGGGATTTCCTTTTAACATACATCTGCAGCACGAGCGCTGAATATTCCACATTACCTGCGCTACAAACGATGTTATCTACAAATTGAACTGTGCATGTGGTAAAATATATATAGGGAGAATAATTCGACCCCTAAAGGTTAGACTATTTGAGCATCTCAGATCAATTAAGAAAAGAAATGATAGATTTCCTGTCTCTGCATTTTTCCACCTGTTCCATGGGTTCAATCAGCACCTTTACTTTGAATGCCTTAGAGCATGTTTCCAAACATGCCAGGGGGGGCAATAGAGAAGCAGTCCTTAATCAGAGAGAGATGTATTGGATTTATACCCTCGGGTCACTTGTACCCTGGGGTATAAATACTGATTGGGAACTCAAACATTTTTTGGTATAACCCTGTCCTCTCCTAACGGTTCATTTATATCAATGGATTGTTACTTTATTAGTAGGTTGTACTCCATTATGTACTACCTTGGTCATTATGAATCTTTATTTATTTACCTTATTGATCATCATTATGGTAGTGATTTTGTGTTCATCATATAGTTCATGAGTTATTAATGTCATGTATTATTGATTCATTAACTTTACAGTCTATTATAGTGATAGATTGTTTATCCATTATTTCATTTATATGAATATACCATTTTATTATAAATACAACCTCTCATATACATAGTATTATCTTTATCTGTTTATTTGCTTTATTGATTATCATTATGATATATATATATTTTTGTGTTTATCATTTAGTTCATAGGCTATTAATGTTATGTATTGCTTATCTATTAATCTTAAATTCAAGTTTATAATGATAAATGGTTTATTCACTATTCCTTCTATATTAATGTGGTATTTTATTTTTACATTTCGATACGTCACTTCCGGTATCGAGAAGCAGGTAATGAGTGTGTGAGTTCTCCCTCATTACTGCAGGACAATTTTGTCCTCCTTCCCCACCCGTAGTACAAATGCTTATGTACTAGCCAATGAACACACCTACATACTCCGATACGTCACTTCCGGTATTGAGAAACAGGCCATAAGAGGGGATTCGCATACCAACGCTCTATACACTCCGCGTGCGGTGTGAAACGCGTAAGAGGAATCTTTTAGTTGTCTGCACCATTTTGTCTTATCATCAATAAAGAATTTTTCATCGGATCTTCTTGGCCCTGGATTCACTTCTTGCTTGCAAGGCTGTGCTCCATCCCTTTTCCCCGCTGGGATGATCCTTATTATTTTTCTATATTGTACTGAAGCAGGGGGTCTCCAAAGGTGAACCCCATTGATTTCATCTCCGGGGACCACATGCTTTCAGAGATATAGACCTCCATAGGGGGTGCCCATAGCCGCTCCACCTGGGCCCAAATGCGTGGCGCGGGAGCTTTAAACCCCATCCAGAACAGCTACCAGCACCCCCTATGGAGGTCCATCTCCAGAAGCAAGGGGTCCTCAGAAATGAAATCAATGGAGTTCACCGCCGAAGGCCCATCCATACAGTTTATAAAAATAATAAAACATTTGATTGCTGTAATAGCTGCTTAGAGAGACAGCTTCTCTCTTGGACTCCTCTGCGCATCTATTACACACTGCCTGGTCCAGGATGATTAACACCGCTTTAATCCTTCCGGGTCCCAAAGTTTACTGCTTTCGGGCTATGGAGGAAGTAAATCTTACTGCATTTGTACAAACTAACCCAATCATTTACTCTTCATTGCGGTTTGAAACTCCACTAATGGAAAAAACTGCAGAACAATATATGGATTTATGAAGCATAGTAGATGAAGTTGAAAAAAGACATGCATCCATCAAGTTCAACCTGTGCTAAATTTAGACAACAGATACTTTATCCTATATCTATACTTACAGTATATTGATACAGAGGAAGGCAAACAAAAACCCCCAGTGATATATCATCCAATGATATCCCATAAGGGGAAAAATAAATTTCTTCCTGACTCCAAGAATTGGCAATCAGATTACTCCCTGGATCAACATCCTTTTCATGTTTATTTATTTGGTTTATCCCTGTATACATTTTTTTTTTCTAAAAAGATGTCTAACATTTTTTTTGAACAAATATATTGTATCTGCCATCAGTGTCCATGGGTAATGAATTCCACATTTTAACTGCCCTTACTGTAAAGAACCCTTTCCTTTGTTGCTGGTGAAATCTCCTTTCTTCCAATCTTAAGGGATGCCCCCAAGTCCTTTGTACTGCCCTTGGGATGAATAGTTCTTATGAAAGCTTCCTGTACTGTCCACAAATATATTTGTATATACTCATATCCCCTCTTAGACGCCTCTTTTCTAATGTAAATAAATCTAATTTAGCTGGTCTCTCCTCATAAGTTAGATTGTCCATCCCCTTTATTAATTTGGTGGCTCTTCTCTAGTTCCATAATGTCTTTTCTAAGGAGTGGTGCCCAAAATTGTACTGCATATTCAAGGTGTGGTCTTACTAATTCTTTATAAAGGGGTATAATTATGTTTACTTCCCTTACATCCATTGCCTGTTTAACGCAAGATAAGATCTTGTTTGCCTTTGCAGCTACTGCATGACTATTGCTAAGCCTGCTGTCTACCAGCACTCCTAAATCCTTCTCCATCAAGGATTCCCCCAATTTATCCCCATTTAATTTGTAAATTGCCTGTTTATTCTTTCTTCCCAAATGCATAACCATACATTTATCTGTATTAAACCTCATCTGCCATTTACCTGCCCAAGATTACAGTCTCTCAAAGTCCTTCTGGAGAGAATTTGCATCCTGCTCGGATTCTACTTCCTTACACATTTTAGTGTCATCAGCAAAGATGGAGACTTTGCTTTCTATGCCAACCTCAATGTCATTAATAAACAAGTTAAAAAGCAGGGGTCCCAGTACCGATCCCTGAGGTACACCACTCACGACATTAGCCCAACCTGAAAAAGTCCAATTTATGACAACCCTCTGTTGTCTATCCTTCAACCAGTTTTCAATCCAGGTGCATATATTATTACCGAGTCCAATTTTCTTTATTTTGTACACTAACCTCATGTGGAACCGTATCAAAAGCCTTTGCAAAATCTAAGTAGACCACATCAACTGCTTTATCCTAGTCCAATTTCCTACGTAACTCCTCCAAGAAACAAATAAGGTTAGTTTGGCATGATCTATCCTTCATAAATCCATGCTGACTATTACTAATAATTTTGGTTTTCCATTAGGTATTCCTGAATATTATCCCATATTAAACCTCCAAGTAGCTTCCCCACTATTGAAGTCAGGCTTACAGGTCTGTAATCCCCCGGTTGTGATTTAGTTCCCTTTTTAAATGTAGGCACAACATCTGCTTTACGCCAACCTTCTGGTACAGAGCCAGTGGAAATGGGAGTCCTTGAACCAGTGATGGGATCCAGACGGTTCGTGCGAACCTGTTCCTTGAATTTTTTTACGTTCGCCGGAGCGGTACATTAACCGTCAGTAGAATCACTTGTTGCAGAGCAGGGCTGCAGGGGAGGTGCGCCATCTAGCGGTCTGACTCGGAACTTCCGGTGTCTGCAGCTAGAGCTCCTCACATGTGCTGCTCCTGTGCTCTGCCTCAAGCGATTCTTCTGCCGCTGCATACCATCTCCCCCCGCCTGTGTGCAGCCAGGGAGGCATGGAGGTGGGGAGGGAAAGATCTGAGGGAGATGCGAGAGGGAGGGAGATGTGAGAGCGGCTGGAGGGGCTGAGGGAGATGTGAGAGGGACTGGAGGAGATGTGAGAGGGACTGGGGGAGCTCTGCCCCCCCCCCCCCCCAGTCTCTCTGTATGGACATTCTTATCTGTTTTATTTTACCTATAGGCCAGTATAGGATATAAAATTTTTAGTGGGTCACGAAGTAGAAATATAAAAATAACCGGGCCACGGAAAAAAAAGTTTGGGAAACTCTGCAATAGATTGCTTAAAAAAAAGGTTGGACATAGTTTAAGAAAGGTATACAGGGATATTCCAAATAAGTAAACTTGAGAAGGATGTAGATCCAGGGTGTAATCTGATTTGCCATTATTTGGAGTCAGGAAAGAATTTAATATTCCCCTTATGAGATATCAGATGTTTCACTGTGGTTTTTTTGTTTGCTTTTCTCTGGATCAAAATACTGTAAATACAAATATAAGATAAGTATCTGTTGTCTAAATTTAGCATTGTTGAACTTGATGTACTGTACATTTCTTTTTATCAACCTCATTTACTATATAAACAAACAAACAAACAAACAAACAACAAAAAAAAAAAACAACATGCCGAGCCAAGACTTGGAATTGGTTTAATTTCCTCTGGTTTCTATAACCTTTTTCTGAGTGTTCAACAAGTGCTTACAAAGCCAGAGTCTCACTCTCCCTTTATCTTTTTGATACGTTTAAGATGGGTTAAGGGTGATTGACCCACCTCCCCCATTCAAAGCATGCAATTTGTAATTAATTTCCAAAGAAGCAAAATCTTGGAATTTAGCACGGTTAGATGCATTTACAGAAGTCCGTTAGATTTGTGAACAATCTACCAAAGGTTGCTTCTTTTGATCAGTTATGTGGATGTGCTTACATGTTAAAAAAGGAACAAATACATACTGGAAATATTTAATTACAGTATTTAGACATCTATTCAAACCGTGTAGATTTTAACCCTTTGCGATCCAATTAAATTTTCATTAAGTGCGCCAGGTCTAATTTAATTAGGGTGGTCGGATCGGCGCAAGCCTTTGGGGGTGGGCGGACCGGCGCGAGCCTATGGGGGTGGGCGGACCGGTGCAGGCCATTGGGAGTGGGCGGACCGGCGCGAGCCTATGGGGGTGGGCGGATCTGCGCAGGGCTTTGGGGGTGGGCGGATCTGCGCAGGGCTTTGGGGGTGGGAGGGTCAACACAGGGGGGTTGGGGGAGCATCAGTGCGGTGCAAGGGGAATGCGGGGATGTGCTGACGGCGCCTCACTTCATATCTTCCCCTCCCTCTTTTTTCTATACTGTTTGAAGTAGGATGTCTCCGGAGGTGAACCGCATTCATTTCAGGGTTCATGTGTAAGTGGAGTATTAAAGCTTGGTGCCCTGCAGGCCATTACATCAAGTTCGGCTTCCTATTGGCCCGCATGACGCGGGAGCTTTAAACTTTTCAGGTCTCTCTCTAGAAGCAGGGTGTCCTCAGAGCTGAAATGAATAAGGTTCAGCTCTGAAGACTCACCGCTTCAATTCGAGGTCAACTTTAAAAAAAAAATAATTGTGCACTTGGATTGCCACAATACTTTAAGCTCATTTAATTCAATTTCCTTGTTTAGTGTTAGCACCGCTATTTCAACTGTTAACCATTATTTGACTGTTGTCGTATGCTCTCCTGGCATCGGGGGCTTGGAATACTCATTTAAACAGTAGCAGTGTTCAGAGATTAAATAAAATCAGTCTAAATCATTTTGGAGAAGTATCACGGGTTGATTTTTATTTTATTTTATTGTCTTAAGGGTGCAGCAAGTAATTCAGTGAGAGCAGAACACAGCCGTGATAATAAAACTAGCATTACTCAAGTAAGTCAGCCACCTTAGCCTTTGAATTATATATGTAAATAAGTGTACAACTGAAATGTATTCAGTTTGAATATTTGTATAGTCAATAGATCATAAATCGATAGAAACGAACATGACATATTGACATGGGTACATAACATGTGGCTTTCCTAATCAGCTTAACACCATATTTTGCATATTACCACCGTTGTTTTATTTATTTATTAATTTCCCATTAGTGTAGTGATTCAACAGGTTAGTGAAGTGTTTCCAAGGAGTTCCACAAGAAAAAAAAAAAAAAAGTGGTAGCAATCAAGAGAAATGAAAAACTTGTGCTCATACCATGCTAAAACAGCATTATTCCATGCATGTGTTGAGTGGCCAAACGATGAAGAATGGAAATGTGAAAGCCTGGGAAGCTGCTTTGATCAATACATACATTTGAAAGTATTATCTCTTCAAAATGCCCAGCTACCAAATTTTTTTTAATACCTAGATTTAATCTGTTCAGCCCAGAGATGATTGATAGAACAAGTCTTGATTTGCTTAATAAGGAAATAGAATATAAAAAAAAACATGGAATTATCCAATTTTAAATAAACCAATTAACCAGTAAATGTAGTTGTACTATATAACCTTAGTAGAAAGCTAGGAAATGGGCAATAAGCTTTATAATCTTGAAGATCTATTCAGTGCAACAGTTGTGCAGAGTAATAAATAGTAGACATATTACAGCTGGCCTAGCCCGCATGGGTGGCTACAGCTATTGACCGGGGGGTGCGGCCCCCCCCCCAGCTAGGCTGTTGGTCGCGTGCGCGATCAGGGAAGGCAGTTGGGGCGGTTAGTTTTCAAATAGAGCCAAGGAACAAGCAACTGTCACTTGTTCCTTGGCGTTCAACCGTTTCACACACTCTCCTCTCTTCTCCTGCGTTTAGTAGGTTAAAATTGGTTTGATTTGGGCCCCCCTCCCGGGGTGAGGGATTTTCCCTTCCCTCCTCGTGGTGAGGGACCCTCCGCCCCCCGTGTGTTTTTGCCGGTTTTGCCGGTGCTCGGGGGGAGGGGGGATTGCAAGTAGGTATATGTTTTTGTCCTGCCTTTCGTTTTTGCGCTGTTTTATTGGTGGCAGCGGCGGGGGGAGGAGGGAGAAGGACGAGGAGAGTGACTCCTACCTGGGGCTGATGCGTGTAGGAAGGCGCATCGGCTTGGAGGAGGAGGTTTTTGCTTGGCGCCGTTTGTGAGCCCTGTTCCTGTCCTCCTATTGTGGCCGCTTGTGTGACTGGGGGGGGGGAAGAGAGGCTCGCCCAGCCCACGCTTAGCCGTGCGGTTGGGCTAATGGCAAGGGAAGGTATTTGCAAACATGAGTGTCATGTGGTTCCGCCTCCTGACGATGATCAGGGGGTGGAGTTTTTTTGGGGGGGCTGGGGGCAAGGCGGTTGTTACGGCTGGGGGAGGGGGCTGTTGGTGGTTTGGCTGGAATGGTGGGCTTTTGCCCCCCCCCTCCTCCCTCCTCCCTCCTCCTTGGGGAGATATTGGCCCTCTTCCTTCCCCCTCTTTTTTCTTTTCCACTCTTTTAAACAGTGGGAGGCGGTCAGGTGGGGCTGTCCATTTAAAATTTTTTTTTTTTTTAAATAAATAAATAAATAGACCCACCACAGCAAAATGCTACTCCGAGATCTTTCCTCCCGCCCAACTTTGATTCCGCCTCCCCGTACTCTCTCGCCAAGCAGCCACCTAAGCACCCCCTACCCGGGTAATAGTATAAGCCTGTTAATCAA
Source organism: Ascaphus truei (assembly GCA_036426205.1). Lineage (NCBI taxonomy): Eukaryota > Metazoa > Chordata > Amphibia > Anura > Ascaphidae > Ascaphus > Ascaphus truei. Next base: position 179,872,881 of record CM071570.1, read on the forward strand.
TCACCTAGACTTTCCTTCCGTTAACCATATCCCACAAGAACTGCTGGAAACCTTCGCCCTGGGTCCTCCGCACCCGTGCCACCATCCGAAACAGTCCATGCTGCAAACGTGTAATGCAATCAGCCATGTTGTTCTCCAGGCCCAGGAACATGCCTACCCTTGAAACCTATCTTAAGCTGTAAACAAACCGTAACACCAAATGCCTCCAACAGAAACCAACCTTGTGGGGACCGTGACCAAAATTATTCACAGCCTCCACCACACCCAAGTTGTCGGACCAAAACGTCACCTCCCTGTGTAGCAAACTTGTCCCCCCAAAGATTACAGCACTAGTAAGGGAAAAGTTATCCAAAATGTCAGATTCCTGATAAGCTGAGTCCCTCGCCACTCCGTCTGGCCATTCCTCCGCACACAAGCTCCATTAAAAATGCCCAAACCCTACTGACCCAGCCGCATTCCGTAATGGCTGCACTCATCGTCCGCGCTGGCGACGCCCCCTCCATCAATCGTCCTTTCCGTTGAACTCTGTTAAGAATTCTTTCCACACAATGGACACACCACACACCAAAATGGGAAGGGAATCTGTAGCATGCCATCAAGGGTCTGGGGACAAGGGGGTTTGTAGCCCACCAAACTACCGGAGATTAGAAAAGGTCAAGTGAAGGAGTAGCCTAGTTAGGGACACAACGATACGATAGTCGAGACGACTTAACAAAGCAAGAGACGGATAATCAAAATCTTCCAGGTATAATTAAGCAGAAAGAGGCGCACGTAGCACCCAGAGAGAGCCAAGCAGAGTTGAACAGTGGGGGCGCCGAGCGGGTAGGGGACGGAGGAGTAAGAAATAACGCACGACATGCTGGAGGTGGCGAGAGGAGGGAGGACGGCAAGGGGCATAAGGTCGTGTCGCGAACAAGGTAAATGAGGAAGGTGAGGAGGGTTCCAAGGCCCCGCGGGGGTGGGGAGAAGTAGGTAGGAAAGGGATTGAGTGCATGGGTCCGGAAAAATACTGAAGGAACCGGAGAGGAGTGACATCAGCGAGAGGAGCAGGGTAGTCGCAGCGAACCGAGAGGGGCGGGAGGGGGCCCAGGGGATAGGAAAGAGGAAAGCAGAAAGATTGAGTAACCTCTCCCGCCGAGTCCTTCCTCCTCTCTTTTGTGATGACCCGAAGAAGTGGTTGGGACGCCTTACCCCCTACCTACCCCCGCTGATCTGCGGGTAACCACGCCTGGAAACACCGTCCCCCCAGGCATAATGCGAGCTGCCAACCCAAATGGTCCCATCAACACCTAAAATTCTGTCTTAATGAGGCCTTCCTAAGAGCATGAAATCCTTTTCAACTCTCCAAAACAACTAACTTCTCAGGAGGTAACCTATATTCCCTGTTCACTGAATCAATTACATGTTTCCCAGAAAACTGACGAGTGGTCGGGTTGCCACTGTTTTTTCATTGGCCAAGGAACCCCAATTCACCGCGCCATGGCTGTAAATGAAAAAGCCACCTTGCGCACACATCCGACCCCTGCGGCCAACGAAAAGGACATCATTCAAATATTTATGATCCCTTCTGCCTGCACCCTATTGCGGACCACCCCTCCAAAAATTTGCTAATGTTTCAAAGAAAAACAAGACAATGCACAACCCATAGGTAAACAAAGGTCAACAAATAACGCCCTTCCAACAACACCCAATAAATGAAAACAATCTATATTACCTACCCGGGCAAGAGTCTGAAAGCTGACTTAACGTTCGTCCTCGTCCATCAAATGCCCCCTGCCCCCATCCTTCCCACCAAGTGGCCGCTTTAATCAAAGAAGTGGCTTAGCTTAACGGAGCATAAGTCCCGATCTATCCCGTCATTAACTGACGACCCTTTCGGGTAAGACAGATGTTGAAAAATGAATGAAGCCCCCGCCTCCTTTTTCGGAATCACGCCCACACGTGACACCCTAAGATTTTTTTAGGGGCGGGGAAAGGAAAGGACCCGCCATTTCTGTGCCACTCAATCTTCTTTATCAATTTTTTTTTCTTTGCCAATCCCATTCACCTGACCGACTTCAAATTCCTCGCGCCCCCCGATCCCTCCTGTACTCAAAGGGGATCCTGAATCTTCCCTTACAAACCCCTCTCGTAATAAGCTAAGCTCCCGCTATTGGGTATTTTTGGCCAGCCAAGGTCCCCATTGCCTCTGCTGAAACTGGCTTTCCCGGCCTTCCTGAACAGCCTGCTGTCCTGGCTTCCCTTGAAACCCTTACTATCTTTCTTAAAGCACTTTGATTGGGGATGCTGACCCCCGCCACCCAGCGCAATAATGTTTGGAATCTTAACAATTCTCAAATTGCATCTTTACTCGTTTTACGCCACATACCCCGACTGCTTCCCACCTGCACGACGCCCTCTCCCTTGTGCGCACCTGAAAATGCTCCCCTCCAGACCCCTTTTGAGGCTATTTGACCCACGAAAGACGACCCCCCTTGTTTCGAAACGCTTTTCAATCGTATCCATCCTGATACTTAAAAGCGCCGAGACATAAAATGCGGATCCTTTTCCCCCGCAACTCCCGGCCAAACCCAAATGTCCTGCGACCAATTACTGAACGCGTGGAAAAAATACGCTTTCCACATCCTTCTTTTATTAGCTCCCCTTTTTATCATCCTTTTCACTAAATCCTGCCACAAACTACTCTTGAACTCTTGCTCGGCCGATTCTTTCACAAGAAAACCCAGTCATGAATTAGACCTAGAACCACTTCCCCCGTCTATAAGTTTCGTATATATACATACAACAATCCCGCATAATGCTTGGTATCTTTATTTTTTTTATTTCATTATTTTTTTTTTTTTTAAGTATTTGGTGGGGACTAATCCCTATACGTACACGGGAAACAACCTTGAAATTGGCTTCCGTTAACCATCAATCCACATGACCAAAAACAAAAGGCTGTTGTTTCTATTTTTTTCTGTTTTTTTTTTTTAAACCTGCTTTTTTTTTTTTTTTTAATATATAGTGGGTCACATGATGAGTTTGAGGGAAAAGGGTTTAGCTGGTGGATCCATAGGGAGAAAAATGGCGGGTATATCGTTATTCCTTAGGCTGAATGGTAGGGTTGATGTGTCCAAGTGTTTTGTGGTAAGGAAGGTGCTAGCAGGCATGGTTAAAGGGATAACTAGCAGGGATGGCAGAAGACAAGTGACGCCGGTAATTTTGGAAGGTTTGTTGCGGGCCACAGACGTGGTATGCTCTTCCAGTTTTGAGGCAGTACTTTTTAAGGTCACATTCATCATAGCATTTTTTGCAGCTCTGCGAGCAGGTGAATTGGTTTGTGTATCCAAGAAAGGAGGGGGTGGCTTGTAGCGGGCTGACGTAAGTTTAGGAGAAGGTTTGGTGAGGTTGCTGGTACGGAGGTCTAAAACGGATCAGAAAGGAAAGGGAGCGTGGATCTTGTTGAAGGGCTTGCCTGGAAGTGCGGTGTGCCCAGTAAAAGCATTGGAAGATTAGTTGGCCATTAGGCCAGAACAAGGGGGTCCACTGTTAGTGCACAAGAACGGGGGGGCATTGTCAAGGTTTCAATATTTGCGGGTCTTTCGGATGTGTCTCAAGCAGCAAGGGTTAGAAGGGGGGCAGTATTGAACGCATTCTTTTCGCATTGGGGCAGCGACGGAAGCAGCACGCGTTGGGCTCGCGGTTGCAAAGATACGGAGGATTGGGCGCTGGAAGTCAGACAGTTACCGGACATTCATCAGGCTGGATTTGGTAGGGGAGAATGTTGCGATAGAGTAATCACTCTGCTGTTGTTTTTCTTTTTTCCCACCATGTTTTTGCCTCCTCAGATTTCGTGGTAATTTGGATCGTGGGAGATTCAATGGTACACTGGGCGGGGAAGAGGGCGAATTCGCGCCCCTATGGAAAGAATTTAGGTTTGAGTATGGAGCAGGTGGAGGTAACGTGGTGGGGGATGAGAGGGATGCGGTGGGGACATCTTTTTCTGCTGCTAATTTCTAGGGCCAGGGGTAGGAGGGCACCGGACATCATCATTATTCATGTTGGGGGTAATGATGTGGCAAAATTGCGGTCGATTGATTTATTCCAGCAGATTAAGCAAGATTTGGCGCGCATGTTAGCGTTTTGGCCAAAGTTGCAATTATTTTGGTTCGAGATAATATGCAGGTTGGTTTGGAAAGGTGCGCGTATCCCGGGGAGAGTTAACAAGACGAGGAAGAGGTTAAACAGGAAGGTGGGGAATTTCTTGGTTCAATGTGGGGGTTGGGTCATTCGTCACCCGCAGTTTAGTTTTAAATTGAGTGGATGGTTTAGGGAAGATGGGGTACAGTTGTCGGATGTGGGTGTGGATATGTTTAATAATGATTTACAGGAAGGTTTGGAAGAGGTCATAAGGGGTATGGCGGTACGGGTCTGATTTAAGGGGGTTAAACAGGCCCGTTGGTGGCGGCAGTTGGGGGGGGGGGGTAGGTGCTTGTTCCCCAGAAGTGGCTCGGGGCTGGTTATCGGGGGGTTTGAAGCAAGGGGGCAGGTCACCGGGACGTACTTCCGGGTGCCCCCTTTGCGTTGCCCAGCCCTGAGCATTCTGGCGCGGACAGGTGGTACGCTATCCCCATTTGTGTTAATAAATAAGCCGCGGCCTTTTACCTCCATATATGTGTCCTCTTGTTATTTGTATGTCTTTATGTAGAGGGTTTTTATGAGGGGGGGGGGAAGCTCGCGCCTCCTTGGTCATTCATAGAATGGGGAAAAAAAGCATTATTGAAAGTACAGGCATACCTCCCATTAACGTACGCAATGGGACCGGAGCATGTATGTAAAGCGAAAATGTATTTAAAGTGAGCACTACCTTTTTTTCCCCACTTATTGATGCATATACTGTACTGCAATCGTCATATACATGCATAACTGATGTAAATAACACATTTGTAACAGGCTCTTTAGTCTCCCCGCTTGCGCACAGGTTCAGTACAAGTAGGCAGCTGGTATTGCTGTTCAGGACGTGCTGACAGGCGCATGCGTGAGCTGCCGTTTGCCTATTGGGCGATATGTCCTTACTCGGAAGTGTACTTAAAGTGAGTGTCCTTAAACCGGGGTATGCCTGTAATAACAATATATTGCCTTATTAGGGCTAATTACTTGTTTGCGTAATCTCCCTTTTTTTCTTTTTGCAGTATTTAACTCTTCTCAGAGAAAAATGACACTGCAAAATATTAAGACATACAGAGGAGACATAGAGTCCTCCCCAAAAGATCCTCAGTTGCTGCACACAGGGCTAGAATTACCTTGAGGGTTTAAATACCGAATAAATCTATGTGGTTCAGTCAACCATTCAATACAGGTAAGTAGTTGCTCTCACATGCACTAGGCAGCAGCGGGGATATTATCCTTATTTGCTATGTGTTCCGATCTGCACTAGTATCTAAATGTTGGTCATTTTTACACTGTAACATATTGGACTAACATTTGACATAGACACACTGTACATTAGCTACTATATGTGTCGATACCCCGCTGAGTGAGTGATCAGGAGCTTTCAGGAGTGTGCAGCATAACATCTCTGTTTGAATGTGTGCGAGAAATATAGTGTCAGCAACAATTTAGGCATACTCCACTATACAATTGGAGAGGCACAAGGAAGTTGGGTTATCATTGGAATCATATGTTAGGATTTTGCGACATATACCCTACACACTGACATCTGCACACGATATATAGCCACCATTGTGAACGGCTATTTACAACACACATACATCTGATTAGTATATAATACTTGTGTGTTGCACACACTCACCAATTGATTCTGAGGATATTATCTCCTGATTGCCACAATTGTGACTACACCCGGTACATTCACATTTTAATTGATTTTAGTTAGTTTAGAGAGAGCGTTCAATGTTGTTTGTCCTTTATATATTAATAAAGTATTTGTTATTTTTGCCACTTGGCGTTTAGTGGTAATTGTCCTCTCACAGTGTTGAGAGCAACTACTTACCTGTATTGAATGGTTGACTGAACCACATAGATTTATTCGGTATTTAAACCCTCAAGGTAATTCTAGCCCTGTGTGCAGCAACTGAGGATCTTTTGGGGAGGACTCTATGTCTCCTCTGTATGTCTTTGCTTGTTAACCCTATCCTCTTTGCACCGGCAACTATACCCTATACATTAATAGACGCATATATTAGTGTGAGCGGCAGATCACAAGTTATGTATACATAACTGCAAAATATTAGTCAGAAATTTTGATTTTGAGTTTTTATATGTAGGTTACAAAAATGGCACAAGTGTTCTTCAATAAATTAGGCGTTTTTCAAGTGATCGATTATTTTTTCCTCAATTGTGGACCTGTCTCTCCCTCATATCATTGAGTGTTTACTCCTTTCTGGATACACAAGGTTTTGGGGTTTCATATCTCCTAACCAGAAGTTTTGGCTGTTATAACAGATCCTGCATCTTTTGTATTGCGGCATGCCAATATTGATGGGGAATGTGCTACACGTATCTAATAAAGAAATGTAAAAAGAAAACCCCCCAAAACCTTCGACTTTACAGCATGTAACATGCAACATGCAGTACATATATTTTTGGGATGAACAAAATATAAAGGTTTATTCTGCCACCTCTGTGCACAAAAGGTTACTATGAAACCAGTTTGATAGAATCACACTCTTAATTTTAATAATCTGTTTTACTATATCTTATAGAAATACAAATAAAAACAATGTTTTTTCTTTTTAACAGTGTTTGGCATGATAGATCGAGCACGATGTAAAAAAAAAAACAAACAAAAAAAAACGTAATTGGCTTCTTAAATTGAACAAAAAAAATTGAAAACCATACATAACCAAAATAAAAACAAACAAACAAGAACTTTTTGAACTCACACCCCATTCCACTTTGTATGTTTGCAACTCTGGTAAGCACCGTTTGAACACTGACCTAGAAAATATCAGCTATAGCACTAACATTTAACTCATTCATTGAGACATAGGATATCTTTAGATCACTTGATGGAGCCACATGTATAAATATTCTGCTTTTTGAAGATTTTACATTTACTGGTCATTATTTTGAATCCAATTTTCCAGTATTGGCAAATAAACTGGCTAGTTCACCACAGTATAATGCTTTGTAGTTCCTTCAAATACAGAAGCAGTGAAATGAGAATGCTAGTTTGCCAAATGTAAGCAGAAATGGTCTCAAATCTGCAAGCAATCTTGTCACCTAGCAGTTTTCTGCAAGAAAAAAAAAACGGTTAAAGTCATTACCAATGATTCGACAGGAAATTATACTTTAATGTTAATAATTGTACATAAAATAGAAAATGTGTTTATTTAAAAAAAAATAAGCCTACCACAGCAATAGCATTTGTACATACATAGCTTAAGTGGGCTGGGGTTATGCAAAAATTACAAGAAAAGTAGACGTTCCACAAATATCACAATAATCTTAAATTTCAAAGCTACTAAAACATTAACCATTAGATTAGAATATTTTAGGGTATATTGCAGTTTATGCAAGTTGAGAGAGCATAGTAAGTGGCAAACCCTTTTTTGCAGTGGAAGTTGAAGCACGGGTGGCGGTAGAATAAAGTCGATGAAAATATATCATGAAGAGTCTTCATATATACTGTGTATACACAGTTCATTTTGAACTTAACTTACAAATTGGCTGAAAACATTTCAGTAATTAAAATATCTACTAAAGCATAATATCGCTCTATGAAAAGTTCTATAAAATAACAGGCAGGGCATGGATCTGAAAAAGTGTAACAGGATTTAAAGTGTAGGTGCTATCAAATATTTGAAACAGACAAGCCACTAGAAAAATTCTACAAGCACAAAAAATAGCCGTAAGATAGCTGCACATATACCCAATATATATTTCTAGTAGACAAAAAAAAAAAAAAAAAAAAACACACCAGGAAAACTTTAATGTAAACTAACCATGTGGTTTGAAATATCTTTGTGTTTCAAGGGTTATCACGCCAACGTCCTTGACGAGGTATCATGTCCCTTTCACTGTCTTTCTTGATCTTAAAGTGTTTGTATCGCTCAGCCATTTCAAATAGTTCCTCTGGAACTTCCTAAATTTTTTTTCAGAAATGCCAATTAAATGTGCAAACCCACACAATCGTCCCAACCCACTCTTCCCCCATCATTTTGTAAACAATTTAACAAATCTAAACGGCGGCCTTAAATGCTTTGGTTTCTTTTGAAATTAGATTTAATTTCTTCTGGGCTTCTGAATAAAGTAATTTGTCCGTCAAGTGTTTCCTCTACCTGGCCCTCATCAGCCAATAATTGAGAACTCTTGCTGAACACTCAAAATTTACACACCACCTTGGTTGTAGGGTTGGGCGATAACAGAAACAAATCCCACGATAATGATACCAAAACATTTATTGCGATAAATATTCGATTTTTAAAAATAATCTCCAAAATGTTGTAGTAAATCTAAATAAAGTATTAAAAATAATTTTTCTTTTGATATACTAGAACAAAGGGTCCTTCATAAAACCCAAACCCTTTCCATGTCTGCACTTCACCCTGTCTCACCTATACTTCTTCCGTCAGCCCAACATCATACTCATCCATCCACCCCATAACCTTGGATATTCCCTCCATTTAAACACACATTTCATTAATAAAAATATTACATTTGATGTATTTTTAACATTTTATGAATGAACCTGTAAAGAACCCTTTCCTTTGTTGCTGGTGAAATCTCATTTCCTCCAACCTCAAGGGATGACCCTGTGTCATTTGTATTGCACGCGGTATGAATAGTTTGTTTGAAAGCTTCTTGTATTGACCTCGAAAGTGTATATAGTTATCATATCTGCTCTTAGACGTCTCTTTTGTAATGTAAATTAAATCTAATTTAGATGGCCTCTCCTCAAATCAGATTGTCCATCCCCTTTATTAATTTGGTGACTCTTCTCTGCACGTTTTCTAGTTCCATAAGGTCTTTATGGAGTGGTGCTCAAAACTGTACTCCATATTCAAGGTGTTATCTTAACAATACTTTATGCAGTGGTATAATTATGTTTACTCCCCTTCTATCCATACACCGTTTAATGCAATATCAGATCTTATTTGCTATTGCAGCTACTGCCTGGCATTCGGCACTATTGCGAAGCCTGCTGTCTACAAGCACTCCTAAATCCTTCTCTATCAAGGATTGACCTAATTGTATGTCCCATTTAATTTGCAAGTCACGTGTTTATTCTTGTTTCCTAAATGCATAACCTTACATTTATCTACATTAAACCTCATCTGTCATTTACCTGCCACGTTTCCAGTCTATCCAAATCCTTCTGGAGAGAAATTGCATCCTGCTCTTATTTTACTACCTTACACAATTTAGGGTCATCAGCAAAAGATGGAGATGTTGCTCCTATGTCAAACTCAAGGTCATTAATAAACAAGGGTCACAGTACTGGTCCTTGAGGTAGATTGTTAGCTCTCATAAACAGGGCCCTCATTACCTCTTTGCATCTGTTTGTCCTCACCTGTATGTAGCGGTTTATATTTTTGTAATATACAGTACATAACTCTGTACCCCATTGTACCTCGCTGCGGAATATGTTGGCGCTTCACAAATAAAAGATAACAATAATACTCTACGTACCACTGTAGCCCAACCTGAAAAGGCTCCATTTATGACAACCAGTTTTCAATCCAGGTGCAAATATTTTTACCGAGACCCATTTCCTTTATTTTGTACATCAACCTCATGTGGCACTGTATATAAAGCATTTACAAGATCTGTAGATCTGGCCCTGTGACGTCGCTACATTGACAATGTGATTTTTATTTGGCGCAGCACAGAAGGAGCAATCAATTTTTTAAATAATGTAAATTTTAATGACCTAAATTCGAAACTTACATATAAGTTAAGCAAAACTGATATAAAAGTTTTAGAGCTACATCTTTATGTGGATAATAAGGTGAACTGTAAAACACAAAATCTGTTTATTGCAACACCTGTGTACACCGAAATAGTAACTAGTTGTCACCACAGGGAGTAGAGTTAAATAACATTCCCTATGGGCAACTAAGAAATAAAAAAAAGAATTGCACATCAGAGGCCATTTGCCAAGAACAATCACTTTTATTGAAACACACATTTTTGGAAAAGAACAATGATCCAATTTAATTACTAAGCCAATTGAAAAGGTTAATAGTATTGAAAGGAAGGTATTAACTAAAAAAAGAACATTGCAAAAAACAAAAAACAAATCTAAGATATTTGTTGACAACTGGATCCCTTTTATTATACAATATAGTACGAAATCAGGACAGATTAAAAATATTCTTAAACCTTGGAATATCCTGTTACAGGATCCCCTCTTGAAAGATTTTCTCCCAAATAGACCCCAATTAGTTTTCTCAAAAGCTCCCAATTTAAAAAGGACAAGCTGGCGCCTAGTACTCTTAAAAAAAAAAAAAAAAAACATGGAATGTCAAAAGCACTGAAACAGTATAGAAGAAGAGAATGTGGCTTAAAAGTAACCCCATAGGCTTTTTCACTTGCTTTCATTGTAAGGCGTGTGATTGTCGTAATAAAGCTAATAGTTTGAAATCTAACCAGACCGGGGAAATATTTTTAATTACCCAAATGATTAACTGTAACACTAAATTTGTGATCTATCATTAAGAGTGCCCGTGCGGCCTACAATATCTTGGCCGCACCACTACTCCTAAAAATTAGGATTTTAGAGCATATTCGCAATATTATAGCAGGGCTGGAATCAGAGTGTGCCAATGCGTTTTAAACAATGTCACCAATCAAATCCTAATGGTTTAATTTTTAAAGGTATTGATTTTATTCCGGTCAACTGGATAGGGGGAAATAGAGTGATTTATCCCAAAAAGAAACTCTCTGGATATACAAACTAAAAACTTTGAAACCAATAGGATTACATTTTGATTTAAATTCTTTTTTTGGGTTGAGACAGTTTCACGATGCGTATTTTTTAATGTCCGTTTTTTAATGCAATTGGGTTTTAGTCTGTTTATTATCAATATATGATCCTTTTACTAGTTTATTATTTTTTTTATTATGGTATTAAATACCTCCTTATCTATTTTTAATGCTAAAGTTCAATTCAATTTATCACTATTTAAAATTATTCAATATCTTTTTATATATATAAAAGTCATAATGTACATACTTTTTTACTATTATTTTTTGTATTTTATAGAAATATCTGAATTGTATTAAGGTGTTTAGGTTACATCTATTCATTATTAGGTTATTATATTAATTGTGTGATCCATCAATTTGGATGGCATTTTTTAATCATGTTTATTAAAGATCGTTATTTCATTTTAATTTTGCATAACCATTTTCCAAGCATTTAAGGCTAGTATAGGTGATCAAATAGATGCACTTACCTTATTGCACTATGAGACCTATAAATAGACGTTTTCAAGATCAGAACGATGAAACCCCTGAGGAAGCCATTTTGACACAAGGCAAGGTTTTCTGATCCTTTGTGGACACTTTAGAAGCCATTCAGCGAGACACCATAGAGTTGCGCGCACACGCGGATGCCCCCGGCGCCGACATCAGAAGAATCTGCGGCTGATAGCCTCTCCTTGCAGTGTCTCAAGACCCCTATCGGGCACTCTCAGTTGGGAGTGTTATTCTGTCCAGCAAGGTTTTAGTGTGTCTTAACACACTTACTGCTTGACAAGACTGGGAACATGTGAGTTTGGTACCCATGTTTTTTTCCCATTAAAACGTTGTTATGCTAGGTTTTTCTTTTTTCCACTTTGAGGATTTCTAGTGGTATTACCAGTCATCCATTGGACATCCCTCAGTGAGTGTAAATATTGTTTTTACCATACTTTTGTGGGGTTATTTTTAAGCCACATTGTCTTATTCTCTACTGTTTCCGTTCTTTTGACATTCTTTTTTAGAGCACTATGTGCCATCTTGTCCTTTAAATTGGGAGCTTTTGAGAAAACTAATTGGGTCTTTTTGACTCCATTTGAGTGCCCCGCTCTTCTCTACACTTCTTACTATAGGTTACATTCTCCCTTTGTGTGGATAATCTTTGTCAGGACCTTAGACAATCGGGCGATTTTGTGCGTCTGTTTTCTAGATTTTCGTTTTGATATTAGTTCTTTAGGATTTTTTTTTCCTGTGAGAAGCTACTTTGAGTAATGTTCCTATGATAGATTTGTGAGCCTCCCACAGTATGGGACAGGAAATTTCTGGTGAGATATATGTTGCAAAGTAAAATCTAATGTCTTTCTTTAGGGGTATCAAACACTTTAGGGACACACAAAGATTCGTTCAGCCTCCATTGGCCACCCATGTTTAGAATTGTGATGTCCATCATCGCATGATCTGACCAAGTAATACAGTGAATGTATGCCACAGGTGTTTTTTCCACCAAGCGTGCATCTATTAGAATTATGTCGATCCTAGAGTATGATTGATGCGGAGCTGAATAAAACATGTATAATCACTCTGAGGGATGTAGTGATCTCCAGGTATCTATTAGTTGAGTTTCTTTGAATAAATTTGGTATTAGCTCGATTTATTTCATTTTCAGAGCCTGCAGACTGGTCTATTTTCACAGTCCAGTAGGTATCAAATTAAAGTTGCCAGCCATGATCAGGAGACCCTTTCTAGTTTCCTGGATTAAATCTAGTAACCTCTATCAGAAACAAATCCTATCTTAGCTGGAGGCATAAATGTTTACCAATGTGACCGGTGTCCCACCAAGTTGGCCAACCAGAAGGATGAAGCGCTTTTATCTGTTTTAGTGTGTTCCAGCTGGAAATGAGTATTGTCATTAAAGGCAATTGCCACCCATCTTTTCTTAAATGTTACCATTTTCATAACTGAACAATATATCTGAGATTATTGTTTACGTAGGAAAGTGGGTTGTGAACGCTCTAAAAATAGGTTTCTTGTAAGAAGATTTCAGCTGACTCTCCTATAGTTGGAGAAGGCTATCCCACATTTATCCAGGCTGTTAACCCCTATAACATGGAGATTCATTTAAGGGCGCCATTGTATCGACAGTAGTGATATATAATACCTTTAATCGGTTATCATTTGTGGTTGTGACCACAAATGATCGTCAAATTGCAGTTAGAGTTGTGACCATGTCTGTTATATTTGGTGGAGTTAGACACATGGGTAGGGAGTAAAAAAACAGCAATACATAGAGAAAACAAACCAAAGAAAAACAATCTACATCATTTAAATGGTCTAAATAGAGGAACCATGTCCAAACTTTGTCAACATGGACCCAACAGTTAACTAGGTACAACATACACGACGCTACAGCCATGGATGCCCAACAGCAGCCCCAGGGAGCATCAACGTTAAGCTTTGGCATAATAATAAATATATATATAAATATATATACACACACACCTGGTAGGCCGTCCTCAACTTTATATAAGGATAGCCAATATTTTGCTTAGAGTTTGGACGGACTGGCTCCACCTCAATTTCAGACTGCCACTCGCCATGTGTAGAGGTGCCATCTTTGTGCATCCCTGCTTTCCCCAGCCATAAAAGGTCTGATGCTCCATCCTGGTGTGGTATTTTCTTACGTTTTGGAGGTAGTTTAACCACGGAGTTGTTAGGGACACGTGGGTTTAAATACATTGCTAAAATATTGTTGCAAAGTGCAACCCTGGAGCGCAGCTACCAACTCAATCGTTCATCTTGCTCCTCGGCACGCATGCGACCCCAGCCTCACCTTTTTACATCTAGACTGCTCAGTATTGGGGGCTGCCAGATTGTGTGTCCCTCTGGTATACAAGGTAGGGAGCCGGGGGGCGAGTGTGTTGGGCTCGAAAGGGTTTTTGCTTTGTCTGTCTTTTAATGGTTTAGGCATTCAATGGGTTAATTTTCCCCAGAGAATACCTCAACCTCGACCCAGCCAAATGCGAGAGATCAGATTTGGAAGGGTGGGAAGGCACCATTTATAATTTATTTTTCCTAAAGGGTACCTCTTGTCCCCCCTGTACCAAAATGAGTGGGGATAGTGAGTGTGAAGCAGGACCAACCCTTTAAAAACAAAAACACACAGTTTTTGCTCATCTACACATCATTGAAGTGCAGAGGAGATATTCTAACCGGTGTACTAGGGCACTGAATGGGTTATAGCTTATACCCTCAGTATAAAAAACAGCATACAATGCTTTGAGATCCGCAGCAAAAACTCATGCAATAATCAGAATGTGCTACACGACCAACCTAAGCTTTCACCATTTTTACAAACTGATATTTAGATCTAAAAACCTTACTTGATTTGCACGTTCCAAGATGCTGATCAATTCTGATGCAACTTTCCAGTCTTTCCTGGTGACTAGTGTTACAGATTCCCCAGTACGTCTGTAGAAGAACGTATTTAGATGCAGTTTTAAAAAAAAATTTAAATCACAAATTGTATCAAAACACTGTATATGAATTACCTAACTGGAAAATGTATACACACTAGATTATAAATACACAGTACATTCCTTACATATTATTTCACCTAAAACACTGATCACGAGATAAGGAAACAACACCTTAATGTTAGAAGCAGTAAATAAGTGTGGCACAAGAAATCATAAGAATATTTGGAATTTGGACCTACCCAGCTCTTCCAGTACGGCCAATTCTGTGCACATACTCTTCAATGTTTCGCGGAAAATCAAAGTTGAAAACATGAGTAATGTCATGCACATCAAGCCCACGTGAAGCCAAATCAGTAGCTACAAGTATCCTGACTATTCCTGAGTAGAAAAATAAATAAAAATAAACAAATATTTCATCTGGCTCACTTCTATGCATGAGACAGCTCTATTAAATATTAAATCATTGGCCACTAATTAACAATTGTGATCAAAAAGCCCAGAATTACCAAGTTACAATTTATCAGAATGTTTGATCTTGGACGAGGAATGCTCATTTCCTAAACATAATTATACCATGACCATTTATTTCTACTGGGACAGTTCAGTTGCAGAAGATCATACTTAAACGTTGCACGTTGTTTGAAGGTGATTTGGCTTTACATAAACGTTTTAGAAACACAAAATAAGAGCCAGATAAGCACTTGAAGACAAAATCCTAAAGCAAGAAAGTTCACCTATCAGAACAAGTTCATTTGCATATTTAAAACGAAGGAAGCTGTAATTAGATGCCACCGCTTTTTGTGGGATCTTATTTAAAGCAAACACACACAGAATATACCTGTATACAGTGGTGTGCAGAAGTATTCACCCCTATGCCAATTTTTCACATTTTGTTGGCACATGCACATACTCCACGACAATTTCAAATTAGACTTTACATGTAGAATCTACAAAAATTACTCAAAAGTGATACAGCTCAACCCCGTTATAACGCGATCCTTTACAACGCGAATCCACTTAGAACGCGATGGAAGCGTGGCTCCCAATTTTCGTATTTCTGAATACTTTACAACACGATTATTGGTATCTTAAATACTTTATTGTACAATTCATGCAATTGTACATTTATTCTAACGCGATCCGCTTATAACGCGATGTGATTCTTTGGACCCAAAGCACAGCGATATAAGGGGGTTGAGCTGTAGTTAGAAAATGCATGTAGAATATAAAGAGGAAGATTTACAAAGAAAAACATATTCTCTGTTGCAAAAGTATTCAACCCATTGCTACTGTAGCCCTAAAATCAGCTTGAGTGTAAAATTGTTTGAATGGCGACATAATTAGAGAAATGGTTTCAGCCTGTGCGTAATCAAAGTGGCTTACCTTGTAGATCATTTCCCTAAGGTATATAAAAGACTACCAAGCTGCAACTCGGTGATCCAACAAAGCATCCATGAAGACCAACGAGCTTCGAAACAAGTCAGGGATAAAGTGATAGAGCAGCACAGAGTAGGCGAAGGGTACAAGAAAATGTCAAATGCATGCATTATCCCTCTCAGCACAGTCAAGTCCATCATTAAGAAGTGAAAGAGCCATTATACAACCCAGACACTATAGATATGAGGTCGCACTTCCAAACTGAGGAGCTGGGCAAGCTGGAAACTGGTCCGAAATGTCAATGACGCCAATGTGTGAGATGGGAGTGTGTTCACACAACAATTACCGGTCCCTACACAAAGCGGGCCTGTATGGACGGGTGGCAAGAAAGAGGGCATTAATCAAAAAGACTGATCTTAAATCACGTATGGAGCAATAAAGCATATAGATTATACTGCAGACATTGCAAACTCATTCAATGCATACTTTGTGGGATGTGCTACGTCCCCATTAGCTAAACGCAACCCAAACAAAGCTTAATCTGGGAGAACCCATATAGTCCCACACACTCCCACAATTTTCAATATGTTCCAATATCTGGAGAGATTACACAAGCGCTCCTCAAACGAAAAACTAAAACAGCCAATGTGGATCTGACATGCTGCAATCAAAGTTCCTACGACTTCATGCCTCAGCCATTGCCAAACCACTTGCCTCTCTAAACAACTCTATCCTGTCTGGAGGCCATATCCCTAAGACCTGGAAAACTGCTAGAGTTGTCCCAATCTTCAAAAGTGGGGACAAAAACACTGTCTCAAACTACAGGCCAATCTCTCTTCTCCCAATACTATCCAAAGTCATGGAAAAATGTGTTTACTCCCTATTAAGCAATTACTATATCAAGACAATTTTTCCTGCACAATTCCAATCTGGCTTTTGCCCCAAACACTCCACAGTAACTCCTAAAAGTTTGCAATAAGATCTAGTGTAGAATGGAACTGGAAAAACTTACTGGTGCAATATTCCTAGCTTTTGCAAAGGCTTCTGATACTGTTGGTCATGTTATCTTGCTAAACAAACTCCAGTGCTCTGGAATAGGGAATTGGGGTTTAAACTAGTTTCACTCCTACCCATCAGGTAGATCCTAACATGTGTCTCTCAGGTTCTAGCTCCAACCCCTTGGATATCACCTGCGGTGACCCGCAAGGCTCTATTCTGGGGCCCCTACTATTTCAGTGTTCATCAATGATCTTCCTACAGCTTGTAATGGAGCTTCAATACACATGTATGCGGATGACACGGTCTTATATGCACACAAACCACGCCTCTCTGACCTTGAACACATACTTCAATCTGATTTTGAGACTTGAAAACTATTTCCCAAAACAAAACGTTTTTAAACACAGACAAGATTAACAATGATATCTGGGACCAAGACTAAATTGCTAAAGCCAACAATGACGGAACTTCAGATGAGAACCAACTTTAATACTATCCGAGAACCTGTCACTAGTTTTAAATATCTGGGCATATGGTTTGACTACCATTTATCATCTGAATTGCACACCGATACCCTGACATCCAAAACATATGCCAAACTAGGTGTACTTTATAGGAACAAATCCTCCCCAAGCTCGTTGGTCAGAAAGCGTACCAATTATAGACTATGGAGAGTATATGGCACAGCATCCCAAACTCACCACGGCAAACTAGACACCCTCTACTATTCAATATCACGAGTCTAGGTGCAAAGTTCAGCTTTCCTGTCTTGCCTTCAAATACTTTCTGGGTAACCTAACCACCTATCGGAACAAGCTCCTCAACCCCTACTACATGTTTACATTCCCAAGGTTCAATAAAGTATAGAGTCGCTCCGACTTCTCTTACCATACACCCCACAACTGGAACAATCTACCAGAGACTCTCAAAGCCGCCTGCAGTCTAAGTTCTTTCAAAACAAAAGCGGTCTCACATTTAATTTTGTCTGGAACTGTTACAAACGCTTATAGCATATTTTATCTTCAACTGTTCATGCAATGTCTTTATATATAATGTATAAAAACATACATAGAGAGAATCCCTGTAAACAAGCACTCTTCCTCCACTAATAATTATTAAAGTTTATTGTGATAATGAGGCAAACAAACATGAAGCTAAAACCTACTTGATGCCAAAGTGCTAAATGTCCGTTGCATGTGCTCAGTATGTGAAAGATACTATTCTATTCAACAAGATTCAAGATACTTCGCAAAGAGTTACAAGAAATTAGTATGGAGTCCTATACAAAATCATTTGTCTATTTTAAAAGGAAATCTCTTGCTCAGGATTTTTCTTATATTTACAGGTTTATTATTGATGATGCCACAGTTGTTAAAAGACCAACTGCAGGCTTTTTCTTTTAACACAAGCAGTAAATATTTTTATAATTGCTACACAAATCTATTTCCAGTTTAATTTTGCTATATATTATATATAATATTATATATATATAGTATAATATATATATATATAATATATATATTCTCAAGCAAGCAAACTGTTTTCATAACTATATTTACATCTTTGTTCACATAAGTATATAGATAATATATGAACAAAGGAGGGGAGATACATAGGTTATTGAAGGACTCTTTGAGATCCCTATAGAGGATCCAGAACTTGATATGTTTATAAATACACAATGCACAGCAGGTTCAGAATTTATTTGAAGCAATTTTAACTCCAACGGCTCTTGCAGTAATAAAGGTTGCTGCCATACTAACAGGGCTGACAGGCTCTTGGTAAAAAAACCAAAACAAAATACCTTTGTAGATGTCACAGTAAAGCAGGTAGCACGCCGTCCCTATGTTGAGGGATATATCATATCTGCCAACTTTATAATTTTGTAACCATTTATTCGTTTTTGGGTGTGTCCTGGACATAGAGTAGGACAGGTGATACATTGTTGCAAGTGCAGTTGCATAAGTGAGGTGAAAGCCAGGAGTGACTGTGGGTGTGGGACAATAGCCATGAGTGCAGACTGTTGGGATGTTTGATTTGTGGGGCGAGTTTTAAGGTTAGTTAGTATTAAATGACTAAAAGGTTGACACCATTTGTATCAGAGGAGATGGCAGATGGCAGATGGCAGTTAGGTATGAATGAGAGCAAGTGTGTATTGGAAGAAGAGAGATTGATCTGTAGTTTGAGACAGTGCTTTTGTCCCCATTTTTGAAGAATGGGACAACTCTGGCAGTTTTCCAGGTCTTAGGGATATGGCCTGCATACAGGATAAAGTTGATTATGGAAGCAATTGGTTTGGCACAGGCTGAGGTACCAAGTCTTAGGAACTTGGATTGTAGCAAAGTCAAGTCCACATTGGTTGCTTAGTTTGAAATTTGAGGAGCGTTAATAGGGGATTCCTCTGTTTATATGCGGATGCTAAGACAGTGGTAACCATATTAATACAAGAATTTATTTTTAGGTATAAATTATCTCCCTATGGAGACACTTATGGGATGACTTATGACTATCTGTAGTTCAAAGGAACGAATTAAGGACCATGTTATTGGTAATAAAACAATTAATAAGTATTGCATGCAACTAATATATTTTTGAGTCTCTCTAGGCACAGGTCAAAGTTGAAAGTGCACCTACACGAGACGGGTTAATGGTCAAGCATTTTCTACGCAAGCACGCTCTTCATCCCAGATGAAAAGGCCATTTAAATAATACTCATCACCAGCATTGCAGTAAATGTTTGCTTATCATCATGGATACACACCACGCACGTCAAAATAGTGCCAGCCTCGGCACAAACAGCTAATAAAGACAAAGACACAGCGCCTGCAAATTAGTGTTTTGATGGGCATAATACTCTGACCACTAATCATCAATGGAGAAAGGTCCCAGGCAAAAGTCCAGGCCTCGAAACACGAACTTTAAACTTTGTTATTTTTACAGGGTTTTATTATTTTTCAGTTACAATGTATGCTCCTTGGGTTTGTGTAAGTGGTGTCCCATAAGGATGACAAAAATAGTATAAGGTATTATTTGTTTAACTCTGTTTATTTTGTTTGGATTTATAGATTGATAGAATCTCCCTGCAGAATGATATCCCGGTGGGAGAATGTTTTATCAGTCAAACACACAGTTTTGTTAATTGCTCACAGGTAGAGTTAGAAACAAAAGAGAGACACCCAATACACAAGTGCTAAAAATGTAGTCTATGGGAAGAACAAGTTTCGGGGAACTTTTTCCCAAATGTAGGAGTTGGGTTACTGTATGACAGGTTTACAAGGATATCCTCAAATCTTACAACCACAGACATTTACTCACTTAACCAAGAATAGGTTTAGTTTAAATGAATGGCTCTGCAGAATGGAATAGATCTAGACTATATTTTAGCCTCAAAAGGGAGGGGCATGTATTCGCCCTAGTTAAAGCGCAATGTTGTGTATTTATCCAGGATTCAGGAACCATTGGGACTTGGTGGTTGGATTGATTTTCTTTGAGCGAAGCTAGCGAATGCTTTTGTATGTGTCTCTGTCCTACTCATTGCTCTCTATGTGTTAAGTACAGCAAAACTCTGATCCAGAAGTGCGTTACAACCCTCACCAACTCTATGCCTCTTTGCGGTGATGATGTCGCCTGTCCCCCAGAAGAAGAGACCAAAGAAGAAATCAACTGGGCTGATATAATGGCCGGAAAGGAATTAAGTTATGCACAACTTGGATATCTTGGTACAGCAGGACTATGAAATGGTTAACTGTTCTTTAAATAGACTGTTTCTTAAGGATATGGGGGGACTGAGAAGACTGGATATGAGGAAGGTGGGAGGTCACCAAGGGCCGTGAGTCAACCACAAGGAAAGGATCACAAGTCAGCCATTTTGACCATAGCAGCAATTTTGGTCCATTTTGCCATTCTGAGTAAATGCAGTATGAAAGATGTGTGCAAGAAGGATGTTTGTGCAGTCGCTCCTAGCAGAAATTAGCCCCCACCAATTCTCAAATAGCTGACCCTTAAATTATGTGACGTATTGAGACAAAATATTTATCTAATCTGTAGAAATTTTTAATGTTATATATACACACATACATATATACATAAATATATGACTATTGGTCACTACAAGGCTCTAGTCATAGAGAAGAGTACCAAGTAAGGGTATTGTTCTTTAGAGAACAATAAGGACGGAATTGTTAGGGACAGTAGGTAAAGGCCAGAAACTGCATTTGTGTTAAACCATCCATTTTGTCTGTAATAACCAGTTAAGATTCTGTAGTCAGCCTTTTGCTGAAATATAATTTTTCATGCATTCAGCTGCTGGCAAAATTATAATTTCCTCCCTGCTCAGGATCTTGTTAAGATACTTTTTATGTTGTCAGCTTCCTGCTGTTTTAATAAACAATAGACTGGTTCTCTGAGAGAGGTAAAATCGTATAACTTAGTTGCTAGAGAAATTCAAGGGTTTTTGATAACAGACAATGAATAAACTATGTATTCAGACAGTGCCTGTATTGGGAGAATTACGTCCCAAAATCACGCCACTAATATGTCCTGCCCCTAAATCACGCCTCTAATCTAAGCCACACCCAGGTTACACCTACATTACGCCAAACCTTTCTATTTTTCTGTATAAAAATCATTACCCTATGCTCAATAAACTAAGACAAAGGAATTTGAAATCTGGCTTGTGTTACGTTTCATTTCTTTCGTTTTCCGGGCCTGTACGCTCATCAAATCGGAGATAACAGTGCTAGTGCGTGATAAAGCTTCCCGGGGGAGTCTGCTGCAGGGTGCAGATGTGTGTATCCAGTCACAAGGCCTCCAGCCCTTTTGGCAGAGGAAAGGTTCCTTTCAGGCCCCCACACTGAATTGATGAAATTCCTCAGTGCACCTTAGATTACAATCGTGTAACCACACCGCATATGTACTCACGGTGTGATACCACCGCAGGGGTAAGTGGGAAACCGGCACACCACCTCCAGAGGGGAATAACCATGGGGTAACCACAGGAAAGGGGAGCGGCAAAACGGGGTCAGATGAGGAAGGTAATGAACGATACCTTATTGTGCAGACCAGTAAAGTGTGTCAGCTGTTAGATATATACCCAAGTACAGGCATATAGAGGCTGTCACCTTTTGCTGCCCAGCGCTACACACCCGCAAATATGGAACCTCAGCACCTTTAATGGAACCACTGGAGTGGTTAAACAAGAGAATTAATGTTATTGAGTGGCCCAATCCAAGTCCTGATTTTAACCCAATCGAACATTTATGGTGAGACTTGAGGAATGCAGTCCATTAACGAAGGGAAGGAGTGGCTCAGTGAGTAAAGACACCGACTCTGGCACTGAGTTTGAAGCAGGGGAATCTGGTTCAATTCCTGGTGTCTGCTCCTTGTGACCTTGGGCAAGTCACTATATCTCCCTGTGCCTCAGGCACCAAAAACAGATTGTAAGCTCTACGGGGCAGGCACTGTGTCTGCAAAATGTCTGCCTACATAAAACTAGCAGCGCCATACAAGAACAAATTATTATTTATTATAGGCTAAAGCAGTAAAATTCTGGGCATTATTGAAATCCCTGCTCTCTGATTGGATAATGCCCGGAATTTTAACCAATCAGTAATGCCTGGAATTTTTGCTGCTTGCATTGTGTATATTGTCAAAGTGTTTATTTCCAGCCAATCAGCTTTCAGAACAGCTCTGAGACAGGGCAGGGGATTGGTCAGGAAGTATCAGCCACGGATTGACTCCTCCCCCTCCCTCGTGAAACAGAGCTGATTGAGCAGATTCAGTTGAATTTGGGGGTGGGTCTGCAAAGTAAGTGGCTGTCTGCAGTTTGTTTGTGGCTGCAGTTTGTGTTTGTGTGTGAGAGTGTGTGGTGTGCTGTTGTGTTGTATGTGTGTGAAGCAGCAGTATGTGTCTATAGAGCTGCGGTGTTGTGTGTGTGTGTGTGTGTGTACACAGAGGGGGTAGCAGTGTGTGGATAGATAGCTGCAGTGTAAGAGTTTATAGAGGTGTTTTAATGTATCTACCATTTTATTTTAATAAAAAAAATCTATATAACTATACGAAAGTGTCCATTTATGAAAAAAGCCTACATTTAGAATATAATAGTAATAATCCCCTCAGAACAGGGCATTACTGTAATTATTATCCCCGACATACTTAGCAGAACTGGATCAATTTTCCAATGAAGAATTAGCAAAAATGTCACCATCCTACTGTGCAAAGCTGTTAGAGATCTATCCAAAAAGACTCAGCCGTAATTGCGGCAAAAGGTGCTTCTAACAAGTACAGTCAATTTAGTACATTTCCTTTGCTGACATTTAAACCCTACAACTTTGTAGCTTACAATAATAATAATAATAAAGTTTAATTGAAAACCCGTGCAAACATTAATTTGAAATTCAACACACTGACATTGGTAGGGGGTGAATACTTCTACATACAACAAGTCACACCACATAAAATACATCAAAGGTGAATTTAAAAATGTACTTTGGCATTCTTTCAATTCCATCACACTCCAAATATCATCTACTCAAACCACACAGCATTACAATAATGATTGGAGGACATAAACAGATAGATTTATACTGTGCAAAAATCTGACAAAATGTATTAAACAATAAATAATGCAGGGAGCGCAGAGAGAAACTCACACCATAAAAGAATAAAGTGATAAACACAGAATAGTGCTCCTCAGTGCTATAATTAAGATCTCTAGTACCGAGTGAATAACGTGAATCAAAAAAATAAGGTGCAAATTAGTGTATAGATAATCAAAATGTAGTGCTCAATAATGGAATATATCACTCACAGTCGATCAGTAATGGCCTAATAACCATATGCCATAAATGATGGTCAGTAGAACTGCATGCTGGGGTTCCTGAGGAAGCGGTTGACATTGTTGTGGTGAAACGCATAGGGGTTTTGACCTTCTAAGGACACTATACCATCCAGCCTGAATTCATCTTGTGATTCCGTACTGGGTTTGATCACAGATGTGGAAGTTACCATACCGGTAACAAGGAGTGGCATGAGACCACCGCTGCGAGGATTGGAGCGAGACCGCCATTGGCACTCACGCGGTGCTACCTGCATCCTCCCGAGTTGTCTAAGTGTACCCTTGATGCACTTACTATGTCTGATAGACTGTGAGAATGTGAGTATATTCCCTACCCTCCCTGTTCTGTCATTTTTTATTAAATGATGTCATGTCATGTTCTCCATATGTTTTCTTATTGTAGACTTCAGCTTGCAGTTCTACTGACTATCACCATTTACGGCATATGGTTATTAGGCCATTACTGATCGGCCGTGCTATATTCCATTATTGAGCACCGCACTTTTATTATCTACACACATTTTCAAAATAATTTAAACAACTAAAAATCTCATGGGGTGAATTCCTTATCAAGTATGCTAGGAACAAGATAAACATGATACTAAAGTTGATATATACCAATACAACTACTTGAGTATTATTACACATTAGCCACTGCTCAGCAACACATGTATGAGACTGAATGACAAGGAGAGCTACTACTATATTAAACTGCAGTAGCCCAAAATTGGCAAGAAGATTGAGATAACAGAAGGATTGGCAAGTTACAGTACCAAATGTTGATAAATACGCTTTAAAGAACTATAAAAAATTACTGTACATCACTAAAAACCAAACAAAGATGCCCAAAGCTACTTCCAATGTGACAAAAACACAGTTCAATACCTATATATTCTCTTGAAAAAGGGTAATTTAGTTTAACCCTTTGGCCAAACTGTCTTAAGCCTGCTGCCATTTTCAAGGCATGACCGTTAGCAGGTCCTAACACTCCCTTAGTTAAAATTCTTATTTACCTGTATAATTACAGGAAGAATGATCTGATTTGGATCTGTCGTAACCCAGCAAAATGAAACTGACCTGCCAACATGAAAAGTGGGGAGGGGGGAGAGCCACTACCCTCCCAAAAATCGCTGAGACCAGTTGCACATAGTTAATAAACACAAATACCCAACAAGCTCTGAAAAACCCCAAACATTACCACATATATATTTATATTAGAAAAAGAGGAAAAGCGCCCGATCCATGTGTAAAATCCAATAATAAAGGTTTAATGACACAAACAAAGACAAATGCACACTCACACTTTGCCAGTAAAATAAGAGCGCTGTATGGGACAAGCCCATGCGCCAGCATGTACCAGACTGTGGTAAGTTCGTTCCGTCTCGCTGTGTGAACAGTAAGGCTTCACTGCTGCTGGTGTCACCGTCTCAGCGTCTCTCCTGCAACCCGAATGAGCAGTCTGTAGTTCCTGTTCAGGACGGCTCGTTTTGGGAATAATTCAGAGAACTTCCTCTCTGGTGTCTGGCTTCTGAACTGCTCCACCACCGTAGTTCATTGACCACGTGACCCTACGCGTTTCTTCCGACTCAGCGGATTTCATCAGGGAATGGAATACACTTGTAATGGCTTACAATTTATAATGCCTCAGTCCAATTAGAAGATTACAAACATGAGTGTTTTGGTAATTAATTGAGGTCATCTGTGCTAGATGATCTATACTAATGGTATTTAAATGACAATATGCATATTGTTAGAATAAAAATCAACAGATGAATGTTAAATAGATGAAGAAAACTATATCATATAGCATGAATAATTTTAAGAAAGGAGTAATTACAATATAGATAACATTATTGGATACAACGTTAATATATTAAACATTATTAAACATTATGAACAACCCATATATCTAATGCTAATACTGCATATATCAATCTGTCTAAAACAAACGATTTGAATGTAGTGATCAACAGGGTATGTGCATACATATATACATACACACACACACACACACACACACACACACATATATATATCTACTATATATATATATAATATAATATAATAATATATAATTATACATACACCTTTCTTATATTAACCTTTCTATATATTTGTCTATCAATGAACCTTCCGAATAACAACTGTAAGAATGCCGAGAAAATATATATAATAATTATTCTATATTAGTATACTGAATTGATGATAAACTATAACACTTAATAATCTTTTTATTTTAAATGTAGATTATATATATATATATATATATATATATATTATATATATATATAATCTCAAAAGGAGTGCTAGTAGGCGGCCCCTTTTCAAGAGAATATATAGGTATTGCAGCAGTGTGTATTTTTGTTGTATACATTAAGCCACGCCCACACCTTTTTACACATATATTATGTGGTAATGTTTGGGGTTTCTCAGAGCTTGTTGGGTATGTGTGTTTATTTACATCACTAGTTGCAGCACTTCAGTTTTGAAAGCTTTCAGGTTTAAAAGCATAATCTTTGATTTAATAAAAAATTGACACAAAGTGCATCAAACAGATGATAATTTTTATACGTTCAACATTGGTCATATTTAACAAAACATGTGTTCTGCATGATATTGAAGATAAACACCAGGTCTAGAAGTATGAAAACATGTTCTAAAGGGGCAAAGTAAATCGAACTCTGGACAGTTATTTCTGAAAATTTTTATTTTTCGTGCAACTTGGGAACATGAATTTAAATATAAATCAGTATAAAAAAAAATCTAAACATTAGATGTGATTTACCCTTTTTAAAATCATCCAGCGCTTGCTCTCTATCACACTGCTCTCTGTTGCCATGTAGTGATTGTACAGCGATTCCTTGCAGACTAAAATCACTGGCCAAATCATCCACACTATAATAAATAAAGTGTTCCTTTTATTATTCATTAAGAAATATACAGTACAAAACAATATAGGTTTGAGAACGCTAGGAATGATGTAAACTGTACGAAAGCCCTGTTAGTCATTCGATGGCTATTTGAAGGTTTTAAGAGAGGGAGGATCGGGTATTCAATTTAACAAAATACCAGGTCTCTTGCCGAAACCCGACCTATGGATGGCCTTGCTTACCAGACCGACCCTGAACAGGTCTAATAAGGAACGTAAACGCATAACTCCTGTACTGTATAGCTTCGGCGTAGAAGCTGCCAGTCCCAAATACCTTAACGATTAGATTTTTAATTTGGCAGACTACATACTAAGAAAAGAGAAAATGTACCGTTCTATATTTCTGTTCCTTAACGTCCTCTATGGCAGCCAAATACTAATGGGATAGCTCAGTCACAGCTGGTAGGACAAGAACTTCTTGCATCCTGAAAACCTTATCTTGGGAGGCCTGACGAATTATGAAAGCCGTAACCTCTGCTGTGGTAAAAAATGATTATTCCTCCCAGACATCTTGAAAACAATATTATCCAGTTTCTGTCTTGATGTTCCTGCTTCAATCCAATCTTTCAGTTTGGATATACTGTACAAATTGACTGTTCTAGAGATACGGCCATTGCTGTTGATGATCTCAGTGTCATTCCTATAGCAAGGTATTGTTTGAGTAAAACAACCTCCATTCTTCAATCCATAGTATCCTTAAAAAAGGAAGATTCATACTATAAGGGGGATTGTTGAATCTTTTACCATCTTGATGACAGCTGCGTCAACCTTTGGTGGTATTAGCCAGTTACTGCAGTTCTCTTTACTGAAGGGGTACATTTTCATTAATTATTCTAGTCACTGCTGGTCGTCTTTTATCCAGTGATGACATTCAGTCTTCACAATGTCCTCTTCCTTTCCTCTGAACAGGAAAAGTTCTTAACTATTTTTTAGAGCCAAAAAAAACCTGGTCCAGGACCCCAAGCTCTTCTCTGGTGTCCTCAATACTCATCGTCAATTATTCTTAACGAGCTAGTGTCCGTCTTAAAAGGAACCCACATCCGCTTGTTTCTCTTCCCTCAAAGAGGAATCTCCCTGTTCTGAATAAATCCTTCAAACGGTCAGGCTACAAATCCAATGAAGTCTGTTATTTGGGCCTTTAAAAGACCCGAGACTGTGCTTTATCAAAAGACTGCAGGACTGAAGTTTATCCAGTCAATGAATGTAGTTAAACGAGTAGAATAGTTTCCTCAGACATCTTCATTTATGCAAAGAAGAAAGTTTGACATAGCAAAGTTTAGCCTTAAAAACAGTATTTTTAGGCTTGACAACTTGAGCCTCTTGCGGAGGCTTCTAAGTTTTCTGGTCCCTGAAACTGTAGGACATGCTGCTATCTTTCTATCAATAAGGGACCAAATAAGCAGGGAATTGCATGTTTTTTTTTTTTTTTTAAACTAGCCGTCAGGTCTTTCAAACTCCCCCAAAAGTCAGATCTTCTCCAGGTGCAGCTTGTCACAGTGAGGCGTGGTGATTAATGAGCAGGTGTCAAAGAGCTGTTTAGTAGCACATTTACAAGGCAAACTGTAATTTAGCCCCAGAAAGACTTTCCTAGGCTTAATCCGAGCCCCTTACTGATTTGATGCTGCTCGGTTCTCTGGTCCCCTGAAACTGTAGAAGGAACAAACCTGCTGCAAGCCTATCAATAAGGGAATAAATACGCAGGGAAATGCATGCTTTTTAAATACCTGGCGTCCAGAACCAGCTTCCTCCCTAGTGAGGATGGCCCTTTGGTGCAAAACAAATGCGCTCTCCGTCTTGACTTCACCTGCCGACGCACTGCGTTGTGACGTCCCCACACCTCCACTCAGAGAAGCAGCTCCTGCGGCCTCAGAAGGAAGATGCCTAGCAGCGCTGAAAATGGTTGTATGCAACTGACAATAGGATTACGTCCGTATAAAAGCGGATGTTCAAGAGCCAAGTAGAGGAAACGGTAGGGAAATCACCTCCTATTGGGTGTAGGGTGGCATCAACACGGCCCTCAGAAAAACTATACATGAAAAAATAAAAAACTGTCAGGAAAAAAGCCCGATTAGCTTTTCTTCAGCTAAGGTAGGACAAGAATAACTGACACAAGGAGGCCAATGCCCCTTCATATAGTGGACACTAGAAGAGTGCGTCCTACCAGCTGTGAGGAGGAGCTATCCCATTAGTATTTGGCTGCTATAGAGGATGTAGAAGGAAAAAAAAAAAAACCTGACCTTTCTTTGCGATTCCATTAAGAAATTAATTGAAACGTTCGATACGTGGCTAAGAATTATAGAAGTACCCAATGACAGAAATACCACAACTCTAAAAATATAAACAGATTACACTGGTTGCTATTCAAGGTTAGACAGGATGGACCGAGTATGCATGCAATATACCAGCATTAACCCAGATTGGTGTAATATACATCTATTGACCTCTCCATTACCATCTGCCATTTTTTTTATATAATCTTATCCATCATAACTACGCACCCTACAAGAAGGTAGAACCAATTGTTTTTAAGTAGTCATTTATGCATCAGTTTATCATTAATACATACATTATTTTTTTTCCAACAAATATTAGGACTTTATCTTTAGGCTTTAAGGAGTCAATGAAGTGAAGTGTAAAAGCTCTCTTTTCTTCTTCTGGAATTATGAATACTCTT
Source organism: Ascaphus truei (assembly GCA_036426205.1). Lineage (NCBI taxonomy): Eukaryota > Metazoa > Chordata > Amphibia > Anura > Ascaphidae > Ascaphus > Ascaphus truei. The sequence continues at coordinate 179,902,079 of CM071570.1, forward strand.
TGCTCTACAGTGTTCACGGCCTAAAAAAAAAAAAAAAAAAAAAAAAAAAAAGCAGATGTTTAAAAATGCAAAATCAAACATTTAATAGATCACATCCTTTTATAGAGCAGGGTGTTGCAGTGCATTGGTTTTAAAAACATTAATATAAACCTTTTCCCTGTTCCACAGATTTACCCGGTACATACCTATAGAGACGTACCCGACACGCCATAGACCTTATTGACGTACGTAACTCTCTGCTGTACCAGCTGGTTCCCAGATTAATTAACAACAACAACACACCTGAACAAGGTGTCCTATAACAAGTCTGAGTTACAGTACATCATGCACAGAAAAAAGAAAACATACACACGCATTTAAAAACAAAAATAATCAAACATATGTATACTCAACTACAAACGGACTATACTAATAAAGACATCCAAACATACAACATATACAAAAAAAAAATATTATACACACAGTGTTAGCCGAGCTTAATAAAAAATTAATAGACGATACCGTTCGGTGGCCAACGAAATGCTTTTATTTGTGCGAGCTTTCGATACACACTGATCTTTTTCCGGCGGTGTTACAATCAATAAAGCATGCAAGGGTTTTACTTAAAAACAGTGTCTCTTGGAATGTTATCTGTGCTTATCGCTCCCGTGTGTAGATGCGATTTATGACTAGGTGTTAAATTGTCCCTGAATGTTAGTGATGTAAGAGTGTGTGTGTGTGTGTGTGTATGTAAACATAAATGAATGAAGAGCCCACAGTGTATACAGCGCTTTACAAAAGGTGTGTGTGGACTGAGTGTATATCAATGGTGTGGAAATGTGAGTGTTGCATTACTAAAAGTGTGTGCAGATACTATGTTACCTATTGTTATATAGGGATGGAATTACATAGTGTATGTATGAGATAGCTGTATGTGCATACATATAGCGCAGTATGTATAGACATGGCTTTTGCCATCAATTAAAGGCAAGTTGCCAGGAAAGGTAAACCCCCCCCCCCGTCAAGTGTGTTTTTAAAGTGTCAGCTCTGCAGTCCCGGCTGAAAACAATCTTTAAATAAATGTATTTGCGTGTTTAAAGTGTCAGCTCTGCGGTCTAGGGCGGACTGCAGTGTTATAAATAAATGTTACCGTGTTCAGATGTTCCTGGGAGAAATAAAGGCTGCTAACCTGTGTTTAAGGGGTTAAATGGAGAAGTACGCCTTGGATTGTGAAGAATACCGAATTGTAACACTGCCTTAACCCCAGACTCAAGTGGATACTTGACTTGTGGTTAAATAAAGCCCACATATCAAAAGTTTATCCAATTGAAGATATAATTTTAGTTAGGAAGGGACTAGCTTTCTGAAATTTTATATGCAGAGGGTTAGAAGGGAATCATGTAGATTGAGCTGGTTTTAAAATTTGTAGCATGGTTGTTTAGCATTCCAGGGGAAGACATGCATATCTGAATGGCCAGGCTTCTGAGATAGCTTGTGGAGATAACTCCAGGATGTATACAAAAGTCCAGAGCTTCAAAGGGACATTTGTCAAAGAGGTGCGATCGGCGAGGTTAGCAGGAAAGACCAAATAATTTGTTAGCCCTTCGTGCTAATTGAAGACCCAATAGCCTTAGATCAAAAGGGTCCCTTTGGCCTAGCTAGACTGAGCGGCATTCAGTAAGAAAGCAGGATGGCATATGCTAAGTGCGAGTGTCAAGTGGGGGAAGATGACATTTTGATGCACATGGTCAGTCACTGTTCTGAAGCCAGAGAGGCCTGGAGTTATCTACCTGGCAAAAGTATGTGAGTGGCCAGGGAGGAAATTCCCACGCCACAGATTGGCTACACATGTTAACAGATGGGACAGGGGAAGTTTTTAAAATCTCATGCAGTGAGTCAAAAAGTTAGATTCATCAGTTCCATCTAAGAGTTTCATCTAATGGTTCCATCATGTACCAGAGATTCATCTGAGCTACAGTGTGCAGTGCAAGAACAGAACAAAATTATTTCATTTGGCAGAGTTATAGGGCTGGCAAGTTGCGCCCCTAGCCAAGGACTATTACACGGCTCCCTTTGTGCAGTAACCCCACGTGTGGGAATTCCTACCTGGAGACCGGATTTCAGAGACTTTCGTTCAGTGGACATTTTATTTCATTGTATCCCGTTCCCGTAAGTGATTATTTGTGATATTTTTGTAATTCAAGCAGTGTGTGTTCTTTATGTAAATAAACACAATTTATTTTCACGCTTTTGTTCAAATCAAAGGATCCAGGTATAAATGTGTTAAAAAGCTTGGTCTACCTTGACACTTTAGCACTCATGGGAAGAGAGTTCACTTGTGTCAGTAATGACTCAAAAAACTTTGGTCTCGGTTTAGGTCACCGCTAAGTGTCCCTAACAGTTGCATAAATTTGTATTCATGCAACCATCTCTCTTTCGGTGTTCTAAGATTACCTTTGAGTATGGCCACCTTCAGATCTTTCATATTATGGCCAGAATCAGAGAAATGTTCGCGACAGGACTGTCTTTTGTTCCACGTGTGATGCAGATTCATTCTCTTGTTTAGCCCCTGTCCCAACTCACCTATGTAGTAGCAGCCCCCACGGCATTTCATGCACATGAGGTACACGACATTGCTGGAGGAACAGGTGAACCTTCCTCTGATTTTGTACTTCAGATTCCTGTGTGGTATTTGTATTGTGCCCACTGTGTGGAGCATTGCGCAGGTTTTGCATCTTTCATCCTGGCATGGCCTTGTCCCGCATTCAGTTGTAATGTTGAATACTGTACTCATCACCATAATTTTCTTGAGATTATGAATTTGGAGTACAAAATAAGAGGAAGGTTCACCTGCTCCTCCAGCAATGTTGTGTACCTCATGTGCATGAAATGCCCAGGGGGCTGCTACTACATAGGCGAGACGGGACAGGGGCTAAACAAGATAATGAATCTACATTGCCACAGCATCACACGCGGAACAAGAGAGTGTCCTGTTGGCGAACATTTCTGACTCCGGCCAAAATATGAACGATCTGAAGGTGGCCATACTCATAGGTAATCTTAGAACACCAAAAGAGAGACTGTTGCATGAATACAAATGTATGCAACTGTTCGGTACACTTAGTGGTGGCCTAAACCGAGAGCGGTGGCCTAAACCGAGACCAAAGTTTTATGAGTCATTACTGACACAAGTGAACTCTCTTCCCATGGAGTGCTAAAGGTCATGTCTATACATACTGCGCTATATGTATGCACATACAGCTATCTCTTACACATACATATACTCTATGTAATTCCATCCCTATATACCAATAGGGCCACCGAGGACACCGGGTGGGAGGAAAGAGCGGGAGACCACGGGGCCCGCGGCAGCAGAGGAGAGAGCAACAACACACACACACACACACACACAACACCCACACCACACACACAAACACACACACACACACAAACCAACACACCACACACACACACACACACACCACACACACACACTATTTAACACTAGTCATAAATCGCATCTACACACGGGGAGGATAAGCAAAGAACATTCAAGAGACATAGTTTTTAAGTAAAACCCTTGCTTGCTTTATTCATTGTAACACCGCCAGAAGAGATCAGTGTATCTCGAAAGCTCGCACAAATAAAAGCATTTCGCTACCCACAGAACAGTATTGTCTATTCGATTTAGATATATATATATATATAAATATATATATATATCCAAAGCCAGGATTGCATTTGAATTAGAAATTATCATTATATCACATAGACGATATGCATATTAATTCTTAAGTATAGATATTTCAACTTCATGCACTTATTGAATTTTAAATGTTTAAAGCTTTTAAAGGTAAGACCGCAAGTAATAAATGGATATCTGCATACATAAATACATTTTGGTTTACCAATTGAAACTATAAAGTAAATGAACCCTCAATAACCTAATAGGTAATACATGTCTTGGTAGATACAAAGTAAGGAAAGGACCAGGGGGAAGGGGAGCTGGAGGGGGGTGGGGGGTAGGGGAGGACTATATGTAGGTTTTGTGTATAAAGGCATGCGAGATTGACCCCATATCTTATGCAATTAACCAGAGGACACATATACTTTATATACCATGACCATCAACTAATAAGATTATGGTCATATCCCTAATAATCAGCTCAATTATTGTGCCAACTAAGGCTAAGGCCCCGCTCCCTCAGTCAGCGCGCCTGCACTGCAGACAGGCGGCGCACTGACAGGCAATTGACCGCTACTTGCGGTCTGTAGGGAGCGGGAGATACAAATGTTCTGCCTCTCGCGCAACAGCCCTCCCGAGCCGGCCAAAAGTTAAGAAAAAAAACCCAGGACACACACCCGCAGCTCCTTCCCTGCACACACACACACACACACACACACACGCACAATCGGAGCAAGGGGGGAAATCGGAATGGGGATCGGGCAGAGGGGGAATCTGAGCTGAAGGGGGAAATCGGAACGGGGATCAGAGCTAAAGGGGGAAATCGGAACAGGAATCGGGCAGAGGGGGGGATCGGAGCTGAAGGGGGAAATCGGAACAGGGGGGGGGGGAAATCGGAGCAGAGGGGGGAATAGGATTGGCTGCTGGGATGTCACGTGACGAGACACTGGCCAAAAAACCACAAGCTCCTTGTAGCTCCGGCTGGCTCATGCGTCACAGCACGCAGTCAGACACGCCGGAAGGAGCCAGCGGGGGCATCTAGAACGGGGGCAAGCAGCTGGTGGCCCGCGGCGCCGGCCGCAGCGGGGCCAAAGCCTAAGTGACCTTACAACAGTAACTTATTCAGTTATAAGTACGTCAACTAAAACATGTTCTATTGATAGATTACCCTTCATTTAATATATTTGAGACTGCTAATACTCGGCTCACTCACTATACAGTGAACCAGTGCATGGAGATAATATGCAACATCTTCATGTTTTAGTAAATATAGCTACAGTAGACACTTATGTAGCAACATTAAAGTCACTTGAGCTGTACCAGTTCGCTGGATACTGTTACTAGCCATTTATAAATTCATGGTGAAATTGGTAGCCTAACACAATTGAGGTTTAAAAATACAATGTATTGGGTTTATGACAGGTCAAGACAGGTTTGTGCTCATCTTCAAAGAGGCCTTAATAGGGGGGAGGCTATCACAGATGGCCCACTAAAAGTGACTTGTGTTTAGAAGGTGTTAAAACGCTAACCAGGGAGGACGCCGTCAGCCTAAAAGAAAACAAAACGTTTGTGAATAATTACTGGCGCATTCCAGAGATGACAGGTTATGCTGTCATTGCAGGACTTTATTAAAAATGAGAATATCATGTGACATCTATTGTACATACAAGAGTTACATGGATGTGTGAATGTGTAGAATATGCCTCACCTAAAATGAATACCTGGTTGCACATTAGTCTGGCATGTACAGTAAAGAGTTAAAGTATTCTGCTACCAGACTGCTTTTTCTGTGTCGCATTCATTTCCTCTCGCAGGACTGAGGAGGGGGGGGGGGAGGGGGAGGGGGAGGAGTGACCTGTACCTTAGAGTAGGAATGCATATCCTTATATGGTAGTTATACTAGCTAGTATGTGGAATGTCAACGTGTTTTTTTTTTTTCAAGCATTGCCTCCTTGATATAGATCAATGTATTGGAATAGCAGATCAGAGTGGTACCCAGCAGCTTGCTTGAGTACAGCTCTCCATGTAGCGACATGAATCAACTTCAAATCTCAATATTCGAACCTTAAGTAGACTAATTAATTTCTAAAACAAAATTTGGCGTAGCCGGCAGGATTGCAATACCACGGTAATAACATCAAACCCAGTTCGGTCCACTCCTCGGGAACCCCAGACCTGTCGCATCACAGAGGTAAGACACCTTCTGAAATGTCTATCAGAAGCGAAAGTAGGGGTCACTTTGTAAGGTATTCCTGTAACAATCCAAGGAATTATTTCTTCTTTATATATTGGGAAAAAACTTAGACCCAGTGTAGTGATTAAAGAATGGGTGTTAAGGGCTCCAAGGAAGGAAGTACCTGTCCCAGAAAAGGGTACGCCGGCATGGTATTTATGTTAATTATAGCATTGAAACATGTAGATATTTGTGCAAGTGGAATTGTGTTTCAAAAGAAGACTCCAGGTTGCAATTTCCCTTGGAGGGATCTTTTGAAATAGAAAAATTAATTTAGGTGGGGGAGGGGGGGAAGAGATCTAAATTGGAACAAAGGTTCCTGTACACCAATGGGATCAATTCTTGGTGGAGAGTCATCTTTTATAGCCAGGGGGTAGGGCTTGTAACCCCGCCCCATAACAGGGCAGGTCAAGGTACTGATAGGCATCCCACCAAATACATGTGACCCAGTCAGTACTCTTCCCAGATATGACATTCCAGCTGCCTGTTTAGGCCTGCCCATGGATAAGGCAACATAGTACCCATCCAGTCTGCAACTGCAGGCTAGGCCCTGCGCAAGAGTTTAACCCCAACACTGCCGGTTCCTATCAGGACATACAGTGTTGAGGCCAGTCTGCAATGGTGTGCTCACAACAAACAAGGCGTGACCGCGAGGCCGAGGTGGGGATTAGATAAACACCAACCCACATGGGCGCGTCTGGAGTGTAGATTGGTCGAGGTAGCTGGGTCGGGGTAGCAGAAGTCAGGATGGTTAATGATACTTGCCGAAGTCTGGATTGGAGAGGTACGGATCGTTGCAGGTACTTAGGTACTTCTGATCGTCATTGGTAAGCCGGGTCAGGAGTGGAGACGTACGGAATCCAAAAGCAAGCAAGGTCAGGAAAACTGGGCAAGGCAAGACAAGACAGGCAAGGCACAGACAGCAGGCAGGACTGTAGTGAACACAGCGCACATACACAAGGTTATGCTCAGCTTGCCCCCATGCACATATAGGGAGAACAGTCCAATGAGGGAGCATACTCCCTAGTAAGCTTGGCTGTTGGAAAACACAGGTTTATCCCTTTAGACAGAGAGCGAGGAAGCTTCTGTGCGCGTCGCGTGATGTTTACGTCACCGCGCGAGCGAACCCTGGAGGCGGGACCAGCAGGAACGGCATTTAGTGCCGAGTGTGGTCCGCGCGCACCCCTAGAAGGAACGCTGGCGTTTGCTGGTCCGCAAGATGCGCTGCAGGAGGCAGAAGATGCAGGACACCCGATCGTGGGTGTAGGCGAGTGGAGCAGGCGCCGTGAGGGGTGCGGGTGGCAGATCCTCACACAGTCGAAGGCTATAGCCAGGGGCATCTAAATTGGGAACAATGGTTCCTGTACACCAATGGGATCAATTCTTCAGTTGGTATGCGGAAACTGAGAAAAAACACGATAGCAACGTAAAAAAGTTGGAAAAATACAGCCCTAAAATCCTAGGGACCCACCCCAATCCTATTCCCCAACTATACCCTAGCCTCCCAATTGCTACATCAGGACCAGATTTATTAGATGTTTTCTGAAAATAGACCACTTGCGTAGATGGCTCCTCTTCCCGCACAACTACCTGATTCAGTTTAATCTCAGACAGGTGGAGGATCACAGGGTCAGAGTTCAATATCCCCTAGACCTCTGGCCATTTATCTTCCCCAAAGGGGCAAAAACTACTGGTCCAAGTCCCTCAGTTACCTGCAATAATACTAGATATATAGTTTAGATGCCGAGATCTATCCATTACGAGAATTACCAGGACAAGGTTCAAATGGTGCATAGACTATTGAAATGCATGTACCATGGACACCTGGGGATTTGTTAAAATTCAGAACCATGTTTCCAGTCCTTAAAGATGACCCAGGAAAATGGATCTCAGAATTTAAAGCTATCTGTACTGCTTATAAGCCCCCAGCAGTAGATTTAAAATCAGTTGATGGTTTTTGTGTGTACTACTGAAACCTAGAAACCGATGAGTAGTAGAGTTCAGGGATGGAGTAATACAGTGGAGCCTTCTAGAGATCAATTGCATGTTCTGTATCACCGTATTATAGAGCAGGGGTGCAAACGTTTGCCCTTGCGCCCCCCTGCCTCTTGCCCTCCGGAGCTCACGCGCCTCCTCGCTGTGTGGCGTCAAATAACCCACAGCATAATTTGCAGTCGCGTTGCTGTCACGCCGCATGACTGACACGACGCCGCGTTGCCAGTGAGACGCTTACAGATTCCGGCTGAAGCAAGGTAAGTTGAGGTTTCAGAGGCCTCACGCGATCCCACGGCATGTAATTTTAATGCATTGGGGAAGAGCGCAGGGCCTCTGCAACAGCCCAAGCCCCCCAGTTTGCGCACCCGTTATAGAGCAGGTAAAAGAACTGTATACCATTAGATTATATTGGAACAAGATTAACAGTTGTAAACAGAAGAATAATGAAATGGCGTCTGAATACGTTGATAAACTTATGGATTTGTTAAAAAAAAACAAAAAACATTCAGGCATTGCAGATATTTAAACTAATGCCCCAGAGCTTTGAATCATGCCTTTGTCAATGGGCAAGACACACCAGTTGGTCAAGCTGTAAAACTAACTACTGTGGGGTGGAAAGCTTAAACCCTAAGGGAATTAATAGGTATTACAGGCAATTGCTGAAGGGTGAAAAGAGAGAAAAATGCTCAAGCTGTAGAAACCCTTATGACCATGCAAACTAATTTCTATAACCAAGGGGGTAGACCAAGACAATTTCAAGGGGGCAATTGCGGATAGAGGGGAAATCAGAATCAGCAACAGTACCAAGAGCCCCCTAGAAATCAGGGAAATACTGAGAGGGGTCCAAATGGAGAATTTCTTTGTCATCAGTGTGGTCAGAGGTCACTTTAAAAGAAATTGTCCCCAGGTGCAAATCAGGTAGAGGGAATAATGGAGGAAACCAGGACTCCACCTTTAATTTAAAACCAAATCAATACAATAATCAATAGGACAGCCTGGAAACTCATGGTGCCCTATTATTGTCTTTAGATCAGAAAGGACTGTATGTCCATATGAGAATAGGAGGTAAAATAGGTGAATTGTTTGGTGGATACCAGGGTTTCACAGTCCACGCTGCCGAATTTTCCTCTGTACCCACTCCGGAGAATAAAACCATTTTGGTAAGGGGGGTTGCAAATGTTACCATATCCCACCAACTTACACAACCGTTACCTATCACTATAGGACCTCTGAGTAATGAACATTCCTTTCTTCTAAGTCCTTCTTCAATCTGCTGGGAAAGGATCTACTGTGTAAATTAGAATGTATTATTTTCTGTATGTTGTATTTCTGCAAGTCCCTGATTCATTCCATAATTTTGCATCATCACATTTCAACGCTGGTAAACCTATGGTTTCTTCTTCCCCATAAGGGAGGAGGATCTAATGGGGATACCTGAAAACCTATGGGCTACAGGCCACTCAGATACCGACCGGTCTGATAGCATCAGCAGAACCTGTAAGAATTACACTACAGCCTAATATACCATTACCAGCCCTTCCCCAATATACATTCAAAAAGGGAAGCCGAGCAAGGAATAGCCCCAGTGATCAAATTACTGCTTGCCCAAGGGGTAATTATACAAACTAGAAGTTCCTGTAACACCCCTATCCTACCAGTTAAGAAGGATTCCTGTACATTACCCATAAGGTACATGTTTGTGCAGGATGTGAGAGCACTTAACATTGTGGTCCCCATTTTTCCAGTGGTTCCAAACCCAGCTACTATTCTTTCTTCTATTCCTCCACAAATCTGCCTGCTATTCAGTGGTGGACCTGTCTTCTGCATTTTCCCCCATCTCTATTCATGTGGACAGCCAGTATGTATTTGCCTTTATGTACAAGGGATGCCAATATACGTGGACACGTATACCTCAGAGATACACTAAGAGCCCGGCTCTTTTCTCAAATTTTGAGGAGAAAAAAAAAAGACTTGGCAGATTTGTCATTCCCTGGGGAATCCACGATGATCCAGTACAGGCATACCCCGCTTTAACATACGCAATGGGACCGGAGCATGTATGTAAAGTGAAAATGTATTTAAAGTGAAGCACTACCTTTTTTCCACTTTACAATGCATGTACTGTACTGTAAACATCATATATGTGCATTACTGATGTAATAACGCATTTGTAACCAAAATAAATACAGTAGGCTTTATTGAAATAAAATCTTTAATGTCAGCTGATTTTTCTTATGTGCTGACAGATACAACATGGATGAATGGAAAATTATTTTAAAAATATGTAGGAATGATGAAGGACAGGGCATATCTTCTACTGTACAGTATTTTTACTGAAAGGGCAGGAAGGTGAGGTGCATTTATTTGACTGACTGATATATTTTTGGGACTTATTTTTTGTGACTTTGGTGAAAACAGTACAGTACAATACTGTACAGTACAGTGTTTTACAATGCTGTGCTTCCGTAGGCCGCGCGTATAGTGCCCGCGACCGGCGACGTCACCCATCCCCGCTAGCGAAAGTTATATTTCGCTTTGCGGCGGCATCGCAGACTCCCGGGCATTTGATTTGTTCAGGGGCTGTCACATGAGGTGACAGCCCTTGAAAATCAAATATTCCCGGCTTCCAAAGTCCGCTCCGTCGCATTGCCGCTCTCGCGCTTACTATAAGCGCACGCGGCGGCGGCAATGTGTCTGTTTTTGGGCGGCATCGCCGGCACTATACGCACGGCCTTACTCAGGTCCTTGATCAGCTTGGCTTACACGCACGCACTCCCTCAGTCACACACGCACTCCCTCAGTCACACAATCTCTCACGCACTCCCTCAGTCACACAATCTCTCACGCACTCCCTCAGTCACACAATCTCTCACGCACTCCCTCAGTCACACAATCACGCACGCACTCCCTCAGTCACACAATCACGCACGCACTCCCTCAGTCACACGCAGACGCACTCAGTCACGCACACGCAGACGCACTCAGTCACGCACACGCAGACGCACTCAGTCACGCACACGCAGACACACCCGCAGACACACCCGCAGACACACCCGCAGACACACACACACACACTCAGACAGACACACACACACTCAGACAGACACACACACACACTCAGACAGACAGACACACACACACACTCAGACAGACAGACACACACACACACTCAGACAGACACACACACTCAGACAGACACACACACTCAGACAGACACACACACTCAGACACACACACTCAGACACACACACTCAGACACACACACACACACACACACACACACACACTCAGACACCACCACACTCATACAACACACACACACACACACCACACACACACACACAACAACACACCCCACACACACAACACACACCACACTACACGCCAGCACAACACACACCTCAAGACAAAAACACACACACACTCAGACACACACACACACACACACACACACACACACACACAGAATGCAGTAGAAGAGGACCTCCTCCTCCCCCGTTGCCTGTAACTCACATGCAAAGTTCCGTTCTGCTGCAGCAGCAGCAGCAGGAGACTAGAGCGAGATCTGAGGAGGGAGGAGGGAGGAGGGAGGAGGGAGAAAAGCCAGGAGCTGCAGTGCGGGCGGAATCACTGCTATAGCAGCTGATTGATGGCGCGCCCGATCTCCCCCTTCCCCCTGCCATCCGGCCCCGTTCCCCGTTACCCTTTAACTGCACTCCCACTCAGTTAGGGACCACAATGAAGGAGGTTGCTGTATTGGAGGTGCGCACGCACGCACGCCGCCCCCTGGTGTCCGTACTCGCGAAGCACGTGTACGTACACAGGGGTATGGTGTAACTAAAAAAAAATGTACGTACTTGCGAGTGTACGTAAAGTGGGTGTATGTAAAACGGGGTATGCCTGTATGTGTGACGATTTGTTAATTGCATCTCCAAAGGACCAGGCTTGCAGGAAAGATACTATAGTTCTATTGAAAGCTCTAGCATAAAAAAAGACAAGGTTAACAAGGCAAAATTGCAGTTTGTGTTGCCAAGTGTCCTTTACCTGGGGCATAGATTATCCCAGGGAGAAAGAGCCCTTACATCTGAACATATCTTCCCTATTTTGCAAGCCCCGAAACCTACTTCAGTATCCGGAGTCAGAGCCTTTCTTAGTATGGCTGGATAATGTAGACAATGGATACCTAATTTTACCTAATCACGGTACAGTCATGAGAAAGAATGATTTGCCTCTGGAGTTCTGATACAGTCCCATGGAGAAACAGCATACCGTGTGCTATTTTAGCACCATTTCAGATCTGGAAGCTTGTGGGTTTCCTTTTTGCAGCTGCTGGCAATTCAGCAGAGGCGGCCTCTCCTATAGTTTTAGGACACTATCAAACTCTGCTTGTACCTCATGCTACCACCTCTCTATTACTCTGCTCATCCACACATGTGTAATACCAGGTTAACAAAAGTATTCGATTCTTTAAACATCTTCTAATCTGTAGTTAAAAAGATGTCCACCTCAACCCTACTTCACTGATTCCACTCCCGACAGACAGAGAGCAACATGATTGTCAGGAAATAATATCATAGGAAAATCTTGTGAGATCAGGTCTAACAGACACCACTAGTTAATCTCCCAGTGGGAACTGTTTGTTGATGTATCTGGTCAAAGAGATAAATTAGGCAATCTATGTGCAGGATATTCCGTTGTCGCTCTCCATGAAGTTATAGAAACATCTCCTCTACCCCCTGTGCATTCGCTCAGGGTGCCGAGTTAATTGCACTTACTAGAGCATGTTCTCTAGCTGCCGGATAAACATTGAATATTTACACAGATTCCCGGTATGCCTTTGGAGTGGCAAATTATTTTGGAGCACTATGGAGAGAAAGGGGAGTTCTAACAGCCAGTGGAACACTGATTCTAAAGTCTATACATGTCCATAATCTAGTAGCAAGCTATGCTACTCCCCTCAGAATTAGCAGTGATCAAGTGTTCAGCACACACATCAGGCACAGATGATATGCTTATGCAGATGCCTCTGCAAAAGCTGCAGTTGCCCTTAGTTTTCAGGCAGCAAAGCAGTCCAATTTTTCTTCGACTGAAGAAAAGAAAGTAGAGATCCATATTGATTACGATTTGCTCCACATGTGGCATTGAAAGTCCAGCATTATTGTGAATCCTGTCTTATCTGTCAACAGTTTAATGTGGGGAAAGCATGCAAAACTACAGAGTGCTCACCCAGCGCCATGGGGTCCATTTGTAAATATTCAAATGGATTTTATTGCATTACCGAAATGTGCCCACCATCGCTAGGTTTTGGTGATATTATGTACATTCTCATGCTATATTGAGGCCTGGTGTTGTGCTCATAATGATGCTAAAACAGTAGCAAAGAAACTACTGCAGGAATTCTTTTCCAGATATGAGCTACCCCAAGATCAACAGTGATCGTGGGATCAATTTCATGGGACGAATGGTACAGGATGTAAACAAGGCTTTGGCCGCCCTTTACCATTTGCACTGCTCTTATCACCCGCAATCTGCAGGGGCGGTGTAAAAAGTTAATGGCACATTAACACTTAAAATTGCTAAAATTACACAGGAGAAAGGGTTGAAATGGCCCGATGCCTTACCCTTAGCTCTCATGAGTATGAGAAGCACCCCTGCAAGAAAGCTCAAGTTGTCCAACCATGAGATATTAAACAGGAAGACCAATGATGACTGGAATAAATAAGGAATTATTAGTTAAGGATCTGGTAATGAATGATGAAACTATGGTATTATAGTCAGGCGTAAATGAAAAACCTTCAGTCTATCCACTAGCAGGTCAAAGCAGTACAGTCAACAGAGTTCAATCAGAAATGACAACGGTTGGAATCAGGTGACTGGGTAGTCAAAAACTTCACCAGGAAACAGCTCTACAACCACAGTGGAGATAGAGAGCGTAGATAGAGCACAGCCAGGGATGTCCTGTATATTCCGTCCAGGAAAAAAAGAGAGAAAACCAGGCCACTCCAGGAGTAACAAAAAAGAATTAATTTATTGCATGCTGGACATACAGCAAAAATGGACTTATAAAACGCACCTACGCGTTTCGTACACAAGGTACTTTATCAAAAGTACCTTGATAAAGTACCTTGTGTAGGAAACGCGTAGGTGCGTTTACTTAGTCCATTTTTGCTGTATGTCCAGCATGCAATAAATTAATTCTTTTTTGTTACTCCTGGAGTGGCCTGGTTTTCTCTCTTTTTCCTGGACGTAATATACAGGACATCCCTGGCTGTGCTCTATCTACGCTCTCTATCTTCAAGTACCTACAACGGATGGACTGCACGCCGCTGACGACAAGAGTGCCCCTTGGATAGCAGAGGTATAGTGCCGCAGTGCCTTATTTTATTCCTGTCTATCACGGACATTGTCCCTTTATTATTATACTGGTTGGGTATCACTATGGTGTTCATGGTTGTGGATGTCAAGCCGACTCCACTAGCACACTTATCCCCAACCAGTTCACAATCAACTTTATTGGGGGCACTCCCATCGCTTTTCGGATTAACCCATTGTGGACTTATGCATTTGGATATTCCATTTAAGGGACTGGTCACAATTTCAGAGCATCACATATACCCTGTTCCTTGTGATATCTACAACCACAGTGGAAAGGTCCATTTCAAGTGTTGTTGGTCACCAATATCACAATAAAAATAGGGCGAGATTCGTGGGTCCACACTACACGCTGCAAACTGGTACCAGCCCCAGAATAAATGGACTTTGATTGGAAGATACCAGACCTTGCAAGAGTTTGGGAAAGACACTTTATTAATCAGTTTTTCTTTTCGGAATAAGTTTATTTGTGTTTGCAGGAATATACACTTTTTGTATTAGGCCAAAATGAGAATAATAATTTTACTATGGTTCTTTACGGGGGCTCCTATGTTGGCACACAAATCATACATATCTCTGGTGGATACCTATATCAATATAACCCAAGTGAAAGATTGTTATGTTTGTGCCCATATGCTATTTAGTTCTAATGGAGGATTACCGTTCACTCCCGTTCAATTTATTACCGAATTGTGTATTTCTCTAAATGCAGCCCAAATATGAGATCTTACCAGAGTTGGTCAGGGAAATAAATTGCAGAGTTGGGCATGTTGTAGAAATGTGACTCAGGGAGAGCACTTACATTGTTGTATATTGTATGTCAACACCTCTAGTTATCCCAGGCCGTATAATTTCGCTAAACCATTAGAGAATAAGGCCCCATGTCTAATCACAAAACCTATAAAAGGGAGATTTTTGATTAAGCAGTATTTAAAAAAAAAAAAAAGGTACCCAAGGGAAAATATGTCGGTGAAGCAAGTGTACACATATACCCTAGTGTGTAATGCTTAAGGGAACTAATATATAATTTGGGGAGTGAATATGGGAGTGGGTAAACTTGACTTGGGATGCGTGTCATAACACCTCATTAATGGCTTTGTTGAATGAAACCTATTGGGTCTGTGGACAAAATTTATCTGAGATTACCAGAAAGATGGGATGGGATTTATCTAGCTTATTTTATCTCTGCTATTCAACACCAAACTCACAGCCCTGGAATGTGCAAGATATAGGAGTAGTGGGTGGCTTGAGACATTGGTTGAGGTATCCTATCCAGGTATACGATAACAAGGAAAGGATCAAAGGTTTGATCCTTATGTTAGAAGCAGTGTTGAATGCTACCTCTGATGCCTTAGGCTGCGTCTATACTATAGCAGACGGAGCGGAACGGAGGCGCGCGCACGCTGCACGTTCACATCTATGGTCCTCTTTGAGGATGCCTATAGATGGCGCCAGCGCGCACGTCAGACAGAGCTGGCAAAGGCGCGAAATTGGAGACAGAGTCAAGTGATTTTTTGCGCGATGGCATGATCACGTGACCCGTCTCCTCCAATCAAAGTGAAATTGCATTTTCAAAGTGCCGACATTTTTTTTTGTATGCCGGTGGTAAACACACACAACACACACAAAATTAATTTCCATACCGGGGGCAAGTGAACTTGTCTGCACAGTGCTTTCGATGCTGAAACTGAAAAAATGCCCATGGATCGGGATGTGAGGTAGGGAAGTGACGTCCGTGCCGGAACGTCATTGCCACGCCCCCAAATCACGCCCGCTGCATACCCTGCAAAACCATGAAAAAGCTCAGGCTTTAGCAAGAGTATTGCAGCGTGGGTGCGCCTCCCCTCCGTTCCGTCTGTGCGAGTATAGACGCAGCCTTAGAATCAATTACAGCAGAAATGCAGGCTGTAAGATTAGTGGCACTACAGAATAGGATGGCTTTAGATTTTATATTAGCTAGCCAAGGAGGAGTTTGTGCTATTGTAGGAACTGAATGTTGTACCCATGTGCCAGATAGCACCCACAATGTTACTTATGCGGTAGCTAGAATAAAAGGACAAAGTTAAGAAAATGCAGGATTTCCTGCAGGAAGGATGGAGTATAGGAAATTGATTGGGGGACATAAGCAGTAAAATTTCCTGTAATTGTATGTGCTTGTAATCCTTTTTCTATAATCTAAGCATTGTATTTTTAAATATAAAACATTTAGTAAGTAATGCTCTAGGCTCTGAATGAACTGTTGCACGCTCTGGAGATAATATTAACATTTTCGGACACATTTTGCTAAAACAGATTTTTGTGTTAAGTGCAATTTTTTTTTTAATTATAAACAGGGGCCTGAGACCCTGGCAGATATAAATTTTCCATCGTTAATTTGCATAATTTCTTGGGTGGTGGCAGCGTATCGCTAGGATTGCAATTAAGGGGTTAATATTAACTCATTGAAAGTACCTTGCGGGGCAGAAAGGTGAGTTGGCTAGAGTAGCCGTATGTATTAACCCTGGTTGCATATCCAAGTCACGTGATCACTTGTGTGCTGTTCGTGACAGGTAGTATATGGGGACAGATTGTCCATTTGAGAGAACTTTGCGAAGGTGAAAAGTAAAACAGATTGCGAGCTGTGTATTAACCTTTGTCCTGTATGCAGGTCACGTGTTCACAGGTGTAACGTACGAGACACCTTGGTAGCAGGGGAATTGGTAGAAATACGTATGCAAGCGGCTAAGTGTGTAAAGACACCAAGTGTGAAGCAGGGGAACCTGGTTCAATGCCCATTGTCAGCTCCTTGTGACCATGCACAAGTTACTTTGATTTTGGTGCCGGAGACTCAAGGAGATGGATTGTAAGCCCTAAGGGGAAGGGACTGTGTCAGTAAAAATTCCTATGTGCTGCATACCGCACACTATACTATAATTGTGAAGGGCTTTGAGTCCCAATGGGAGAAAAGTGCTACATAATAATGAAGTTATTATTATTATGTCAGAATTCTTACAGGAAGGAATGGGAATCTACTTTGGTAGCCCGTGGGTGAAACACTCCTAAGCAGAAACCTTGTAGTATTCTGTTCCCTGCGGTTGCCATGGAGGTCTCTCTTCAGTTCCCCCCCATCTCTTTACTAGTTGGTTGAAGGTCGTGCTTGCGAGAGACCACTCTCCTGGGGGAGAGGTGGACGACTCCAATGGATCAACTACAAGGTAGTCAGGTAAGCTCCCTGCTATTACAGAAAAATCCTAACAACGACCTCAGCTCAGATAGGACAGAAGACTACCTGAGCAGAAAAGGAGGGGCTATTTATGATCCTACCGCAGGTCGAGATATCTCAGCTGTAGGGTGGAACGTAACTCATTGGTAAGCACTGCCATGGGGACAACAAGGATTTTGTTATTTTTTATGTAGCATTTCTGATCCCATAACTATAGTTTCAGCACAAAGTTGGAAGTTAACCCCAAACCCAAACTGTTTGAAAAGGACATCTTTAAAGACCGAGGTTTCTGCCAAGTTCTAAAAAAGACAAAAACACATGAGGAGACAGAGAATCCTCCTGAAAGATCCTCATTAACTACTCAGCAAGTATATCCACTAATCACCCTATACAGGTGATTACATAATATATATATTGGCCCTCATTAAATGCCACCCCTTTGACCAGTACCCCCTGTATAGGGTGATTAGTGGATATACTTTTACTATTTAGCAATCCATAAATGCACTTATCGCCCGAACAGCTCAGTTCTCACAACCCCATTGGATTATTTATTGTATGTGACCAGAACCGAGGAGTAACCAGTGAATGAGGACACTATATGTATAATCCCCATCTTGTTTATTTATTTACGGAATTTCTATACCTGAGGTTAATATAGCTATCTACCACTCTAAGTGAGAGGTAGAGGTACCTTTAAGGATCGCGCAGCACAGGAGCATATAAGAGGGCAGCGCTACTCTGTTGAACACCTCCCACCTTGAAAAAGCGCCACCCCCTATATGCGAAACGTACGTCGGCATGACGTCATCGCGTTGACGTCGTGGATGAGGAAGTAACGGGTGAGATCGTTCTGAATGCGGTGGTAGTCACTGGTTGCTTATTGCAGTAACTATATATGTTCATATTGGGCGCAGCTCATTATTTGCTGTTTGTATCTCCCCTGCTATATACTTTTGAGCATGCCGCTGAGTACTTTGATATGATGGTTTGCCTTATGGCATAGGACTACCTACACTGCATTATATTCCACCCTGAGGTATAGAGACTTGATATGCACTAGCATCCTGACCTCAATTCATTGATTGTGTCTTACCTACCACGATCCACTCACCTGGTTCACAGATTCATTTTAAGAGTAATTTGGATCTAACCACGGTTATCCCTGGACTGGCTGTCACCCGTTACACATATGTTTTAATTGTTTTTATTATAGTTTAGAGTATGTGCTATTTAATGTGTTACTTTGGTTTATTAATAAAATATTTATTATTTTTGCCATTTGGCTTTTAGTGGCAATTGCCCTCCCACAGTGCTGGGAGCAATTGCTTACCTGTACCTTCACAGCCAATTAAATTACTCATACAGTGGGTATTTAAACCCTGCTAACCATTCCTAGCTTTGCTGTGCAGCTAATGAGGATCTTTCAGGAGGATTCTCTGTCTCCTCATGTGTTTTTGTCTGTCAAACGTTATCCTCTTTGCACCAGCAGGAACTATACTATATTATGCTTTATAATTACAATTAAATTGTGGTGAGCGGTATCTTACAAGTTATGTACAAGTTCTAAAAAAAGTACAGCACAAAAAGTTTAAACAGTATAGCCTACTGCAGAGAAACAGTAAAGACAAACTAAAAATAGAATATATATTTAACCCCCCCCCCCCCCCCCCAAAAAAAAAAAAAACAAAAAAAAAAAAAACAAACAATAAACAACAAAACCAGAAAAAAAGAAAAAACAAAAAAAAAAAAAAAAAAAATTTATACCCCCCCCCCCCCCCCCCCAACAAAAAAAACTCACAGCTAAATCTAGCGTTCCAACATACACCATCAATGGATCTTTCAAGTAAGACTTGGCAAGACGACGTACTCCATCTGGCCACGTGGCACTGCAGTGAAAGTATACAAGAAAAACAAATATGAATCAGGAACCACCAACAAGGTTTAGACATTACAATTTAGCCTGACACTTCACTAGCACAACATATCATGACACATCATGCTATAGAAAATGCAGAGTAACTGGTAATTTTAATTAACATTTTGTTCATTGACATATACTGTATATATCAGCGTCTGTTTTGTCTCCAGATTGACCAACCAGTAGTACAATGAAGGTGCTGCTCCTGCAGAGTCTGAGCCCAGACATCGTAAACTTGCAAACTGTGTCTATAAAGTTGCAAGAACGGTAAAATGGAGACAGTCGCGGACCTCTCTGCAAAGTTTAAATGTCCCGGTCACATGACGCAGGAGATTTAAACAATGCAGGGAGATACCGGCACCCCATACCGGGGCCTGTAACTCGGGAAGCAGGGGGCCACAAAGCTAAAATTAATGCAGTTCAGCTCCAGAGACCCCCTGCTTTGATACCATGTTATTAAAATCTACTCACCTCAGCAGCTAAGGCAATGAAGGGGTTAAACCAGAGTACCTGGATTATTGCAGGTAGAAGGGGTGGGTGAAAGGGGTAGATGCCCCAGGGTAGGGTGTTGGTCCTACCGGAAAGGTTGCGGTAGGGGTTAACCCCTTCACCACCATAGCAGTTACTAATCGCTAAGGTAATTAAGGGGTTAGTGGTCAGTAGTTCGTTTTTATTTTAATGTTGATGCCCAACGAAGACATGGAGGCCAAAGAGAAGGACGAGGGTGGCTTTCAACCTGGCAGGGTTAAGTACAACTTTAATTTACTATATGCACCGTTTTATTTTTAGTGGAAAAATGCGCCATTATCCAGATCTAGACAATAGGAATTTTGCCAATTATTGTAGTGTGCGCGCGCTTGTTGAAAGGGGTTAAACTATCCCGCAACCTTCCCTGTGGGCCTAACCACCCAACCTGGAGCAACCACCCCCTCTACCCACAATAAACCAGGTACTCGAATTTCACCCCTTCATTACCGTAACGGCTAAACGCTAAGGTAATAAAGCTGCTTTTATTTTAATAACAGTATTGAAGCAGAGGTCTCCGGAGCTGAACCGAGTTACAGGCCCCGGGATTGTCCCTGCACTGTTTAAATCTTCCGTGTCACGTGACCGGGACATTTAAACTTTGCGGAGATACCGGCATCGGGGGAAGCAGGGGGACCTTAGGCTGAAATTAATGAGATTCAGCTCCGGAGACCCCTTGTTAGTAAAATAAAAACAGCACGATCGCCTGTTAGTAGAGGCGCGCAGGTATGTTTAGCACCAGCCTGGAGGAGGCGATAAAGTGGAGATAATACAAGTATAAATAGCGTTGCTAAAAATATCGAAATTTGATTAATACTAGTTTTTTTTTTTTAACTTAAACTTGCAATATTCGGTTTGTTTTTTTAATTGATAAGGTTTACTTAAACGTGCGAGATCCGCTCTTGTTTTTTTTATTTTTTAGAATCGATATTTTTAACACACCCAAAATAAGGTGCCATATTGTTGGCGATACAACATTGATTTATTGAACTACAAAAATAACTTACTTGGAGATAAATTAGCATTTTTGGGTTATTGAAATTTGATAAATCCAGTCCTTAGATTGTAAGCTCCTCATTGCATTCCTAATGTTGCATTCTGTAGTACTTCTGTTATTTTGTTGTGTATATTATTGCTATTAATAGCCATGTACAAAGATCTACATACAACCCTGAGTTCTCCCTTCTTGAAAGTGTGAAATGTTCTTCTTACTGCCACCTCAGCATTTAAGTGTAGATAATCAATGCATGCGCTTCCTGTCTGATTGAAACTTGCATGGCAAGCCTAATTATGGTTATATAGCGCTGAGGTATAATCATACAGCTCAACCCCCTTATAACGCTGTACTTGGGGGCCAAAGAATCATATCGCATTATAAGCGGATCGGGTTAGAAATAATGTACAATTGTATGCATTGTACAATAAAGTATTTAAGATGCCAATAAATCGTGTTGTAAAGTTTTCATAAATATGAAAATTGAGAGCCACACTTGCATCGCGTTATAAGCGGATTCGCGTTGTAACGGGGTTGAGCTGTATCACTTTCCATAGTAAAATGTATAAATCTTCAAAAATATGCTGGTATGCTATTTTCTATACTCCAATTTACAGCAAGAGATCTACATATGCAGCCAATCTATATGCACTTACCTCGTCATAATGGTCTGTCTATCAGGACGTATATCAATTAATATCTTCATAATCTGCGGTTCGAATCCCATGTCCAACATTCTATCTGCTTCATCCAAAACCTATGATGAAAGTTCAGCAAACATTTTGTACATACACATTCTTACAAAAAGTTAAACATCTCATTAGGATCCCGAAATTATTTTCTAGACACCCACAATGACTAGCAATGTCAAATTACAGTGTCTATGGCAGTGTTTTGAACAGGCATTCCTTGATACCCTCGAGTTCCCCAGACATCCATAAAGTGTTCCCTGCAATTTTCAGGTCATTTGACAATTGTACCAAATGCAGAACAAATTACAGTGCATCGGATCTCAGACGTGTTATTAGAGAGGGTTGGGGTTCCTCAGAAGTACACATATTACTCATTGGGTTCCTTACACAAATAATAATAATAATTAAAAAAAACCAAAAAAAAAACCACTTGTCTATGCAGCCAGATATGGGCTTAAACAACAGAAATAAACATGAAATACAAAACAGCTTCAAAATATAAAAATAAATCCAAGTTAATAAATACCGCTATTTAAAGACAAGGGAATATTTATTATCTAATAAAAAAAGGTACGCACTCAGACAAGTGCGGCAGTTCTTTAATTTCACAAGTGATGCACAGAAAATGTACCACAAATATTTATGTAGTCAAAGGGTTTCTAAAGATAACACTGATAATTCAGAATTAAAATGTGACGAGTGTGAAGGACTAGGGACATTAAGTATATTTTTAAACTTCATAAAGTTATGTGGCTTTAAGATTTAGTCAATGTGTTTGAAAGGGGTTACCTTAATTTTGAAAAACAGACCAGTTTCAAATTTTGTTTTAGTTAAACCCACCCTGACCCACTTAAAAACCTCACCATATGATCTAATTCCATAAGCATGGATTTCACCAAAATGGGGATCTGCAGAGATCAGGAAATTAAATTGATTGCTCACTTGCCCCTTGTACGCCCATTGTACCACAGGTTATCAGTTTTTTCAACTCACAGATATTTCAGAGGAAGCAGGCAAACTGTTTCAGGATAGAATAAGCCAGACCAGAGCTCTGACAATTTGTAAATGAGAAAATGAGAGATACCAGAAGTAGGCAGAAGAGGGAGCCTGGGAGGTAGGCTCCTGATTGGAACCCATTACACTGTTCCATATGCAGGACATTCACATGGCAGCATCAGCAATCTAACCTCCAAGATGCATTAATAAATTAATCAAACTCATACACAAATCAATCTAGGTCTATATTCACACTTTTCCATTTTGTATCTTCTAATACAGCGTGTCCGAGCACGGAGTGTGCAAACCACCATGTATTTGCAAGGTGTCTCTAAGGGGTTGGCCAAAAGAAATATGAAATGGCCGACCACAGGCAGTATATTGGGTATCAGAGCCAATATGGGGACTGTGCACTTGGTAAGGCTCCAAACTGCACATTAGAGTGGATGGTATTTAAGTAATAATCCACGAAGAACAGGGCATTACTGGCCAATAATGCCCTGGCTGGAAGAGTTGAAGGCCCGAGGCGAAGCCGAGAGACTTTAACCCAGCCAGGGCATTATTGGCCAGTAATGACCTGTTCTGAGGGGATTGTTACTATTATAGGCTAAATGTAGGGTTATTTCTTTAATAATAGACACTGGTATAGTTAAATAGATTTTTTTATTAAAATAAAATGGTAAATACATGAAACCACCTCTATATACGCTTACACTGCAGATATCTATATCTACATTCTGCCGCCCCTTCTTGTGCACACACACACACACACACACACACACACACACACACACACACACACACAACACAGCAGCTCTACACACAACTCTGCTGCAACACACACTGCTACACCCCATAAACACTGTTGCTGACAGACACACTGAGCTCTATACACACACACACACACACACACACACACACACACACACACACACACACACACACACAAACTGCAGACAGCCACTTACTTCTTTGCAGACCCCCCCCCCTCCACAAATTCAACTGTATCTGCACAGAAAATCTCAATCAGCTCGGGAGGGGGAGGAGTCAACCCGTGGCTGATACATCCTGACCAATCCCCTTCCCTGTCGCAGAGCTGTTACTTTATTCAGACAAATCCCCTGCCCTGTCTCAGCTGTTCTGAAAGCAGATTGGCTGGAAATAAACACATTGAAAACTACATTGCAAGCTGCTTAAATTCCGGGCATTACCAAATCAGAGAGCAGGGTTTTCAATAATGCCTGGAATTTTACTGCTTTAGCCTATAATAGTGGTTAATTACTGGAAGAGGTTCCAAAGTAGCTCCGCACAAGGCTTTATCCACAGCGGCAAGGCATTGTAGGGTGTAACTTTGGATGCTACCGCTGGAACTAATCAGCTGTACCACACACCAATATGCAGTTTGGGACCTTCTTTAAAAAGTATGTTTACCCCAATGATCTCCGGACACTATATTGCTTGGGATCAGTCAAACAATTTTGTTAGCAATAATCTGAGTAGGCAATAAGATTAATTAGGGATTCATGGGAACATATTTTCTAGCAGGGCGTGCACAACGTAAAACAAAAAAGGTTGGGAAATCCTATTCTAATACTTTGGGCAAAAGCAACAATTTCCTACACACAAGATAATGTGACATGAGATTAAAAATAAAATAAAACTATGATGGACATTAGCAAGACAAATTTTATGTAGTCTAATGTTATTTCACACTACTGCAGGTAACTTAAACTGACACTTACCAAATAAGTTATACTTTTTAGATTTATAAAGTTGTTCATCTGAAGATCGTTTAATCTTCCGGGAGTAGCAATAACAATATCCACACCTTTAGTGACCACATTTATTTGTCCTTTACGATCTCCACCCCCATATATGCAAATGCTATATTTAAAAAAAAATAAAAATGTATCAGTTAAGTTTAGTCAGTGTCTGAGGAAAAGCCCCACTGATAACATGGCTTAAAATACATAAAATAAGTTTAACTTCTTATATTTCAACTCAGTACATAATAGAATATACAGAAATTATATAAAAAACAGTAGTCTCCCAGAATCACATCCATTTAACTTACTTGAACAAGAGGAAAGATGGTTGGTTAGCTGCCCCAGACGTTGCACATCAGCAGATATGCACCCCAGACCATACAGGCATTATCTTTAATAAGAATGTGCACCGGACACCTTTACCAATGCCAATTGATATACTTAGTGTACAAAAAGCGCTAATATCACCCTAAAATAAAATGAGTGAATCTATATATTATAACAAAACAACAGTAAATAAAGTCCAATTGTATGATCCTGTGATATAGTCCAAATAGCAGCCTAAAAAGTCCACTGGGTGTCTAATGTCCAGTATAGAATGCAAAACATAACAGACCTCTCTGGCGCTGAGGAATATAAGGACGATGGGGCTAAGATGGAGTAATCTTGAATTTTAGGAATGACGTACCTCAGGAAAGGGAGACGAGAAAAACATATACACTACTATAGTGCATTATCCTAGGATACAATTGATTGGCAAGGTATGCAAGGCAAAGGATTTAATAATAGTATTAAAAAAGAGTAAAATGCACGTGTGAACACACACACACACTGTGTTCACAACAATAACAAATGACTGATGTCACACTCTCCTCCGCCGTGGGTTATAATTGGAAACCTACTCACATCAAGTGGCTAGGTCTCAAGCCACAATGTGGACAATCTCACACGCAGATTGGACTTTGCTCCGTCTGTGGATGGTGTTCTCCGTCACCTTGTCGGCCTCGAGGCGCCGGCTCCTTCGAATCGGCAACTACTCCGCTACTCCTGATGACGTCACACGCTATGCATCCGCTACGGTGTCCCTGCTGTGCCACAATCCAACGCGTTTCTAGACTCAAAATAGCTGGTCTCTTCGTCGGGGATATGCATCAAGGCTAGCTTGTAGGTTATTTATACCCTATTAGGTCCCAGATCATACACGTAATTGATAAATAGGCCTGATTGCGCAAATACCAGCTGACTGCTGGATCAACATGACTGACATGAAATATACAACATAACATGAAATATGACATGCATTAAGTATAAAAGGGTCAAAATAAATGGATGCACAGACAAACACGACATTATGATAAATGACAACAATAAATGAATAAGTGCATATAAAAACCATAATAAGCAACAATAAAATAAATCATGTCTAATTGATAGATGGAAGACAACTTAATCTAAAATAAATGTTAGTATGTAAACCTATAAGAGGTATGCATATTAATCTACTGTGAAGAAATATAAACAAGTGCTGTAATATGTGAATATAGACTACCTCCTGTCTATACTAACTAGGAATGTGTACTATGTTCTAACCAAAAGGAGAATATGTAAACCTATATATAAGAGGTATAAATGGTGATATCTAATGTGAAAAATATATAAATGTGAACAAGTGCTGGGATATGTAAATCTAAAGGACTACCTACTGTGTATGCTGACTAAAAATGTGTACTATGATTAATGTGAAATCATTACGGATTAGTGTGCAGCTATTAGTAGGGGAAAGGAATCGGCCCGCCATACTAAAAAGCCTACAAGGAAATACATTGGGGAAACTGACTGCAATACACCTAACTCAAAACCAATTACTTGTAATTAATTATTTTAAAAAAGCCACCAAGTCAAATTCTAATGTTGAGTCTTTGAGGACTCATGGTTTTGAGCTCAAAAATCCAATAGGATTCCCTTTTGAAAATTTGGTTCACCCTATCGTCCCCCCCTAGAGCTAAAACTGGGACATTCAATGGCTTGACATCTAAGCCCCACTGGACTCTGTGAATGCACCTGTTTAAAATGGTGTGATACAATATTAAGAGAGGACTTGAGTCATAATGTATGTGTGTTCTCTCAGCCTAACCTGGAGTGTCCTGCTCGTGTGGCCCACATATTGTAGGCCGCACGGGCATTCCAACAGATAAACCACATATTAATTGCCATAGTCAATAAGGGTATTTATTTTATACTCGGCACTGGTGACCTTGGATCTGAATGTTTTTGTTTTAACACTGTACTTACATACAATACACTTAGCATATGGAAAATGTCCCTTGATCCCACCATGGGCTGATTTATTCAGATCACTAAAAGGACAGCTTTGAATTTTTTTTATTTTTTAAATTGTCTGCTCTCCTGAAATAGATCTCTGGATTTTCTTTTAAAAAACTTCTTAGGACCTCATCATGTCTCAGTAGGTTCCAGTACTTATTGAATACAGTATTCCTTTTATTTTAGGTGCCATAGAGTTGTATTTTGTGACAACTGCCACTGTATCTTTCCTCTCATCATTAAGACTTTTATTATCATGTTTCTATGTTAACAGATCTGATCTTGTCATTTCACTTACAGTTTCAATAGCATCGTCAAGCAGTTTAAGATTGTAATCCCTATCGATGAATTTTTGTTTCCGGGATTCGGCCTGTTCTTTGACTGTTATTTCATTTGAACAGTTCCGTTTCAGTCTCACCACCTCACCTTTGGGGATATTTTTTATCCAACTAGGGTTGTGGTGGCTGCTGGCAAGAAGATAGTTATTTGCTTGGACTGGTTTATAATATGTCTTAGTCTGAATAGTATTAGACTCGACATCTCTGAAGGTCCAAGAATTCGATGCTTACTTTACTCTGTTTAAACGTGAAATGCAAGTTTCTGTCATTGTTAAGGTAGGCCTTGAACAATTCTAGCTCACTGGAAGAGCCCTCCAAAAGAACAGGATACTAGTGTAGTTAAGAAACCCACATTCTCTTTTTTAGAATGGAGGGAGAGAGATCAGCAGTATCAGAGGGAACATGTAGACAAGGAGCCATTAACTCCCAACTCCAGAAAACGCAAAAGCGAAAAAGAGGTACAAGGGGAGGAAAGGAAAAGACTTGCCAGAAGAGAAGCCAAATAAGGGAAACCAAAGCATTATCATACCAGAAAAATATTTTCAATCTTGGCAAACACATTCTTACTGAGAATGAAAAAAAGAATATTGGGGAAAGGGCTTTCATTTGCTCCTGCGTGTGATTTTAATCACTTCAGCATCTATATAGATGTGCAGAAGTTCATACGTAATTTAGCTTTAAAAAGATTTTTGCTAACAATAAGGACAGCAACAAATCAATTTCATTGGAAACCAATGTCACCACATACATCAAATGTAAGCCCTCCTCAACTTTTTATCCAAGGTTTGCAAGGGGTAATTTAGTTGAATCATTGTCTGAGATGGTTCTGGCAGAATTGGAAAAACTGGTTACAAGGGATACTCCTGGGAGGAGTAATCTCTGTAAAGAAGAGATTCAGGCGATTAGAGATTTGGAAAAGAATGACCAAATTGTAATTAAGGCAGCTGACAAGGGGGGTGGCATTGTCGTCATGGATGTGGCCTATTACCTCGAAGAGGCTGGGCGCATCCATGGCGACATATCGGCCATTGGACCACAATCCTATGTCAGAGTATCAAGATACTTTGAAAAAGATTCTGCTTTAAACAATAAGATCATTATTGATAATGAAT
This sequence comes from Ascaphus truei, assembly GCA_036426205.1. NCBI lineage: Eukaryota > Metazoa > Chordata > Amphibia > Anura > Ascaphidae > Ascaphus > Ascaphus truei. The sequence continues at coordinate 179,930,211 of CM071570.1, forward strand.
ATAAATTACTACTATGCCCTCATCCCAGGATCCCAATTTTTTACCTAATTCCAAAAATCCACAAAGATCTTAAAAGACCGCCCGGACGTCCCATTATATCGGGCATTGGTTCCCTCACTTCGCTCCTATCCCAATACATAGATCATCATTTGCAGAATTATGTGTCACAGTTACGCTCGCATTTGAGGGACACTACACATCTTGCAATTACTGCAAGATATTCAATGGCAACCTGAATATATTTTTGTTACAGGAGATGTCAACTCTCTGTATACAATAATTTCACACCAACTGGGTTGTGAGGCAATATCTAGAGTTCTCGCAAGTAATCCAACAGCATCATTGCCTCTTAATGACTTTCTGCTAAGAGGAATAAGATTAATTTTGGATCATAATTTTTTCATGTTTGGAACGCCATTTCTATTTGCAGATATGTGGAACCGCTATGGGAACCAGGCTCGCTCCCAGTTATGCTAAATCTGTTCATGGGTATATGGGAGGACGACACCATCTGGTCCAATTGCCCACTTGGGGCGAACCTGGTGCTCTGGCGGCGCTGCATAGATGATGTAATATTCATTTGGAAGGGCACTTCCAGTGAGCTAGAATTGTTCAAGGCCTACCTTAACAATAATAGGGTATAAATAACCTTCAAGCTAGCCTTGATGCATATCACCGACGAAGAGACCAGCTATTTTGAGTCTAGAAACGCGTTGGATTGTGGCACAGCAGGGACACCGTAGCGGATGCATAGCGTGTGACGTCATCGGGAGCAGCGGAGTAGTTGCCGATTCGAAGGAGCCGGTGCCTCGAGGCCGACAAGGTGACGGAGAACACCATCCACAGACGGAGCAAAGTCCAATCTGCGTGTGAGATTGTCCACATTGAGGTTTGAGACCTAGCCACTTGATGTGAGTAGGTTTCCAATTATAACCCACAGCGGAGGAGAGTGTGACATCAGTCATTTGTTATTGTTGTGAACACAGTGTGTGTTCACATGTGCATTTTACTCTTTTTTAATACTATTATTAAATCCTTTGCCTTGCATACCTTGCCAAATCAATTGTATTCTAGGATAACGCACTATAGTAGTGTATGTTTTGCTTGTCTCCCTTTCCTGAGGTACGTCATTCCTAAGATTCAAGATTATTCCATCTTAGCCCCATCGTGCTTATATTCCTCAGCGCCAGAGGTCTGTTATGTTTTACCTTTACCAATGCATCAACATTGACGCATCAGCAAGAATTTCAACTTGCCTAAATAACCCAGTCATATAAACCGATGCAAAGTACATATAACCTTTACTACTCCAATTTACCTTTATGGAATGCTTTTTCAGAGACCTACTTTAGCTTAACCCCACTCTAGTAAACCTGAAAGGCCAATCACAACATTCTTCCTTCCGTACATCTTTCATGTGTCCATCTCTTGCAAAAGACGAATACATCCTTAAAAGATTCTCTCAATATCTGACTCAATGGGTAATCTTGTTGATTGATTAAACATATACAAGAGAGAAAACTTGGGCAACAGGAGTACACGGTTGAATAAATATGTTCTTTTAATTACACGGTCAATTTTCCTTCAAACCTAAAAAACACTTGGGTTGGGCAATATACTGGTATGATGGCAATATCTTGGTAGCAGAAATGCACGGTAACTCAGAATTTACAATTGTTTCTAACCGCGATATTCCTGTGTTCCGGCTCCTGGGGTCTGTTGGAAGCTGCAGTGTGTCCAGGAGCTTCCAGCCACATTCCCTCACCCATCCCTTTCGGTCACTTCTGCAGGGAGAGGAGCTGGGAGCGCCTTGACAAAGCTGCAGCATGTAAAAGTTATTAAATTAATCCTCCTACTGGTTCTCAACGTAGATTATAAACTCGTCGGGGCAGGGACTTTTTTTCAGTGTTCCAATGTGTTATATTATTTTTCCCCATTAAGTGTTCTATTATGTCACCTGTATTAATGCTGTGAAGCACAATTAACATAAAATGGCGCTATATAAATAAAGATATACATAGAACTCCACCCTCCCCAATGATAAGTGGGTTGGGTTTCTGTAGATTCCGAATTTAAAGTTTAAAAACAATAAAGGTTTCAGCAGCAACTGGAAAACACTGATCTAGAGCAATGGATTTTAACAGGTGTTCCAATGAACCCTTGGGTTCCCCAGGCATCCCGTTCCAAGTAATTTTGTGGTCATTTGAGAATTGTAACAAATACCGGATAATTTACAATGCATCTGATCTCAGATGCTATTAGAGAACCCTTATAAGGTTGGAGTTGCTCAGATATTATATAGAAGGCTGTGTGCCGAAACGCGTAGGAGCAGGTCCAGCAGGCAGGATCCCCTGGTTTGTCCCCTCTCTGGGTCACATTACTATGCTCTAACATCCCTCCTTGTTCCCCCCTGAATGTACCGACCACACTGTACCTGACCATAGGTGATGTATCACTCCTTCTAGCTATAGGCTTATATGTGCTTTGCAGGCTTTAATCTGTGTATCTCTGCTGTCACTTACCTGCTACTTTTTGTCGCCTAGACAAACCCTACACTGCAGGGGTTAGTAGGCATATCAGACCTTTTGCAGATGATCACATAGCCCTAGCCGTGACTATTTAGTCTGTTGGGTGTCACACCAGGTATATTTTGTCAGGTGTTTCAGAATACTATCTGAGTGTATTTTGGGCATCTTCTTTGAGGGAGTTGTTTAGCTTTGTAATGAACAGGGGATCCATGCTGTATTTTAAACATTTCTGTGCTTTGTTTTAACCATTTTTGTTCTGTGACAATACATTAAATAAACTTTATGTGATTTGTACTGATACAAATACTAGAGTGCTTTATTTAGGGCCTTTTTCTCTCTCTCAATCTTTTATATATATATATATATATATATATATATATATATATATTCACTAGTGCCCATTACTAAGCTCAGGGCGTCCTGCCTTACCAGACGTGACGTTATGACGTCACGGACATGCGCAGTGACATATGGGAGGCCCGTTTTCTGCCCTTAAACACATTATGCCATTATAGTTAATTCATTACATCTGTGGCCCTGAGGTACATTATGTGCTACAGCCTGAGGATAAGCTTTCTGCTACTGCCACATATTGGACTCACCAGGCAGGTATTCATGTAATTATTGACTATTTTGGAGGAGTGTGAGTGCACCCACAATAAGCATTTTTTATTGGCTGATAACCTATGACCATCTCTGACTCTATTAGCCTCACTCTTAGCCCACACCTGTTTGTCCTCTGCATAATCTATGTTAGTCTGATTTTCGCCAGGTGATTACACCCACTAGCCCAATTAGTTCCCTTTTTAAACCTGCATGTTACCCTGCTTACATCACCACTCCCAGTAGAAGGCTGTGTGCCGAAACGCGTAGGAGCAGGTCCAGCAGGCAGGATCCCCTGGTTTGTCCCCTCTCTGGGTCACATTACTATGCTCTAACATCCCTCCTTGTTCCCCCCTGAATGTACCGACCACACTGTACCTGACCATAGGTGATGTATCACTCTCTCTAGCTATAGGCTTATATGTGCTTTGCAGGCTTTAATCTGTGTATCTCTGCTGTCACTTACCTGCTACTTTTTGTCGCCTCAGACAAACCCTACACTGCAGGGGTTAGTAGGCATATCTGACCTTTTGCAGATGATTACATAGCCCTAGCCGTGACTATTTAGTCTGTTGGGTGTCACACCAGGTTTATTTTGTCAGGTGTTTCAGAATACTATCTGAGTGTATTTTGGGCATCTTCTTTGAGGGAGTTGTTTAGCTTTGTAATGAACAGGGGATCCATGCTGTATTTTAAACATTTCTGTGCTTTGTTTTAACTATTTTTGTTCTGTGACAATACATTAATAAACCTCATGTGATTTGTACTGATACAAATACTAGAGTGCTTTATTTAGGGCCTTTTTCTCTCTCTCAATATATAGATATATATATATAGATATATATATAGATATATAAATAAATAAATATATATATAGATATTTATTTATATATATATTTATTTATTTATCACATGGGAGTAGCTCGTTACCCCCACAGCACTAGAGGAACAAAAACAAAAGCGCAACAATGAAGTATATCAAGATTATTTATCTAAATCAAAAAGGTAAGTATTCAGCGTACATCAGGAAAATAGAACACGTGCAGTGTATGGATTAACACATGTTACCACACAGTGAGACAAGCTGGAACGAGACCCTCTGGTAGGTAATCACAGGCGATATCAAGACGTCATCACAGCTCCTCGAGGATGATAGTCGGCTACACAATCGGTCCGTCTGAGGGTGTGCGTCACTTCCTGGGAAGCCTTTCCGGTGATGGTAATGGCACGAGTCCCGAGTAGGTAACTTCCAAGGATACAAGCCAGTCTAGCTTGGGTCTTGGGCGCGCATCGATTGCGCAATGCTAGTCCATGAGACCCGGATCGAGCAGTATCACGTGACTAACAAGAGACACGCAGAGTGCGTGATACCAGCTGCACAGTCTCAGCTGATAAATAACAGCCGCTCCTCCGCGGTGTATCACAGATTCAATTGCTGTTAGATTTTGCAGAAATGAAGTCTATCATAGGTTAAAATACCAATTGTAAAAAACATAAATCCTACGCGTTTCGTAGCTGAAACACTACTTCATCAGGGAATGGTTAAACATTGCTCTACAGATACACTATATACCTCTCCAACATCCCGCATTGGCTGGCTAAGCCAAAATGGCCAATGAGGTTAGTCGTACCGGCAGCAGTGTCAGCTGGAAAACAATGAATACTATTACATATGCAAATAAAATAGGTTATGCTAAACACTCATTTATTAAGAATAATATCGCATTCCTGAAAAAATGTTTTTTTCTTTTTTAGGAATGCGGTAATGTATTCATGGACTCTTACGAGCAAGCACACATTCTTAACAATAATGTCTATAACAGTTACATTTTTACGTTACATCGATGATGTTTCTCATCTGGGATGGACTCAAAATTGATCTACTGGCATTTGTGGATGACCTAAATAAACTACCCACAACTATTCGTTTTACTGTGAACTTCAGCCGCACGGGGTGTCTTTTCTAGACACAGTTGTATACAAACAGAATGGGGCATTAGCCATTAGGATTTTCAAGAAAGCTACTGACAAGAACACCTTGCTGTTGGCTACTAGCCATCATCCTACTACTCTAAAAACAGGTTTGCCATACTCCCAATTTCTTCGTATAATAAGAATCACCAGTGACCCGCTGGAACTGGATCAAGCACTTATGGACATGAAAGACCATTTCCTGGAGTGTGGGTATGGGTATAAGGAGATCTCCAGGAACAGGCAAAATGTTTTGACAAACATTTTGCTGAAAAAACAGAGCAAAAAAAGATTACGATAACCATTTCAACGTTAAAAGCATTTTTTGCACTGCCTCAGGCTTCATGAAGAGGAGCATCCTGAAACATTGTCATATCCTGACTAATGACAAACACATTGGCAAAAAATGTCATAAAGCAACCAAGATTCTCTTACCGCAGAGGACGAAACCTTGGCGATTACCTTACTCGGGCGGACCCCACTACCAAATATGCGGCTAAGCCAACATGTTTGACAAGACCAGCGGGGGTCACAAATCCCATGGGTGTGAGAACTGTCAATATCTGATTCTAGGGCAATCGCATTAAAATCAAGGAATTGTATTGTGAATCAAGATTTGTGGTTTACTTTATTCGGTGCCCCTGTGTTCTGTACTACGTGGGCAAAACCATGAGAATTATGAAAGAACAGCTGAGTCTTCACAGGTCAGCTATCCAGAAAGCACTGGCTGACATGGACGCACGCCTTTGGGACAGCATACAAACAGCGTTCATGCGAGTAAAAACTTTATCATGATGTTATTGAAGGATTACGTTATGCTCTAAAGTTGCTGCCAGCTACACAGGGACGTGCCGAATACACTGATGTACATCTACACCGGCTTGTTCAGGCAGGGTTCCCTTGAAAATATTGGCAGCAGGTAACCTATCAATGAGCGCTACAATCAAGATATACTCAGCTGTTTGTTTTTACTTACCTGTCCCAGGGTCCGCTCAAGATTTGTTATTCATTATTTCAAGACCTCACACTCAGATGCACAACTTGGAGGATATTCCTCCTACAGCTTCTTTCAATCAGTAGGACTATGGTTGTCCATTATTCAGGATTACTTTTCCCTATGTATAATTATGATACTGACTCCTTGTGATCTTCTCTGTGGGGGTTTATACATTATGATCACTACACCACTATGCTTTATAAATTGACAGTATTTCTTCTTTTGCATACATTGTCTTGGTATTCACAAACAGGTTTGTACTAGTGACCGAAGAAACCCTTTGGGTCCACTGATACTTGTGAAGCATTCCTAGTTATTTGCATTTACATACAGCAGGTCTGCACAACATACGGCCTGGCCTTTCTGTGCGGCCCGCGATGTCTCTGGCCAGGCGCCAGTTAATGAATTAAATTAAAAAAAAAAAAAAAAAAAATGGCGCAGATTCCCCCGCCACCCACCATCAAGCACCCAGTCACCGTCACCCACCCACCGTCAAGCACCCAGTCACCGTGACCCACCCAGTCAGTCACCGTGACCCACCCAGTCAGTCACCGTCACCCACCCAGTCCCCGTCACCCAGTCACACCGTCACACCGTCACTGTCAACCAGTCACCGTCACCCAGTCCCCCACTCACCGTCAAATCACCATCACCGACCCACCCTCACCGTCAAGTCACCGTCACCCACCCACCGTCACCCACCCAGTCACCGTCACCCACCCAGTCACCGTCACCCACCGCCATTCACCCACCCACCCAGGCAGGCAGGCACATGTCTTTTGTTGAAAATATAAAACATAAACAGGTTGCATTGTAATGTTTTTTTCTGTATCACAATAAGAAAACAGTTAAGTAAAAGTTGCGCGCTAAAAGATATTTTTTCGTGGTAGGTTCGCTATGGGTTCGGGGGGTCCTGCTCCTCTCATTTGTCCTGGGCCCCATGATTTCTGTTGGCGGCCCTGTGGGTGATGTGATGTGCAGGCGGGGAGAGGGCGATATGTGAGGTGCAGGAGGGGGGGGGGGGGGGGGGGGGGAGTGCAGGGGGGTCATTGGAGGTGCAAGGTGGGAGAGGGATGTGAGGTGCAAGGGGGGTGTGATGTGTGTGCTGTGCAGGGGGGTATTGTGTGTTTGATGTGGAGGGAGAGTATTATGTGTGTGGGTGAGAGGGAGAGATGGGGGTATGAGAGATAGATGGGCAGTATCGCAAAGGTTGATAGTGAGGGGTGTTGGGGGAGATATGCGGATGATGCTGAGGTGCTGGAGGACAGATGATGATGATTTTACACGTGTGGCCCAATTTTTTTTTTCCTTGGAGCAGTTCGGCCCTTCTCACTTTACGATTTGTGCAGGCCTGACATACAGTATGGTGGCATGATCAGGCTCTTAGTTATCCTGCCCCCCTCTGGCGCTACTAGTCTGGACATTAGTAGGAAAAATGGCAGTGCACTGCCAGAAGGAACAGAAAGAGGCTCACGGTTGCAGCAGCAAAAGTTATTTATTGCATAAAAAAAAAAAAAAAAAAAAAATGGACTAAATGTCCCCCCTAAGCACAGCACAAGTCCACCAACGCGTTTCAGGCACTATGCCCTTTCTCAAGGTGTACATAACACTATAGAAAGCCGACATTTATACCCTGGCGCCGATCGCGCTATCTAACCAATCGTCTGGTGTCTCCTAATGGACGGATCCTTATTGGATAACAGGATCGCGTCATATCAAATAACTTTACTGAAAACTAACATACCCCTCCATTCAATACAAGGGATATGAGCTTAGAGGATGAAACCCTCCGATTGGTTAACTAAACCCTAGAACAAATACAACTTTATTAAATCTAACATCTTAAGTGATGAAGACATCCGTGACGTCAGAAAAACGGCTTCCTCCGCCAGTGCGAAACAAGACAATCAACAAAAACCTTTTTCAAAAGAAAGAATAATAAATAATATACCGAAAAAAGAAGAACAGGAATTAAAAAGTGCCATTAATCAAAAGTTATTAGAAGAAAAATATTAACTCCCAAAAGGAAGGTATTAGCATAAAAAACAGAACATTTAGAAAATAGCACATTTGCACAAAACAACACATACAAGGCAAAAAAAGGCAAAAAGCATGTATAAAAAAGGATATAAATTTAGTATAAACTTTCTCCTTCACTTCACCTGAGCTAAAAATAGAGCACACCAACCAACAGTTGACCATGAATAGAGAAAAAGGAAAACCTTAATTCATTATATCAAATGCACATGGTCCAAAGTTTAGTTATGTGCAGACCAAGGGTATATAAAGAGGAAAACTAAAATCATCATATTTTGATCAGGGATAAACATAGGATAAATGTGATACAGAGATCTCAAATTACTTAAATATACACTGATTCCGAAATATGTCTTTGTAACATGAATGAAAGCAGCTAGAAGTATAAGTTGAATTTATATTAAAAAAAAGATGACACAAGTTGAAAAATTTATCTTAAGGATCAAAGAAAAAAAAGAAAGATAGTAATAAACAAATTATTAAGCAAAAAGGAATTTCAATTTAGAACTTGACTAAACCATTACCAGTTATCAATCAAAATGTAATATTTACTTAGAAGAATATTGGTAATGGTCAGGATGAAACAGAAAAGAATGTTACTGATGAAATCAGAGAAAATGGCCCGGGTCCCAATCCGTGTTAAGTCCAAATGGTACCTGGATTTTTAACGTAAATATCCAAAAGGCCTCCCTTTGGTCTAACCTTTTGATACGATTCCCACCTCTTTCATGACAAGAAACAGACTCAATCCCACAAACTTTAAGTAATCTACCATCTCCCTGAGGGCAGTGGGTACAGTGTAGTGGCACCGGATGATTAAGGTCTCTTTTCTTAATGAGCCGGACATGAAAGTATAAACCGACAATAAAAAACAATGTGATCCCTAAATGGGTTGCTATATCCAAACACGTGTAACGACTAACACCATCCCATGAATAGATTTGCATAGGATGGGGCAAAGCTGGTTCCCATGGCAGTTCCACGTGTTTGTAGATAGTAAACGCCAGCAAACAAAAAATAATTGTGGGTTAATAAAAAGTGAATGGAGTCCAAAATAGAACTCCCCTGTGCTGGTGATAAATCAGAAGAATCCAAAAAGTAGCTTGAAGCGGCCATCCCCAGGTCATGCCTAATTATAGTGTATAATGATGTGACATCCATAGACAACCAGATGCAGTTTGGTCTCCAAGAGACACCTTCTAACTGATTAATCAAATCAACACTGTCTAAAATATTAGACGGCAAAGCTAACGCCAGGGGTTGTAGATAGTGATCCACGTACCGTGATAGACCATCTCCCAAAGATCCAATGCTAGAGACAATTGGCCTCCCTGGAGGGAGACCAATGTCTTATGGATCTTTGGGAGATGGCGGAACACGGCCATGGTTGGAAATGGTTATATAGGAACTCAGTCTCATTGGCGTCCAACACCCCCAAAATTTTCCTTTACCTTAAGTCCGACATGAATGAACATGTGGGGTCAGAAGGAAGTACAGCATAGGAGAGTATCCCCGAGTTGGCGCAAAGCCTCCCCGTGGTAGTCGCTCCTATGCTGCACCACTACCGCCCCACCCTTGTCCGCATTCTTAATGATCACTTGTTTATTCAATTTCAAGTTTTTCAATGTTTTAGCCTTAAAAACCCATGTACCATTTGGACTTAACACGGATTGGGACCTGGGCCATTTTCTCTGATTTCATCAGTAACATTCTTTTCTGTTTCATCCTGACCATTACCAATATTCTTCTAAGTAAATATTACATTTTGATTGATAACTGGTAACGGTTTAGTCAAGTTCTACATTGAAATTCCTTTTTGCTTAATAATTTGTTTATTACTATCTTTCTTTTTTTCTTTGATCCTTAAGATACATTTTTCAATTTGTGTCTCATCTTTTTTTAATATAAATTCAACTTATACTTATAGCTGCTTTCATTCATGTTACAAAAACATATTTCGGAATCAGTGTATATTTAAGTAATTTGAGATCTCTGTATCACATTTATCCTATGTTTATCCCTGATCAAAATATGATGATTTTAGTTTTCCTCTTTATATACCCTTGGTCTGCACATAACTAAACTTTGGACCATGTGCATTTGATATAATGAATTAAGGTTTTCCTTTTTCTCTATTCATGGTCAACTGTTGGTTGGTGTGCTCTATTTTTAGCTCAGGTGAAGTGAAGGAGAAAGTTTATACTAAATTTATATCCTTTTTTATACATGCTTTTTCCTTTTTTTGCCTATTTTGCCTTGTATGTGTTGTTTTGTGCAAATGTGCTATTTTCTAAATGTTCTGTTTTTTATGCTAATACCTTCCGTTTGGGAGTTAATATTTTTCTTCTAATAACTTTTGATTAATGGCACTTTTTAATTCCTGTTTTCTGTATATTATTTATTATTATTCTTTCTTTTGAAAAAGGTTTTTGTTGATTATGTCTTGTTTCGCACTGGGGGAGGAAGCCGTTTTTCTGACGTCACGGACGTCTTCATCACTTAAGGTGTTAGTGTTAGATTTAATAAAGTTGTATTTGTTCTAGGGTTTAGTTAACCAATCGGAGGGTTTCATCCTCTAAGCTCATATCCCCTGTATTGAGTGGAGGGGTATGTTAGTTTTCAGTAAAGTTATTTGATATGACGCGATCCTGTTATCCAATAAGGATCCATCCATTAGGAGACACCAGACGATTGGTTAGATTGTCAGTGACGTCACCCGATAGCGCGATTGGCACCAGGGTATAAATGTCGGCTTTCTATAGCGTTATGTACACCTTCAGAAAGGGCATAGTGCCCGAAACGCGTTGGTGGACTTGTGCTGTGCTTAGGGGGGACATTTAGTCCATTTTTTTAATGCAATAAATAACTTTTGCTGCTGCAACCGTGAGCCTCCTCCTGTTCCTTCTGGCAGTGCACTGCCATTTTTCCTAGTTGTTCCTGCTGCTTACCTGGGAGATTGCACGCCTATCAAATCATCTACTGTTGGAAACTCCAGGAGAAAAAAAGTGAGTCTGCTTTATGGGTCGCTGTACCCTGTTTTTCTTATATAGGACTTTGGTCTGTACTAATTATTAATGGTGCTGTTGGCATTAAGTACTAGTCCCCTAACCCTATTAGGGCAACATTATTATACACCCAGTACATTGAAAGGAGTTAATTTCAACTGCAGTTTATTACAATACAAGGACTTGTTCTTCTGATGCACTGGCGTTCTATATAGTCTGGACATTATGCTAATATCCCTCTGACATCATGTGATCCAGCTATGTCAGTGTGACAGGGTAAATAAAAGCCACCAGCTATATGCCTGGAAAACCTATGTCTAGTTTGCAGTGCAGCACTGACTAGGTTAACTTCAGCTGGGAACCTCAGGACAATTAGTTGGATCCCAGCTGCCTAATCAAGGTGTGTTAAAACCCCAGGCTGTAGACACATGGGTGCTGGCTGTTCAGGAGAGAGGAGTAAGCTACTGAAGAGATTACTGAAACAAGGTCTGTTATCAAAGTACATGAATTATGAACGGTCTGTCTCCAGCATAGAAAAGGGTAGCTGCCTGATTTTTACACTGTCTGCTGAAGAAAAAGCCAGTTTTCTTTTCGTTTGCTGATGAAATGCTATTCTTGTTTTTGTGTGCTGTATATCTTTTAAGGCTAAATAAATAAGCCTTGTCAAGAAACCCGCGTGTGTAGTTGCATGTACCCTGCAACAGTCAGCAATATGTGTTTATATGTTGTATTTTCCCCTGCACCGTTTGGAGAACGGTTAGGTTATTTCTCAGTAGGTGCTAGTTGTTTCTCAATCCAAAAACTTGTTTACCTACTTACCCGAGTGCTGCCCTTTGATTTTGCGTAAAACAACTGTGTGTGTGTGTGTGTGTGTGTTTTGTGTGCCGGTCATCCCAATACAGCTTGTTTTGGATTATACCCATGTGCGGTCTCGTCCTTCCTGCATCTTTGCTTAGTTGAACGCCTTGCTTATCAATAACCTTAAGGGACAAGCACCAACATTTCTCTATACACGTGAATGCAAACTGCTTGCTTTGAAACACACACACACACGTGTGAAAAAGAAAGTACATCCTCTTTGAATTCTATGGTTTTACATATCAGGACATAATAACAATCATCTGTTCCTTAGCATGTCTAGAAATTAGGTAACTACAACCTCAGATGAACAACAACAACCCATGACATATTACACTGTGACATGATTTATTTAACAAAAATAAAACCAAAATGGAGAAGCTATGTGTGAAAAACGAAGTTCACCCTTACTGCTTCCATAGGAATTAAGATGCTAAGTAGCAGACAGGTGCTGTTAATCAAATGCCCTTGATTAATTGATCATCAGCAAGTGTGACCACCTCTATAAAAGCTGAAGTTTTAGCAGTTTGCTGGTCTGGAGCATTCAGGTGTGTGTTAACACAATGCCAAGGAGGAAAGACATCAACAATGATCTTAGAGAAGCAATTGTTGTTGCCCATCAATCTGGGAAGGGTTATAAGGCCATTCCCAAACAATTTAAAGTCCATCCTTCTACAGTGAGAAAGATTATTCAAAAACGGAAAACATTCAAGACAGTTGCCAATCTTCCCAAGAGTGGACGTCCCAGCAAATTCAACCCAAGGTCAGACAGTGCAATGCTCAGATGAATTGCAAAAAAACCAAGGAGTTACATCTCAGACTCTACAGGACTCAGTTAGCATGTTAAATGTTAAAGTTCATGACAGTACAATTAGAAAAAAACTGAACAAGTATGGTTTGTTTGGAAGGGTTGCCAGGAGAAAGCCTCTTCTCTCTCTAAAAAGAACATGGCAGCACGGCTTAGGTTTGCAAAGTTGCATCTGAACAAACCACAAGACTTCTGGAACAATGTCCTTTGGACAGACGAGACCAAAGTGGAGATGTTTGGCCATAATGCACAGCGCCACGTTTGGCGAAAACCAAACACAGCATACCAGCACAAACACCTCATACCAACTGTCAAGCACGGTGGTGGAGGGGTGATTTTGGCTTGTTTTGCAGCCAAAGGACCTGGGAACCTTGCAACCATTGAATCGACCATGAACTCCTCTGTATACCAAAGTATTCTAGAGTCAAATGTGAGGCCATCTATCCGACAGCTAAAGCTTGGCCGAAATTGGGTCATGCAACAGAACAATCATCCCAAGCACACCAGCAAATCGACAACAGAATGGCTGAAAAAGAAAATAATCAAGGTGTTGCAATGGCTCAGTCAAAGTCCAGACCTCAACCTGATTGAAAGGCTGTGGCTGAACCTTAAGAGAGCTATGCATAAACAAATTCCCACAAACCTCAATGAACTGAAGCAACTTTGTAAAGAAGAGTGGGCCAAAATTCCTCCACAACGATGTGAAAGACTGATAGTCATACAGAAAACGATTACTTCAAGTTATTGCTGCTAAAGGTGGTTCTACAAGCTATTGAATCATAAGGTATACTTAGTTTGTCACACATGGCTTCTCCGTTCTGGCTTTATTTTTGTTGAATAAATCATGACAAGGTGTAATATGTCATGTGTTGTTCATCTAAGGTTGTATTTACCCAATTTTAAGACCTGCTAAGGAACAGATTATTATGTCCTGATATGTAAAACCATAGAATTCAAAGAGGGTGTACTTTCTTTTTCATGTGTGTGTATACATATTTTAAGTTATGGTGGATGAAAAAGGCAACAAGAAACCTCCACCGTATTGCATATAGCAAATAAAAAAATCACTTGTGAGCACACACACGAATGTGCTCACAAGTGATCTTTTTATTTGCTATATGCAATATGGTGGAGGGTATGTATATATGTATATATATGTATACACACACACACACACACACACACACACACACACACACACACAATGGGGACTCAGCCTTAGACAGGTCTGCAACCCTGCCTTTCACCATTATCACCTAGCATACAGTGCGGTCATTGCTTATAAGGGTTCCATGTAAAATGAATGTCAGGCTAAAGGTGACACACCTGTGCTCATTTGCATGTCATTTCCCAGAATCCCTTACTGCAATGGAAGCACTGTATGCTAGGTGATAATGGTGAAAGGCAGGGTTGCATACCTGCTTAAGACATGTGAATATGCTCACAAGTGATATAGATATATATCCTATCTCTCTGAAATGTTTGTCTGTGGTTTTGTCTGTGGGATTCTGTGTTTTCCGATTGGTTGTTGCCCGCCCACGGCTCTCGCTGTCATTGGCCTGCGGGGTGGTGTAACGTCACTCCCTGGGCTACACACTCCATATTACTCACACCACCCTCACACCGCGTGCGCCTCTGATCCACTGGCTACCTGCACGGACACCGCCTGCAGCCCGAAAGCAGTGAGCAAACCACCCACCCCGCAGGCTCACTCGCACCCGCCGCTCGCCTGCCGCCTCTCTCCCGACACTCACTCCCGCTCCTGCCTTTTACCCACCCGCCCGCCTCTGCCCTTTCACTCACCCAGTAGGGATGGTTCACCGGGAAGCGCAAAAATATTTGGAAACAAAAAATATTGATAGTGCAATATTATATGTGATAAGATCAAAGTAAATTGACTGATCTATTATAGGAGTACTCACAAGCGTGAGAGTGTTATAGAATATTGTATATTGAGGTGGGGTCAATGCCCCTAGGATAGCCTGCCACAGCCTGTAGCTATCAGGGCTTACATGACAGGAGGCAGAGAGGTCGTCTGGACCAGCCATGCTACACAGATATAATAGAATATTGTATGTTCATTTGACATGTATGTAGCCCTTTTTCTGAACACCTACCTAAGGGCTATTGGTCACTGTCTAACACCTGTGGCTCCAGGAGATCTGAGCCTCCGCTAGCAGGGAGCCTGGGGCAATACACACTCATAACATAGCGCAGCGCCTCCACTTACCCAGGATCCCCCATTCGAAAGATTTACCCTGGGCAAGAACCATACCGTACATTGTGGAACAACCAAACTTTACTGCATCTGTCTGTGGCACCTCCTTGACAACACAACATGCATGCATATATGTACGCGACTGTATCATAACATGAATATTACTTCCAACACATTATAACAGCTATTTTGCTAAAGTGGCTCGGCCACACCTCAAAGGGGATATTGTCCTGTACAGATTGCATCTACCATTTAATTAATTATTTTTGAACTCTACATATGTGTGATGTAGAAAGACTAACGATCTGTCTCATTATAACCCCATGTGTACCCATTTAGTACAATTAAAATCTAGTTTTCCATCTACCAATGGGAACTAAGTTAGGAGTATATATGTCTCCCCTATCCACCAAAACGTTACTCCTGATGAAACCGAATAGGTGAAACGCGTAGAGTGACATTTTCAACATTGGCCGGAACCCCTGGAAGCGGATGACGTCACTTCCGGTTTCAGCTGGAACGCATCCGTGACACGCACGAGATATCATCTATCCGGCTGCAGAGATCCACTGCGTGTGATCGAAATGCTTTTTTAACTTTGAAACCATGTGAGCGTATTACATTTCACTTACCTTTTAAAACCCTTTGTATACAGTCTGCACTATGTCCAGTCTTATTTCTTAAGGTCTCTTGGAGTCTATATATGGGGTAAAGACCGATTTCCTGATCGCTGTGTGGCATCCACAGTACCCAAAGATACCTTTACGTGCCTCTAACACTCTCACGCTTGTGAGTACTCCTATAATAGATCAGTCAATTTACTTTGATCTTATCACATACAATATTGCACTATCAATATTTTTTGTTTCCAAATATTTTTGCGCTTCCCGGTGAACCATCCCTACTACCTACTACGAGGACTGACAGAGCAATCCTGCACCGGGTCATAGCAGCACTTTTACATGTGTTTGTATAAGTATCACTATTTGATTATTTAATTATCACTTTATTATTTTGCACATTTTGATTTATTTAGAGCGCCACAATTTGATAAGTTTTCTTTTCACTTTCACTCACCCAGGCAACTGTTTGTATGGAGCAAGAAGCTGCTCCTGGGAGAACACCAGACGCCGGAGGAACCGCTGGAGCAATCCCTACTCCATGTTCTTGTTTTTAATCATCAACCTGGTAATTGCGTTTGTTACCTGCTATTAAAAAGGTTTTACACTACTAGGGTTGTGTGTTCTTCTACTTCCCTGTTCTGCAGTATCCAATTGGAATACAGGTGGTCTAGAACAACCTCTCTTAAGTAGATTGCACCTACCCCTATTGTGGACTTTCCTTTATTGAACTTAGAGACAGGTTATTCCTGTTTCTACGTGTTTTTACCATTAAGTTTTAGCACTTTTTAGGCTTGCCTTTACCTTCCAGTGGTGAGAAAATTTTAAACTAAAAGCATATAATCAGCGCTCAAACCTAAAGATCTATACCTATTTATAAATTAAATTAACTAGGTGCTCTATATATGAAAAGGGGGGATCCCCTATAGGGAAAACCCTAGTGATAATTCCTCACAACCTATTTTGGTAGATTAGGGAATGGCTGCCTCAGGAATAAACAAACCTATCCACAAGGATTGTATAACATGCACAAAAATTACAACAGAAAGGAACAGATATTACAACATATACAGTGATTCCCTGGCGCACTATCCTTAAATCAATATTACCCAAACACCCCCAAATAGTGTTTAAAAGGGCTAATAATCTAAAGCTCCAACTATCCCCGAGCTGTCCATTTAATTCCATGAAAGCACAAAACACAACATGGCTCAAGGAATTGGATGGATTCTTTACGTGTGTAAATGTATTGACTGTAGATACAGCACTAAATGCAAGCATTTTCAATCCAATGTCACGGGTATTACATTTCCCATTAAGTCGTTCATTTCCTGCAAGACTCCTTTTGTGGTCTACCTGTTAGAGTGCCCTTGTGGACTACAATATGTAGGGCGAACAGGTAGACCATTGAAACGACGTCTTGCGGAACATGTTTACAACATCAAAACGGGTCTGGAGACACTTAGTGTCTCCAGTCACTTTAAAAATAAACATGGACAAAATCCGGAAGGGTTAATCTGCAAAGGGATCGAATGTCCCAAGCAGAATTGGAGGGGGGGAGATAAAATAAATCTCATATCCAGACGCGAAAGCTACTGGATATATACCCTTAAAACCATGACCCCGAGAGGACTTAACATTGAATTTGACCTAGCAGCATTTTTGAGGGATAGTTAGGTCTGTATACTGCTGTTGTTGAATATTACTTAACCAGGCTATCTGATCTTTGTATTCAAAGTATTCTCTTTCCACCTCTGGGTCCTATGCTGTCACTGGCAGGGAGCTAGTACAATAGCTATCTTGCACATTGAAATAAGAAGCCACAAGGTTGCTTATTACTTTTTATTTCTTTAATCATTAGAGTTTTATTCATGTATTTGTTTTTATGAGATGTATAGGCATATGTAAAGTATCATGATCGTCTTTTGTAAGATATTTCACAGCATGCTAAAGTGTATTGTGGAGTGCTTATTGCTGTCCAGGCATGAAGTGGTTAAACCTGCTACACACGAATTGCCAGATATCAGCGAACAAGTGGACAATCAGTAGGAGTTCCCAATTAGGACATCCATCCAATAGGAACACCACGGCAGCTATGCACAAAGGTATAAATTACCTCTAGTGCCCCCACAGCTCCATTACCCCTGAAGAAGTGACGTCAGAGTCAAGAAACGCGCGTAGGGTGGAGCTTGTAAGACGTGCAGCGACGTGCAGACCCTGTGCAGGAAGAAGAGGTTGATTGGCGGGGAACGTCATCGGAGGAGGGACTAGGCGCTCCGAGTCGCGGCCACAAAGCGGGGATACACGCCGACTCCATCCTCCTCCTGCAATCCCTCTGCATCCTTGCATGTGAAGCGGACGGCACGTTGTAGGACACGCATAGGGCTTTTCAGCATGTGAGTTCATGTCTATAAGCCTGTTATTTTTAATAATAAATGTTTTAGTATTACACTATTGGCGCCCTTTTCTGTTCCCAATCGGTTATGGTGTCGCTGATGCTGGAAGTGAATATCGTGTACCAGTAGCAGGAATCAGTAGGAGCCAACCGTGAGGAGAATTAAAGAAACCTTTTGAGGCCCAATTCTGTCTATTTTTAAGTAAGTAGATAGCAACGGTGGGGGTGTGGAACACTGACCATAGGGTACTGCGCAATGGTCGTTTCATTTGTATTTTCAGATAAGTCACCTATCTAAAAGAACGGGACATTGTGGACTGTGGATCTCATTCATATCATCAATCGATTTATGGGACTACCTCCTTCTGTCAGGTTCAATATCTGGTAGTGCGCCAGGGAATCACTGTATATGTTGTAATATCTTTACCTTCCAGTACTTGGGGAAGATACTACGGTCACAAACATCTGTAGCGCCCATCAGCACAAGACCCAAAGGGCTGGTATGATGCGCAAAAGATCTGCACGGGTCGCCGTATCAGCTGACCACGACATTGATCTATATACATCTTTGAAGCAGCTTTTTAACAAACTATAAAGACGGTACGTACAGTATAGTTCTTTTTTTCCTCCTTTAAACTACCTTTTTAAAGACATTTCTTGAAATACAGCAATACTGGCTATACATTGCTTCAATAATTCCAATCTACGGACTGTTTCATGTTTTTTTCAGCTTTGATATAATACCATAGAGATTTTATCTATGGCTCATAAATGAATCTTAAGTTGAGTAGTGTTCAAAATACCAAAAAGATGTCCCAGTTTTGCGGCCTTTTTAATTGGCAAAAGTAGTTTGGTTTCCTCCGCCTCACAAATATTTGTCTGTTAACAGCAAATGCCTACCAACAATTTCTTGCCTCCAACACAAATTTAAAGCCACAGATTTTACATTCTCACAAATCCCTTCTTCTGAGAAAGAAGATGCCCTGTGCAAATTAAATAATTCTTTGCTTGGATGTAGGCCTGAATTTTGGAAACCTTTGCAGCTGCAAAAGAACATATGCAGACTTCTTGAAAAAAGTTCTGAGTATGCTTCTTTTTTTTTTTAAAACATGTTGCTGCCAGTTTGGAACATCTTATGATAGCTCACTCATCTAATACAAAGCAAGTGTGACATTTGGAATAAAAGTTCATAATATAGGTACATATTTTCTGTTTGCAAATTAATGGATCTCTTAAAAATGTTCTCCAACCCATAACTTGGGTCAATAATATTCAAAAATCCCCTAGTCTATTGTGAACCTCCTAAAATAGAACACAGGAGCACCCTTGGATATAATCTACTACTTTGCACTAGAACATAAAAATATGAACATTAAAACTCATTACCTTTTAAATCCTTTGTATGTGTACTTTGAGCATTCGGCTTTCACTTGAAGAGCTAATTCACGGGTTGGAGCAAGGACCAACATGCCAGGTCCAAGACGCTCATTTTTGGGACTGGAGGCGAAACAAAAATGTAAAATAAATAAAATTACATGTGCCAACCATTCTTATATTTGTATAAGAGTACTTCAGTATTAGGTGATACCTTTTTTATTTGGACCAACAATAGATCTTATAAGACATAGATTACATTTGTATCAAAATTAAAATGAGCAAGACAATTTCATGTCTGTGCTATATGTTTTTGTAAGAAAAGGTACATAGGAAAGACCAGGAAAGATCGGAAAGACCAGGAAATAAATGTTTGTGATTCATGTCTTTTATCGTGGTATTTTATATAAAGTGATTAGGCTGCAATTACTTATTCCTAGATCTTTGCTGAAATCTGGCCAATAATGCTGACATTTGTATCTTAGCCCCAGTTTATTTTTAGCAGAAATGTTCAGCCACGGGAATAGGCACAACACAAAGGAATCCTGAAAGCTTGGAAGGGCTCCCTGAAAGTCCAATCAATAAAAAAATCAGGGGATCACATTCCAGCAATACAATAATTGTGAGAAACTATGAAGTGCTTAAGCTATGTATCTACATGTAAAAAATAAAGCCTCTTACAGTGGTTGTAGATCCAAATGAATGAACCCTGGCAGTAAATATGCCAATGTTTTTCCAGTGCCAGTTTGGGCTATTCCAATTAGATCTATTCCTTGGAGAACAATGGGCCATGCTTGCGACTACAAAAATAAAATAAAATCAAGTGTTAATGGAGTAAGGTGAAACAACAGTTGAGAATAATGACCCTGGAGAGAATTAGAATCACTATACCTGAATTGGAGTAGGTCTATCAAATCCAACTTTCTTTATTGTAGACATAATTTCGGGAAAATGATCAAATGCATCTCGAAAATTACGAATTGGATTTGGAATTGGTCTCTTCTCACCTTCTTTTAAGTCATCACAAATAATATTATTGTTGTCTTTTCTGCAAGTAAAGTAAATGAATACATCTGTTATATTACATAAACACACACTTCCAGCTGAGCACCAACTAAACTAAATTTATGATCACAAACAAATGTATTTATTTAATTATAAAAATGTTTTACCAAGTATGTACTGGGCACAGAGTTATGATGACAAATGCATGGCTACATTAAGTGAACACGGTTATACAAGACATTGCATGCACAGTTAAAGATAATATGTTATAGGCGTATGCAACAGTTACAGACCAGATTAAAATGAGACCGCTCTAGTTTTGAAAGCATTTATATTGGTGGCGGCTGTGAGAACGCAGGATTTCCAACCTTCAAAAACTAATACAGTAGGGCCCCGCTTTTCGGCGATCCGCTGATACGGGGCACCGAGAAGGGGGCCGCCATGTTGGATTTTAAGTCGCGCATGCGCAGAATGGGTGGGTGTGCCCAGCGCGCATGCACAGACTGCAATTTGCGCGCGCAGAGCATAGGTTGCACATGCGCAGAACGGCAAAAATGCCGGTCTGCGCATGCGCAGAAGTGAAAATCGCTGGATCCGTTTTCCAGCGATTTTTACTATACGGCGGGCCTCTAGAACGGAACCCGCCGTATACCTGGGGCCCTACTGTAATGCTAAATATGGAAGCAATCAAGGTATTTTACAGCAATGTCCCCATAAAAAAAAAAAAAAGAGAGAAAGAAGTACTCTAGTGCAGTAGCGACCATGCCTGATGAACAGTAAGTTATTAATAGCAATGTATTCATTCATGTATTATAATAGCAAAGCATAACTGATATATTCACCTAATATGTATAACAGGGTAGCAAAATCATAAATTTATTACTGAAATGGAGTTGTCCGGTCCTCAACCTGAGGTAAACAAAAACTCCTCAGGTCTCAAACCAAATAAAAATAACTAATTGCCATCATGATTGAAAGACTTCACACATTACAAAGATTATTGCATGCAAGCAATTGCACAGTACCACATAAGGTTTACGCTTTGGATCTCACACACACACACACACAAAAAACCCCCAACATAATTCAGGTTTATATTACAATTACAGTGCAACAAAAACAGCTGAACCCCGTTATAATGCGGTGCTTGGGGTCCACAACCCAACCGCGCTATAACTGGGATCGCAGAAAACAAAAGGCCACCATCAGGGATTCCGCATCCTGAGGGGGAGAGCTGGGATAACTCTCCCAACTGCCCCAGACCCGGCGACACAGCAACACCCCCACGCAGGACTTACCCCGCATCTGCAGCAGCAGCTCTCTAGTCTCCCTGCCTCAGCTGTCAGCTTCTGGCTGACAGATCAGTGTGAGAGCAAGCTCCCTTAAAGAGTGTGTGTGTGTGTGGGGGACAAATGGTCCGATTCAGCTGATGTAAAATAAGATCCCAAGTGTGATTGCACCTTAAACCCCTCTTGAGCTTCAGTAGTCCACAGTGCATGTTAGATCGCCCTGTACATCACATATAGAACGTCAATGCACTGTACATCTTTCCCAAATGGTGTGTGTGTGTGTGTGTGTGTGTGTGTGTGTGTGTGTGTGTAAAACCAGACTAAAAATACAGAAACAATGTACAATTTTATTGTTTCAAACTTATTGATGCATTCTACAATCAAGTATTTAATACACCAATAATTGTGTTGTACAGTATACATAAATACTGTACGATAAAGAACATTTTGCGCCACACAAATATACTGTAGATATAGTACTGAACTCAACTGCTTTTATACGTGTAACATTTCAGTTACATTGGTGTTTGAACATTAACCATGGGGTTATAAATTCTGAAGAAAAGGGGGAAAAAAGTGTAATGCACTCCATGTTCATTCAACTACTGTACTACAAAAACATACACAAATGAACTTGAGATTACACTTTAAAAGTGCTTCATAAAAAAAAGGGGGGGATCTGTTTCAGTGCATCTCTTTGCTTAACGATTTCAATAATTTGTTTTAATTGTAAAATTGAAATGGAATCTTTGTTTTCTGTTTCAAGAAATTAAAGTCCAGTTTGCAATCCTTTGAGCGCCTCTGCGATCTTCGGTGGAAGCTCTGGTTCCTCGTCTTCGGTTACATCCAAAGCTTGATTTTCACTACTAATGTTTTGGATTATTTTAGTCAGTCATATGCTCATAGGTAGGACAGCTGCCGTCCCCATCTACCCGTGGTCCCACTTTCGCTATCAAACGGATCCAGTACTCTTTCTGCATTGGCCATGTAATTTTCTGTGAGGCCTTCATTAACGCAGCTTTCAAAGAAGAGATTGGTGGTGGCGACTTCTTCCTCTGTAAAGCCCTCAGTCATTATCTTCATCACCGTCACTGGCTATTTCAAAGTAAGCCGGTACCAAACTTGCACCAGTTATGTTTCTCCAACATTTAGAAAGGCACATTTTTCTGATTGCTTCCCGTGCTTCACCACAAATGTAAAACACTATGTTAATTTTCTTTTAAAATGCAGTAACAGAATCATCACCTGTGATTATTCGCTGTATCAGCGTCTTTCGGAAGTTCATTTTGAAGGTTGCTATAATGCTTTGATCCAGTGGCTGTATTTTTGATGTGGTGTTTATGGGCAAGTAGCAGACTTGTATTTTGCCATCTCTGCTTATTAGACTATCGGCAGACAGATGGGCAGGGCAGTTAACGAGCAACAACAAACCTTTGGTCTCCAAACTTTGTTACCGTAAGTGTTTACGTACCTCGGGTACAAACTGCCAGCATTTTCGAAAACTGGTTTCATCATCAGTCACCCAAACATTTTTACTAAAATAGAGACCATATTCACATGGTGATTTAAACTTGCCTATACAAAGTGGCTTCAGTTTGTGATTTCCTGTTTGGTTAACACAAAAAAGTACGGTCACTGTCTTTCATTTGTTTAAAGCCTTGTTTTCGCTCATCGTCATTCTTACAAGCCAGAGTAGTAGTCTGTAACATTTTGAACAACATTCTGGTCTCATCGCAGTTATAAAACCTGTTCTGTGGTATAGCCACCATCTTCAATTATCTTCTGAAGCTGGGCAGGGTACGACCATGCAGCTTTCTCGTCAGCTGAACGTATCTCTCCTGATATAGTAGTTTTGCTTCTTCCATGTCACCTTTTAAATTGATTTAGCCATCCACTACTTGCCGTGAAGTTGGTGGTGAAACTTTTGGCTTGCGTTTGCAGATGGTGTCCAGACAGAGGCGTGACTTTGGATCATTATTGGACAAACCACTAAAAAACAGCTTTATCCAACTGGCTGTCGAAGTTCATGCAAACTATTATGTTTCAGTCCATCGTCTGTTTCTATGGACTTCGCTGCATCAAAGTTTCTCCTTTTTCCATCCAAGAACTTTAGACTCGTTCAGTCCTAGGTCTCAAGCCACTTTGGTTTTCTGGACTCCAGATTTTATTCTATCAAGTGTAAAAAAAAATTCTTTTAAAGTAAAACTTCCTACGTTTGGTTGAAGTTCCCGCCATTTCTATCTGCCAGGGCTCTTCACTATGTCTTTTCCTGGGGTTTAAAACCTGCAGTGTGTGGTAGGATAAGACTGGCAGCGATACCCCTGAACAGAGAGGGTCAGAGGTTTTTTAGGTCTCACTTTATTTCAATGTTTTATTCTATTAGTTTGTTGCATTATATTTTATTACTGTATTTGTGTTGCATTATATTTTATTACTGTATTTGTGTTGCTTATTGTACAAATTTTGCATCTTTTAATGCTTATAAGTAATGATTTTCCATATTTACTATGCCTCCATGGTAACCGGCATCAAATGACCCCACGGAGTCACGCGACGTTGCCGTGGCGTCATAACCCCGTAGGGTCATTTGACGCCAGGGGTGTAAGACGGACGGACACCAGCAGCACGATTCAATACTTCTCGTCTGTTGGGAGTATTAAATGTTTTATTAGCGAATATAACCTTCCCCCACCTATTACTCTGGCAGGTAAAAGAGAAAAAAGTACATTTTGGAAGATTTGAAGAAATGGAAATATAAGAGAGTATATTTTGCGTTTTCTTCTACTTCCTCCATGGCAGCCATAACTAAATGGGATGTACCAAAGCAATTAGTTTGCTAGGGTAGGTCCACCCAGGGTAGTTAAAGGAATTACAGGTTGTAAAGCAAATGTATACAGGCATACCCCACATTAACTTACGCAATGGGACCGGAGCATGTATGTAAAGCGAAAATGTACTTAAAGTGAAGCACTACCTTTTCCCACTTATCGATGCATGTACTGTACTGCAATCGTTATATACGTGCAGAACTGATGTAAGTAAAGCATTTGTAACAGGCTCTATAGTCTTCCCGCTTGCACACAGCTTCGGTACAGGTAGGGAGCCGGTATTGCTGTTCAGGACGTGATGACAGGTGCATGCGTGAGCTGCCGTTTGCCTATTGGGCGATATGTACTTACTCGCGAGTGTACTTAAAGTGAGGGTACTTAAAGTGAGGGTACTTAAAGCGGGGTATGCCTGTAATGTTTTACGAAGGTGTGCAACGATGACCATGTTGCTGCCTTACAAATGTATGCATGCATATATAATATATTGTATGTATAATGTATATATATTTATAGTGTCAATGTACATAGCGCTTCAATGGAGTAGTACATGTGACATCATAATATAAATGTATTATTTGTTAAACACAATGGGAAAAGGCGCTTCAGACATAAAAGTAACATTTATTAAAAAGAAATCCCTGCCCCGAAGAGCTTACAATTGAATTGTTAAGTAGGAAGGTGTTCTGCTAAGTGCTTCTCCAAGGGGTCAAGGTTGATATATGAGGTGTATAGTGTCAGCCACTCGTATGCTTAGTTGAGGTGGGTTTTAAGATGGGTCTTAAAGGAGGATAGAGAGGGTGCCAGTTGGATATTGAGGGGAAGGGCATTCCAGAGGTGTGGGGCAGTCAGTGAGAAAGGTTTAAGGCGGGAGAGGGCTTTAGACACGAAAGGGATACAGAGAACAAAACGCAAAAGTCAGGATAGTGTACAGTGAGAAATTAGGGCTGAGATGTAAGGAGGGACAGAAGAGTATTAAGCCTAAAAAGTGAGAATAGAGTGTGATACATGATTTGTAACGTGGGCCACATAAAAATGATCCTAGTAGAAATAACATGGTTCCTCCGTGATCACTGAACAGAATAACTTCATACTATAAGTAGCTTCATAATCAGTCTCTTTATACAAATTAAATTAGCAGTACATCTAACAATTCAAAGAAAACAGTTCTGCAACTTGATTTTTAGATACAAACTGGACACAGACTTTACAGTCCAGATGAATATGAAAACAATCGAGAGCCTAAGAAGAAGAATACACCTGCATTTTCAATTAATTACACTACATTAGATTTATTTCTGAAAACAAAGTATATGGGCTGTGCAATAAAATCTAACACGGGAAGAAGACGGATTGTGTCCAAGGCTTTGCGCATTCTTAAGTTCCTGGTTAAAAACAACCCATATGGTCTTAATACTGTACTCAAAACGAGTTAAGATAAGCTTACATATGTCCTCCTCCACACTTTAAATTACCTCCATCTTGTCACCTCATCTTGAGACATTGATGCAATGTTCGATGCTTCTTTGTAGAAGTTTTTTTCCATCGGAGGCAAATCTAACAGAATAGAAGGTAAAATACAGTCACAAAATGTTGCAGAATTTCATCCACAATTCTTTCAGTCAGCTTTTTTTTTTTTTTAGACAAAGCAAATTTATCTTCACAAAAACAAGTCATTGTATTTGATTAGAACCAAGTATCTAATTGTCCCTATAAAGATTTTGTCTTGACGCAACCTCTTATCCCTATATTTATTTTACTTTACTATTCCAGAAACTTGTGTTTTATACAGCAAAAATAAAACCTTCAAAGTTTAAACTATGCATTTATTAAATACAGAATTAATTTGTTGACTAGATAAATGGCGATTGTGGTGGCAATTCATTACCAACAAATTACACACTAGTGCAAGAGAAATCCAGAGAGCTTATTCGCAATGAAAGCCAATAAAAATGGGGTTCTTATATCTAAATAAAGTAACACACCAAATAAAATGGGGGACGGGAGGGCTCAGCACAAAAAAGTAATTAAAAAGCTACAAGTAACAAGTGGAAAAAAAGTTAGTGAATAATTGTTGTATGGGGGGGAGGGGGGAGGAGAAACATTAGCAAGTGGTCCTTAAAAGGGGGAATACACACTAAAAATTACCCAAAAGTGGTAAGCAGGGGTTATCCAGAGCTCCCGTGCTTCCCAAGATGCTTACCTCCATAGGTCATGTTACTATTTCCTGCAAATATCTTGTGAAGCAGGAGGTCGGCAGAGCTTTAACCAACACTGATGAGCTCCGGCAAACCCCTGCATCCCACCTAATACAATATAAAAACAATAACCAGAAGAATGGCAATGTATATTTCATTAAAATTGTTTAAATGATGGTCCACAAATTTATAATATGGCATACCAACCTGCCCACTTCATGATTTCATATTTTTCTCTATTTTCACGAAGAGATGCCCAGTTAATCCCACGTTTCACTGGTGCAGTTACAGTGGTGCTCATATCTGCAGACCTAGAAGGGCGAATCTCCTTGTATCCAAATCTGGTATCTATTGATTAAAGTACAAAAATCATATTGTAATTTACACAGGCTTATTGTTCTGTTTTTTTTTTTGTTTTTTTTAAATTCAATTCTCAAATTTGTATCTACTTGTGACAATACCTATAGTTTACTTTAAGCTAGGGGTGCACAAGATTTTCAAGGGGAGAAGAGGGAAAGAGGGAGGGCGTTAGAGGTCCCACGCTCTTTCCCACAAAATTTAAATTAAATGCCGGGGAAAGCGTGAGGTCGCCAACTCTCTTACCTGCTCTCAGATGGCTCTTCGGTGACACATCGCCATGACAACACTCAGGCAAATGACAACGCGACGTCACAACACCATATATGCAAAGAGCAGGTAAGGAGGGGGCGCAAACATAAAAAAAAAACAAAAAAAAGTTTACGCACCCCTGCTGTAAGCCATAGTAGTAGATGGGAAGATAAGTTAAGCTTTCTCCTAAAACCATGGAGGTAACTATTTTCCATTTCAATAAACCATTAGCTTTTATTTGTATGATACCAACATATTCCGTAGCACAGTACAATAACGTACAAAAATAGCATATACAAGTACATTGACATTATGACAATTGGAAAGGAGGGCCCTGCCCCATAGAACTTACTTTTACTATAAAGTCAGTATTTAGAAAGGACACTAGTCACATACTATGCAAATACTGTCCCACTGTGAATAAGAAAACATGGTACATGTACATCGGGTGAGTACATCTTATAACTACTTGGAAGTCCTTGGAGTTTCACTATGCTACTCATCGTACCAGGGACTCCCCCGTTCCAGAGGTATGTACGTACGGGACAGGACATTGCAGCAAAGTGTCCCGTGGCGTTTTGGTCATGGCAAAAACATCCCATTCCGCACACAGCGTGGTTCTTATTTTACACCATATTCATTATTTTTTTGGAATCTTATGATCTGACCCTCCACTTTTGTTCTAGTATGTCAGAAAACTAGACTGAAATTTCAAGGCTTTTATTAATATTTAGAGGTAGCTCAAGGGGTTCAAAGATTGACCATAAAGCTAAAACGTATTTTAAATAGACACATAAGAAAAGATACTTCACAAAATAATAATAAAAACAAAACATATGGCAGGACACACCGACAATGACATCACCGATTTTCACTGGCTCATTCGTTAGATATATATTGCTCGGCGATTAGTGCTTTTTTGCAGTTTGGAAGCTTTTTGGATTTTGGTGCACAACGTTAAGCATATACTTTGTTTTTATCTTTATCAGCAGATATGATGCTATTATATTGCATGAGCTGTACACCTCTTGGTATGGTCGTTTACAACACGCGCATTTTTTAACGATCTCTTTTGCTTGCACTTAGTCATCTCTGAGACACAAAGTTTCCGGATCTAATTCGAAGTAACTTCGAGGTAATCATTACAGTTCAAAGAATGTCATTGTGTTCTTTGTGATAAAATAGTCGACGTTCGTTCCAATTGATGCTCTACTGTTCAATTGAATGCGCTTTGTTGGTTCGTCCAGTCCATCCTTCTCTTTCAAGTTCTTCAACATGGCACACTTTGACTCCATCAAAAGAGGCCAATCCAACAAGTTCTTCACTTAGATATCACAAATGTCCTTCAAATTTTTGCTGGCGGTTTTATGGATTGTCTGGTTTATGATTTCATAGGCATCTAGTTCTTGAAGTAATTTAAGGTCATTATTTGGAGAAGAAATGGAGTTTTAGTAAGCCATGCTGCCTTCAAGTAGACACGCACAATGAAAATGCATATATCACAAAGGCCTCTTTCTTCTCGAACGGAAAGCTTGAGCTGGCTTCTAAACATCCATATCTTGAAAGCATACATGGCTTTGCTCATCCATCTTGCATGGTGAAATGCCCCAGGTGTCTTAAAATCGCACTCCTTGTGGTGAAATTTCACAAAGGGAAATAATTGACAGTTCAAGGAATTCGAGTCATCTCTGGTTTGTTGCAATTGAAGCGGACTAAATGCAAAGGCCAAAATAACATCCTTATCAGGATTCACAGCAAACACAACTCTTTCACAGGTTGTTACATTTTCAAACTGGGTTTCATTGATTTTGACCTATAACTGCTTGTTGACCATATTGTCAGTCCCATGAACATGCTAAATACACCTTCTAATACAATTTCCAGCACCGTGTGCGCATCTCACTCTGGAGCCTGCACTCTGGATCACCCTACGCGTTTCGTGAAAATCTTTCTCAGGGGATCTGAGATTGCAGGATATTGGAGAAGGGAGAAGAGTGTTCAGGCAGCGCAGGCTCCAGAGTGAGACACAGATAGGGTGTCCAAGTACACATGGTGGGATCCTAGAGGTCCACAAGTTCGTTCTTGCTATACCCGATCGAGTTGTGTGTCTACTGCAGTAAGCACAAATGTGAGTACAATTGTTTATCACTTATTTTTATTCTATTTTTGGGGAATAAATTGTATACACTTAGAGTGTGTGCTCTTCTATTTTTAGTTGAAGTGAATTTACAGAAGGGTGGGGGTGGGGGGGGGGGGGGGGAACTCTGAAGAAAGCACCAGGACTTCTCTGATACCTATGAATGTTCCCTAGAGACTGGACTTTTTTTTTTTAACGTGATATATCTAGATATTTTATTTTTTATGATATGATTACACCAGGACTTATTCTCTGGGTTGTCCTATATGTCTCTATACCTTATTCACTAGTTGTTTTTATGCTATTTCAATATTTTATTGTGACCCCATTTTACTTTATGGTTGAGTGCTTATGGGATGTAGATATATACACACACACGGCTCGAAAAATGCGGTCGCCTGCATTGTGGCCGCTGTCAACTGCGGCGGTGTCCTCTGTCTTGATCTATAAAATCATGTTTTTCTCCTGCAGCACTATTCAAAATGGCCATGCAGCGTCATATGATGCCGTGCGGCCATTTTGAATAGTGCTTCAGGAGTAAAACATGATTTTAAAGGTGACAAGACAGCAGAAGGCCAGAAGACGCCGGCAGGACCACGCAGCTGGCAAGTGTCGTCAGGGGGGGGGGGGGCGAGTGGGGTTTGGCCCAGTTTGTCAAAAGGTGCCAAGGAGATTAACAAAGCAACTCTAAATATTTTTAACTTTTATAACGGATTACATAGACTTGAATATTTATTTCCCTCAAATATCACAAACTTTTGGAAGGCCAAAACTATTAAAGCAGCAATCCCCCTCATCCCTCTTACTTTTTTTTTTTTTTTTTTTTTTAATTTCTGTGAAAACAAAACCTGGAGACTCAGAGCTGATATATATATATAAATAAAACACACAAAAAAGAGACAAAGACAATCCCCTTAGATAGCACTCTATAATATACCACCAAAATAATAATATAGAATACAGCAAAAAGCCCGGATGCTCTGTCAAAGCAGATAATGAACAAGATTTTATTAATAGAGCAGCAAGAAACACTAACTTAATCACTCCGGGATGAAGGTCCCCAAGGCTGAAACGCGTTGTGTTAGCTATTGGCAGCTACATGTGATTTTCCTGGCGTGACTCTTATTGTTTGATGCAGGGCTGATGGATTTTTTAGACCTGTTACGAGCAAACACTGGAGCCTAATCACCTAGGACTGATCCCCTTCGCTAACCTGTGACAGCTGAGTATTATTTCCCCTGCTGCCTGGGATTATCAGTCTATGTGGAACTTACACCCATGTGTGTCTGGATTTTCCTCCAGTACTGGCACTCTGCAACTATGCAAAACCATGTTTCTGTTTGCTTGTGAACTATGACCATAGCTACTCCATGCATCTTGCTGTTCTGACTACTCATTATTTTTGGTATTTGCTGATCAGGGTATGAGTTTGGGTATTACTTTTTTCTCCCCTGTATATAATTTTTTTCTTTTTCCTTGGTTTAAGTTATTTTTTTGATTATATACACTTGTGTGTATATAGGATTATTGATGTCTTACTTTTCCTTGTGCCTTTAGTTACACATTATATTTTGTAGCGAGGTTTTTTTCTCCAAGGGGTTTTTTCTTTGTTCCATCTAGCTTTGTGTTAATTGATATTATTTATCTGCAACATTTTTTAGACACAATTTAGTTATTGGTTCATGTATTAGCATCTATCTTGAGAGAGTCACTACCTTTGTATTTTCAGCTGCCATTAGTATGTTCATGTTTTTAAGTTAGTGTTTCTTGCTGCTCTATTAATAAAATCTTGTTCATTATCTGCTTTGACAGAGCATCCGGGTCTTTTTGCTGTATTCTATATTATTATTTTGGTGGTATATTATAGAGTGCTATCTAAGGGGATTGTCTTAGTCTCTTTTGTGTGTTTTATAAATGTACTTATCCCCCAGCACCAGCAGTCTACCCTAATTATTTAATTACTGACTTTTTGGGTATATTTTTTATACTTAATTAGTCAGTGTTATTTGGGGACTGGTTTAACCACTTACATATAGTGTGAGCAACATACTTTTTTGTGTGTTTGAGATATATATATATATATATATATATATATATATTTTAGAGTTACTTTTTTAATCTCCCTGACCCCTTTTTTCTCGTTTCCCACCTTTTTCTCTGCTCCTCTATTGGAAACATAGGAAAGTGGACACATTAGGTAGCCCAGGTGGTTCTCTACTTAAGCCATCAAATCTGGTGCATGACTTTCATTCATACCTGGGATATGCCTTAGGTCTATCAATTCATATTGGAATTCCCTTACAGATTTTTACAGTACCACCTCTGTTGGGAGTCTATTCCACAAATCTATCACCCATTCTGTAAAGAACTACTTCACGGTTTCCTCAAGCGCATTAATTCCAGCTTCAGTCCCTCTTGTTCTACCTTATCTCGCTTTAAAATACGCTTCCCTCCTATAACCCTTCATATATTTTAAAGTTTTAATCATATCCCTCCCCAATCCCTGCTCTCCTCCAAGCTGTAGCCTCCATTACGGTTCTTCAGTGTTTTCTGATGTAGAAGACCACGCACAATTTTAATAGATTTTTTTTCCTGAAAATAAATTAGTTCCCCCCTACTTTATTTTTGGCCCCTACCCTTTTTTAGCTATATAGAAAGTAGCAGGTCCACGCAAATTAAATTAACACAGTATAGCTCCAGGGACGTACACTAAAAATAATTTATTTCGAAAAGGGCCTAGAGGGAACTGCTGCTTTAATTTACGTCCTTCTGGAAATATAGTCTTCAGAATTTAACAGTATGCTAGGGGAGACCTTACCAATGATCTATAAGGCCTTGTGTATAGTGCCCGCGACGGGAGATGCCGCCCAAAAACAAATACATTGCCGCCGCGTGCGCTTACAGTAAGCGTCGCGCCGCAGACTTTGGAAGCCGGGAATATATGATTTTTCAAGGGCTGTCGCCTCATGTGACAGCCCCATAACAAATCAAATGCCCGGAAGCCCGCGCTGCCACAAAGCGAAATATAACTTTGCTAGCGGCGTCACCCGTCGCCGGCACCATACGCGCAGCCTAAAGCGGTATCACTTCTTTCTACGGCTTATCTCTCAGGAACTTCGCATCCTGCTGGCTTCCCCCATTCCTTCCCTCACTACAACTCCCTTTCAATATTCTCTCCCTACCATTTATTTGTTATTAATTTTCTTCTTGCTTTGGAATTTATATTCTCAGTACACAGGATAAAAGAGGGAGAAACCCCTGCTTCAGCTTAATAATGATACTGTGAACATGATGGTGCAGTTATGGTTCAACAACTATGAAGAGAAAGAACACCAACTTAATAGCACTCTCTCACGGACAGGAATGATGTGTATGAGTTAAAAATAATTTATGAACATACGATAAAATACAGGGTGTTAAAATAAACAATTAAATAGCGTATTCAGAATCCAATAGGGGTGTAGTAACCCCGGATAGTAAACAAGGGGGGAAAGAATCTTAAAAGACCATGATCAAAGTACCAGCAGTTGACCATAGTAGCTACTATGTGTACAATAGGTGACAAATTGTTCATGGTACACACTGGGTTAAACTGTATCCACCGTGTATGGATGGCGATCTGTGTGGTCACATATCCACAAACACAATGTTGTCAGAAACGAAACACTATGTAGCAAGCAAGTTGGCAAGAATCTGGGTAGTAGATAGTTTCCAACTTTGTAAGTAATTACTTACAGTGGTAAATGAGTAATACGCGTGGAGTACCATAAAACAGATGTCAGCAGGGATCTTAAGTTATTAGATCCGTGTGGACACTGAACTCAGAGTGACTCAGCTGCAAAATCGTGAGAGCATTGTTAAGGTTCCTATCCAGAAGGGAAGGGAACCGCAACAAAACGGCATATTTTGTTAGAGCATTGACCAAAAAGTGTGCCCTGAAAATCATCATGGTAATGTACAGGCACCTCAGAGGTTGTGAAATGGTCTAGCAACTCCCTGAACTGAACACCTAGATATGAATCTATAAACTGAATACCTAAATAACCCAAGGGTAGGGTTATTGAACTCAATCAGCAGTGTAACTAGTATACAATGTAACTCAGCTACTGTCTATGTAGAAACCCTAGTGATTGATGTTCATGGTATCAGTGGAGATAGGCAAGTATATTAATCCGTAAATGCTGTAAATAGTGACTATTGGTGCCTTGGTAGTAACTTTATTCCCTTTAGGAGGTGCTTCGTTAGGCCCGGGCCATAGAGGTGTGGGGAGAGCGGAGGCGCGCTAACGCTGAGGCTCGCCTGCTTCAGTCAGCGCAATTGCACGGACTTGCAGGCGAGCCAGCGTGCGCGAAGGGAGCCGGGGGGAGGTGGTTGGAGGCGGGGCAGTGACGTCGCTGGGCCAATCGCCCACGACGCACTGACGTCAATGTCACGGCGCCGTGACGTTGACGCTGCTGTGCAGTGATTGGAGGTTTTCAGCCGACAGCGCGCTGAAAAACAGCTTGGCGCTCGGCTGAAAACTCCAAAGCCTGGGCACGCCTGCGGACGCTCGCGTGAGCCCCCTCTCAAGGCATCCTCATTGAGGATGCAGGGGCTCAGCGCGGAGCGTCCGCACGCCTCAGCACGGCTGGTCCATCTATGGACACAGCCTTAGACCAGAGGGTCTGTCGGAGAGAAAGCGCATTTGCTCCCGTGTGGAGTCTCAGTGCTGCGGTATCAGTAATGAACCCTGCGCGTGCATGGATTACTATCCGGGGTTACTACACCCCTACGTGATTCTCAATACGCTAATTACTTATTTTAAACACCCTGTATTTTATCGTATGTTCATAAATAAATTATTTTTAACTCATACACATCATTCCAGTCCGTGAGAGAGTGCTACTAAGTTGGGGTTCTCTCTCCATAGTTGTTGTATTCTCTGTACACACACACGTTGTATTCTCTGTACACACACACTTTTTAAGAAGTGCAAAACGTTCGATTCACAGTTCAGTGTTTCAAAACTATGTAATCTTTATAACAAGATGGACCAAATACAGAACCGTTGTTAAAATGCAGAAGGAAAATAAATAAATATAGGTGTCCCCAAAAAAATTAAATACATTTTTCTCACCCGTTTCCGGTCTTTCATCATATCTTTCAAGAAGATCATCTATCATTGTTTTGGCTTTATCTTGTTGCTCGCTACTTCCGAAAATCTTAACCTCAGAATCGTAGTCTCCTTTCGTGATCTAAATTGGAATCATTACTACATTTCAGAATACATAACAAAAGGCAACAATTGGTTATATACCTATCGTCCTGGCCAAACGTTACAAATCTTAGACAAGGGGATGCACAGGTTCGGTTCTTGAAGGCCGCAAACGGTCCAAGTATTTACAGTAGCACTCAAAAGCAATTCTTCTGGTAAGGAAACAGAGAAATCTGAACAACTTGGCCTTTCTGCAGCTCTGGAGGGTCATAACTTGTGCATCATTATCTTAGACTATGATAGGCACCTAAAGAGATCGATGTTTCTATTATTTGCTTGCGACATACAGTATGTATTTTCATAAAATAGCTTTCAAAACATGCATCCATTTCACACATTTCTATCATGGCCCAACACCTGTATAATTGATACTCCACCTTTGCATTATTGATCTGGTAAACGAAACCAGTTTTCACAATAGAATAGAACTTTCATGGCACAAACGCAGTCTTAAGAAAAAAAGTGCAACAAAGAATTTGAGAAACATGGGGAGGGCAGTAGGACCGTGCGCAGACTACCTGATTGAACCCACGAGTAAATATTATTTATCATGTACATAACGGGTGCGCAAACTGGGGGGCGCGCGGCCCAAGCTCTTCCCCAAAGCATCTAAATGAAATGCCGGGGGAGCGCGCAAGGCCTCTGTATGTTCCCTTACCTTGTCGCCGGTGGCTTATGGCAACACGGCGTCAAATACGCCGGAGACTAGGTAGTAAGTAGGGGGCGCAGACGAAAAAGTTTGTGCACCCCCGTTTGGTGAATATAGCAAAGGGACGAGCAAAGGGCAGTTTACATTCATTAGTGTTATGTGCACAGCCCTCTAAAATAAGATATTATACAATAAAATACATTGCACTTCACTCCCCATAACAAACGTTAGCATGCACTTCTAATAAGCCAATACCCACTTTTTTTAAAATGAGAAATTAAAAAAAAAAAAAATCTGCATACCTTAATCCTAGAGCCAGAAGATTCTTCAAGCTCCCTTATTTTAGAGCCTCCACGTCCTGCAAAAGTCAGACATTTTGATTTGAAGGCACAGAACGCCAACATCCAAAGAAACACAATTTTTCCTTAAAAGAAAAAAAACCTGAAAACGCATTATACCACAAACCAAACCACGTTTACTTTTTCCCAGAAAAAAAAAATAAAAAAAAAAAAATACAAAAACGCAACAGAGGGCTTAATTAAGACATCTGTTTTTTTACCTTGCTTTGTTTTTCTTATTCAAGTTTTTATATACATTTTAATATAACTGGCATAGATGGTCAACTTTTTACTCTCCACTTGTCTTTCATCAAGCTGGGTAAAATTAATTGAAGATCAAGAGAGAGCGCAACGCTTCTGCGATAGAGACGACCCAGAAGAGATAAAAATTGCCATAAACAAAGTAGGAGATATGGAGAGAGGCAATATATGGCAATATCACGACACAAAGATCAGTAAACTTTTTTTGCCCCATTCATAACCAAGTACAACTGTGGCCCATTTTAGGATAGATAAAATACTTTAAAAAAAAAATACACTGGAAAATACATTATTGGTAAAGCTCTGGGAGAAAAAAACATTGGACATTTTGTTCATATGGGCACCCAATTTAAAAGATGAAGTTAGATCCCAGTGAGTTAGTGAAAACTATAGTTGGCCAACCACTAACCCGAAAGGAATTTTTAAATGCACAAGTTGTTGTAAGGCTTGGAAATAAGGGGGACACCATTTAAATCCAAACTAGTGAGGTATTTGATATTTCACATTGTATTAACTGTAGATTGGACTTTGTTGTGTATGTGCTCCAGTGTCATTGTAATCTTCAGTATGTGGGTTGTACCAATAGACCACTCAGGACGAGGATACTGGAGCACATTTCTAACATTAGTATAGGGTTTGAGTCCCACAATGTGTCAAGACATAAGCAAAAACATGATTCACCCCCTAAAGCCGAGGTGGACAACCCTGTCGCCAATCGACACAAGTGGCGAATTGGCCATGAAAGTGTGGCGAATGAGTTTGCCAGCTCCCACAGTAAAATAAACTTTTCCTGATGGGGTGTGCTGGTTTCCGCTTTCTGAATGAGTCATGGACTCAACACAGCCATCCAATACTCCACTCTGACTTCAGTTGGCGTCTAGACTCGACCTTGAACTGTTAGTTTTTATGGGAGCTAAAATTTGTAGTGACGCAAGTAAATGAAAAGCATGGTGTGGCAATTTTCACTTCTCATTCGTCACACCTGTAGCTACATTGAAAAATAGGTTGCCCACCGCTGCCCTAAAAGGATTAAATCAATGTGGGCATTGACCATATTAAGGCCAACAAAAGAGGTGATAGAATTAGAAGTCTCTCCCAGAGACTTGATCTAAAAGATAAAATGATATATTCCTATGGTCTCAATATGAAGAGACTTAAAAATAGTTTCTTAAAGGAATATTCTCTTACCAGTAGTGAGACTCTGATCCGTTTATTTTTTATTTTTACATTTATGGATCCACACCATATATCCTTATGACATTATTATTGGAATTCCCTCATTTAGAAGCACAGAAGAAAGTGACCTAAGTCACGATAGCCCCTTTAGTAGCACTCATGGCATAATAAACATAATTAGGGATAATGTATCCACAGAGAGAGCTGAAACGTACCCGCTCAACCACAAACTCAAGGTATATAGTGGTAGCCGAACATCTAAACTGTTAAAAGCAAAAATACATTTTTAATAATAATAATTAATAATCATCTAGAACAACGTCAAAACACAAAGTGAACGTATATAATCAGTGACTACAAAATAGGAATAAAAATACAAAAGGTGGGGAAGGGATGTTCGAGAATACTTAGTGGTCGGTAACATAATGTATCGTATCAATGACAAAACAAAAATTTCAACCACGTGTACATAGGTATGCCAACAAGAATATATCCCTAATGCGTAACCACTAAATGACCGCAATCGTCCAATGTAAAGCCCCGATGGCTATGATTAACCGCAACACAATATGTGCATGACCGATATATAACGCGACTGTAGTAGGTGCATTAATAGCCGGCAGCGATATGCCAGTATACCATACACACGTTAAATCATATCTCAATGCCAGAAGCGGACACACTGTTGAGCAATCAAAGCATAGATCATTGCCTGACTGAAAAGCGGATCGATACAAAACCGTATGTCAATTCTCCAAACGCCGTCCCACTCGTGGACATTACAAACGTGACGTTATCCCGCCTCGACGCACATTTCATGTGACGTATCGGGGAGCGGAGAAGTGTGATACGTCACACAAAACGTGTGTCAGGCGTGGTGACATCACTTGTGGGACGGCATTTGGAGAAGTGTAGCATTCCAGCCCCGGCATAACATACGGTTGTATATCAATATATATGTATGGATATATAGCGAAGGTCAGCAGCCGGCAGCGAAGGGAGAGAAGGACGGCATCCTGCAGCGAAGCTCGGCAGCGGCCAGCAGTTGGTGGCGGAGGGAGAAGAGGACCATGTGAATGGAGCAGGAGTGGGACAGGAGGGCAGTAGGGGGGAGTTACGCTGTAGCAGCGGCAGACACCGGAAGTGAGAGAATACTTCTGTCAGACCGCTGGGGTGCGCACATACGTGTGTGTGTGTGTGTGTGTGTGTGTGTGTGTGTGTGTGTGTGTGTGTATATAGAGATATATATATATATATATATACACACACACACAAAAAAAAGAAAACCTCTAAAAAGCACTCACACAAGTATATGCAAAAATAGTAATGGTAATTTATTAAATCAAAAAATAATGAAAGACACAAACAGCTTACTGAAGAGCCTGCCTGACTGAAAAAAATCAGAAAATCATACAGATAAACCAAAAAAAAAAAACCACAAAAGTACAATATTGTAAACCTAGCATGAATGATACAGTATCAAAAAAATGAGTGATCACTTATGGGAACATAGTTCCCACAGTGAAGACAAAAGACCGGCCAGCCATAATGATACTGAGCTGAAGGTAGTTAAATATTAACCCTTGAAAATTAAGCAAAATACAGTGTTGTGAAGTTAATAACAGGTGTGCTATACCAATATGCAGGATATTAAATGACAGAAACCTGTATGCCTATTGCCATAACATAATGCATATCATATGGAAGCATGTTAAATAAGTACTTCAGTGACCCAAATACATATATCACAATGATGGGAAACAAAGGAAGATACTCAGCTCCTTATTGGCAAGGCAGTGCAGTCTCAGGCAAGCACAACCCACAAAAAACGATTTCCATGGATGGGAAAAAACAAAAAATTTGTCCCAATAGTGTCAGCAGGCAGGGTCAGCAGCAGCAACATTTAAAAAAGTCACACAACGCGTTTCGCCCGCTAAGGCTTCTTCACAGGTGTGACTTTTTTAAATGTTGCTGCTGCTGACCCTGCCTGCTGACACGTAAGGGGGAACTGCAGGAGGCAGGGAAGGAGCAGAGGGGCCGCAGGATTGGAGAGTACTTACTCTCGTACTCTCCAACTGGTCTCCGGCCAGAAAAAATGGCCGTTCGTTGGGGCGGGCTCATACAGAGCCTGGCCGCGCGCACACAAAGCCTGGGAGCGCGCGCCAATCAGCACTCAGGTAGGGGGAGTTTTTTATTTTTGTTTCAGGCAGCGCGAACAGGGAAATTTAAAAAAACAAACACGTGTGCTGCTTGGGCCAATATTTACTCGCCCGGAGGTTACATCCAGACGACCCGGGCGTGTAACTGTATAGGATTGTCGAACATCGAATATCGAACATGTATACACACACACACACACACACACACACACACACACACACACACACACCACCACTGCTCCGGGACACAACCCCCCCCATCTCCCGCACGGGCAGGGAGGCAAACACAGGGATGGGGGCAGAAGGGGGACACCTCACCCGCCCCCCACCAGGCGGCCGCGCAACCCCCCTCCATCTCCCGCACGGGCAGGGAGGCAGCCACGGGGATCGGGGCAGAAGGGGGACACCACACAGCGGCAGATCTGGAGCAAGGACACGTCACTGGGAGACTCATGAACATTCATGAGCTTCCACTGACTGACAGAAGCAGATGAAAAACATATCCCATATCTAAAGATGTCGCCAAATTTCGCCGATCAATACACGGAGAACGAATTGACAGGCAGCTATGCAGTTCTTTAGGTAATTAGAGATTGCCCACATGAAAACTATTGAAGTAAAAAACTAAATTTAAAAAAAAATTAAAAAATAAAAAATTATTCTGAACTGCAGCTTTAAAGGTAAACAAAATGATTTGTTCATCCAAAGAAATTTAGACATACAGAGTGTAATACTCTGACGCGTTTCGTCTCTGCAAAGAGACTTATCAAAGAGAACTCTAACTTTCTTTGGATGAATAAATAATTTTGTTTTACCTTTAACTGTGCTTGGTTGATTCCTTATAATCGGAAAGCATGGCTTATTTGTCAAAATAAGTGAACAAAGATGAATAAACCTCCAATACTGGTGCTCTATCAATAGCAATAATGATAGATCTGGAGAATATTTATATTCTAATGTACTGTAAACTAATAAAACAGGAACCTTTGTAGCTCAAAATCCCTACTATATTCCTTCAGCAAGGAATTTATAAGTGATTGAAGCCAGCATTACTAAAAAGTTTCTGGTTAGGGCCATTTCTATCAAACACATTACCTACCATGATCATTAGAATTATGGAGTGCCGTTTCTAGAATTAGACAGGATTAGGGGGGTGAACCCCTTTGGATACTGTGGCTACCAAAACCGTGGTGGTATGATTATGTAAGTCTGTGGTGGCAGGAGGTAGACATCCTTCATAGTATGAAAGTAATAAGCAACAAAGATATATCCGTATAGACTAATGCAGGGCGGGGGGCCAAGACCGGGGGTATCTTTACTGGTATATATCAGTTTTTAACTGCACTAAGTTACATAAGCGTATGCTTAGTTTATTAACCCCTTCAGAGTATATTTCACAGAACATTTGTATGCATTTAGCACAGGGACCTGCTACTGCGACTTACCTTGATGTTGGTTAGCAGGCTTGTCATTATTTGATCAAAACATGTAACCAAAAGTCTCCTTTGTCTTACAGACAAGGTTAAGGGAGTAAACCCTTGGGATACTGTGGCTACCAAAACCGTGGTGGTATAATTATGTAAGTCTGTGGTGGCAGGAGGTAGACATCCTTCATAGTATGAAAGTAATAAGCAACAAAGATATATCCGTATAGACTAATGCAGGGCGGGGGGCCAAGACCGGGGGAAATACCAGCGAGCACGTCCAGGGAAATGCCCAAAAGTAGATCCCTATGAACCGGTATGTATAAGCCTCACCCACGCCCTGTGTCACGGAATAAACCCAGCGGTCAGTACTCACGACTCCTTAGTGATCTGCCAATAAGCTGGTTTAGAGTTGCCCAGCGGTCTGCTGTGTGGTGATATAGTCCAACTCACTACATTGCATTAAAAATAAATTCCAAATATGAATTATTTTTAATGCAATGTAGTGAGTTGGACTATAAATACTTTTGTATACTTTTATTATTAGCTTATATATGTATAGCTTAAATACTTTCCTTATATTTTTCCTAAGTAGTTATTCTTGCGATTAATCAGCAGTCTTTGTTTTTAACTCATTTTTTTGTACTTTGTATGTAAGTTTCACATTTGGTTTGGGGTTTTGCATGCGACGGTCTCTGTATTGGATTGTATAGCGTGAGCTAATACTCATTATTCTGCAGGTGAAGGGGGATTACCCTCCACTTAAATTGTGACCAATCAGAGTGCGGTTCAGTCTATATAGAGATTGTCTCAGGCTTAGGGAGTTACTCTTTGATAAAGTCCGTAACCCGGACGAAACACGTCAGAGGTTGACTATGGCTGTTGTTCACTTGTTGAATAAAGTTTTTTATTTTTCTACATGCGTTTTGGCTGTTTGGAGGAGCCGTGACCGCGGCGTCACTTGTTTTTTCATCTACTGTACAATAATGATCCTTGTTCCTCCGTGGGACCTAAATCTAGTCCTAGAACAACTAACTTTACCCATCTTTGAACAACGGTTCACGAGCACCCTCCCAACAGTCTTAAAATTGCTCTGGGACATACCATTGTTGTGTTCCTTCAACAGAAGGGTACTATGGCAGGGTAAACCTAGAAGTCCTGTCCTACCTCAGTTGGATGGAGGTGTTACGCCATTGGTATCTGCCATAGAGGACTTGAAGAAATAAATATCTTAAAGGTATAATTTCCAATTTTCAACTCTTAATAGCTTCTCTTCCTCTGCTGTCAGTCACTCCACTTGCCATAGCATAACCATGCCAATACACACAAAATCCTGTTTGCTTTGTTTAGAGTTATATCAATCACTGTTTTATTTCATTACACCATTATCTTATTTAGTTTCCACTGAATGTATTTTTGGCCTTCAGTGTTACAGGCTAGCCAATACACAGAGCAGAGGTGTCACAGAGGGGAAAATCAATAGACCTACGAAGTTA
The DNA here is from genome assembly GCA_036426205.1 of Ascaphus truei. NCBI lineage: Eukaryota > Metazoa > Chordata > Amphibia > Anura > Ascaphidae > Ascaphus > Ascaphus truei. The sequence continues at coordinate 179,972,445 of CM071570.1, forward strand.
CCATGTTAACAATCCTGGCTATTTATTATAGGTAGGACAACCCATCCGCTCTGATCCCTTGAGGAAGCGAGAAGATCCTACGAAATGTAGAGTGAGCAATGCAGGTTCGTGCAAGCCAAAAAAGGCCGGAGGTCTGACGTCATTCCCAGACTACGCTGGAACCAGGGGGTTCATCTGATGACGGGAAGCATCCCTCGCAGCAGGAGGAGTCGACAGCTCTACAACCACAGCGGAAAACTAGGTTGGAAGGTCCTGAACGTCTTCTTGCCATTTAGACTCCATATAAACTGAGTGCGCACATTTTTTTACTTTCATTGTGTATAAATCAGGAAATTACTTTTATTATGCCATGGGAAGTGTTTTCCGCTCTTACCTTCTAGATAGATTTTCCAACTGATGACAACTTCACTAATTGTGGCATAATACATAATACATATGGCCATAATACTGTGGCACCAGACCTGCCTCTACTAATACTGGACTAGGTATACTAATTTGTATTGTTTTTCCATGGCCACCCTTATGTGCTAACCTCACTAATACTTCAATTTCTATTCTGTACTTTACAAGTCCCCTTTTGTTCTGGTAGCACATTTTTCCTATATCTATTCAATTTTACCTTATGGCTGAGAGGCTGGGGAAATTTGATGTTAAAATCAAATGTGTCAAATTGAAGAGTCCTGCCAGTTTGCCATGATTATGATTTGCCCTAAATACGTAAAATGGCTCTAGATATAGCCTATTTGTTGCTTAACATTAAATACATCTTGATTGGAGAAAAAAAAAAACACCCCTAAGGGGAAATGTGTTTTTGCTGTATACTGTATTTTGGTTTGTTCTTAGGTTCAATGTAAACTCTGCTGATACTCATTTATATTATTCATCAAAATGTAAACAGAATCCTAAAAATGCACGTATGAGTATTTGCCTTTGGTAAAATTTTACAATTACCTAGTTATATTGGGGCCCAACATTGCAAAATTATGCAAAACCGAGACTCATAAAAATGGCATCTAAACATCTCATTACACTTGGGCATGTACTTAAAGATTAAATATACCTTACACCTCTGAAGACCGCAAAGTCATGGCCTTGTCGAACAATCTAATTTCTATCCATAATAAACAAGACATGTTTAATATCACATCGTTGCAAATAGCCATTGGTTCTTAGTGCTGCAAATATACTTTGTTTATTAGCAAGATCATTTTTGCAAGCACAAGTCCTGCCCCATATAATAACTTCCACTTTGATGCCCCAGACATAAAAGATCACACAGATTAAAGACCACACTCCTCTACCACTAGAGCGCACAGTACAACCTAGCACAATCTGTTTAGCTGACCAAATAATTTATGTTTACAACTCGCCGAACCCAAATCCCACTCAATTAACTAAATGCTGTTACATTGAATATCAATTGGCAGTTTGTTTCTCACCACACGTGGCCTTTCCCTGTGGTGCCAGAGTGAGTAAGTAGCGCTGATAACCGAAGTGACATCAGGCATCAGAATAAATAAGACTTTTTCGGCTTCAACATTACCCCAATATACCAGCCCTCACACACCCAATAAATATATCCCTTTCCCCGCGTACTTTTGTTTTGTTTGTACGTCCCCTCCGCCCCATGTATGGGCGGCCCCGACTTCCCAGAACAGACTCCGGAAAGTAAGACTTGCGGACAGTGTCAAGGGGAGGAGATTGGCCATTACTGCCAAGTAGTTTGGGGTCATGTGCAATTCTTTTTCTCCCGCCTTCCCCAGTGATCTGCAGCCCCCATTAAACCTCCCCCTCCCGGTGTCCTCACCTATTACCGTCCCGACCACCGAGCTGTCGAGGCGGAAGCACAGCGGGGCGGAGGCCAGTTCCCGGTTGGCCTCCTGTCTGCGAAAGTCCCGGCTCCATCCTCCCCCGGTTACTGTCTCCGGCTGTCTGGGAAGTTCACGGCTACTCCATGATCTTTCCTCTGGCCTGCGGAACCCGCCTCGGTCACCTTCCCGCTGACCACGGGGCTCCCAGGCCCTCTCCCTCGTCGGTGGCTGGTCACCACCCTCCTCCCGGTAACTACGCTGTTTATGAGACTGCGGCGGCATCCACGGTGTGCTGGCGGGAGCGCGGGGCCGTTGTTTGCCGGCGCTGGGCTCCTCCGCTTCATCTTCCCAATCTGACATGTTGCGCAGTTACTGTGGGGCTGGTGACATCAACCCAGCTATAGTCATTCGCGCCAATGGGGAGGGACTTGATAATCGAGCACACCTGTGATTGGTGGACTTTTCCCGCCTAATGGATAAAAGTGACCTGCTACGCCAACCAGTGTTGGCGAGAGCAGTCACGTGCGCTCTAGAACCGGCCTGTGTTTGCAACTGTATAAAATGGTACAGAACAATATGGATAGTGGGTGAAGAGAGACAGCAATGGAGCAACTTTTAATGGTGTTGCCAGAATTCATCTGACAATATACTTAAATGATTCAGTGATTTCAAACTATAAACTCTTCACAAGTGTGATTTAAAAAGTCAATAATATAGTGTTTCCTTCCACCCTAAACTAAAGACCCCAAGATATCTAATATCTAATATTCTAATAATTGTCATACTTCAGCTTTGATAGAGTAATACAGCACACCAATAAGGCACCACCTTAACGAACATTACTCTGATTTTATACCTGCTGTCAGTAACCCCTGCAGGTGAGCCGCACATCAACATCAGCACGGGCCAGTCTCATTGACCACTCACTAAATGGACCGGTATAATGTAGACATATTTGGTGATCCACTCCCTTAGCATTTCCTATGTCCCACTCATGGGTGGAGAACACTTCATACTTTCTGAACATCGTTGACGTCGCTTCCATTCTTCAGGGGAAGGGCTGTCTCCAACTTTAAACATCTTGATTCAGTCTCCCCCATCACTTCAGCAGGTCATCACTACTTGTTTGTCACCACTGATACCTCTTTTCACAAGTATGTTGGGGATAATTTTGTTCCTTCAACTGTTCCCTTCTCTAGCTCCTTAGCGCAGGGATGTGCAAACTATTCACGCTGCGCCCCCCGCTCCCCCTTGCCTGATCCCCTGTAGCTCGTGCCCCCCCTACCATGCTTCCCGGCGTGCTGAGGTCATGTGACGTCATGCCATGACCCCACGGCGTCATTTGATGCCACGTTGCCATGGCGATTTGTCACACAGCCGGCTGAATCAAGGTAAGTGGAGTGTGGCAGAGGCCTCGTGATCCCTGGCATTAAATGAAATGCCTGGGGGAAGAGCGTGGGGCCCCTTCAGCTGCCCGTGCTCACCCAGACAAATCTCCCTCCCCCCAGTTTGCGCACCACTGCCTTTGCGGATACTGACACAACCCCACTCTTGCAAAACATACAGTAACTGTGCTCAACTAAGCTAATGTCTGGAAATAATAAAAGGATATACAGCATGCTCAGTCTACAAGGGCCTGGGTGTCAGGAATCGGCGTTCTCCTCGCTCCCCACACAGAGCACTCCCTCCCCGCAGGGAGCCCCTGGACACACAAAACAATCCTGCCTTACCGGCCTCCACGGCTCCTCGCCCCTGCCGCCGTCGCGGGATCACTCCCCTCGGCGATTCTTCTGCTCAGCGCCGGGCGCGCCCACGCCCTCCTGCACGCACACCTGCACGCACACCTGCACCATCCACTGGCTCGGTTCACACGCATACACGAGTTACGGAGCACGCTCAGTCTGCAGACTCTTATTCCCGTCCCCCGGACCTCAGGCTCCGCCCCCGCACACCGCACGGGCATACTCAGGTTACCAACAAGACTCACCTGGCCTGTTATGCCTGCACCAATCTGCAGTGTCTCCCTGTAGCTCTTCCTGTCCCGCCTCCGTTCCTAATTGGACCTTCCTGCTTTATCTAGCTCCTCTCTGCTCTCAATCTTTGCTCGACATAGTCTCTGTATGGAAGTACTTTTGGATTCTCTCAGTGTTTTCACAGGTTCTGACGCGGCTTGTACGACTACCCCCTCTGGCTCTCGATCTCGGCACTCCTTGGACAACGCTCACTCTGGTAACCCCTTGAACACGGCTTGGACAACGACCTATCTCCGCTCTCCACTCCCTGACTTCGGCGAGGCATCCTTCACTCTATCTCTTCAAATGGTACCGGCAAGTATTGTCTACCTTACTACACCTGGCCTGGCAACGCTTCATACCACACTCCGGACACGCTCCCTTTGCTGCAGGTGCGTGTATTACCACTTCCCCCTTCAGCTCAGGGGACGGGTCTGGTCTGCGGGCAGCACCGGCGTAACACTGGGTGAAAAGGTCCAGCGCTCCCTTGGAGGTGGGAATACCTTAAACGTAGAAACGAAAAAATTGACAAGACCAGCTTGTATAAGATAAACTGTATTGCAAATATATAAAAAGATAATATCGCTCCCTCATGTTAGAAAAACACCGGCGAGTAAGGGGTCACTTGAGCACAACAGCCGTGGAGAAAGCCTTAAGCTGGTCCCAGCTGAAGTCTATGCGGTGGTTCCTCCATTATCAGCGTCCAGCACTGGGTCCCGGAAGTGACATCACACACTCTCTCGAGTGTCTGGCGTCAGCTTCAAGCAGTGGAGGATACTGCTCTTTCTCCTTCCCTGCCTGTTTCAGTTTGACGTCCGCCAAACCTGGGGAACGATGGTGTACTGTGTGGCTCTGAGCTATCACCAATATGCGTCTCAATAGCCCTACGCTTTTCGCACACTCGGCTTCGTCGGGATGATGGCCCTGTCTACCCAAACAGAGAGCAGTATTAGATTTATGAGTTAGACACTAAAGTACCTAAAGGGTTAAACGAACAAATAGATCTTGTCCCATTTTTATTAATGTATTTTTTTACATATACAAGTTTATTATTCTTTCTTTGGTTAATATGTTCTTTATGTATGTATTTTATGAATTATGTATAAAATGTAATATGTATTATATTACAGATTAACTCCTTCAGTAGTTTATGCACCGCCAAATTTTGTGTCCAATAGAATAAGCTATGGACGTACATCTAATTAATGTCCCTACATGCAACCGACTATTATGGGTTGGTATCTCTTAAAAGTGTATAAGCTGGTACACTTACTGTAGGTGATTTCTATAGTAAATGTATTCTAATGGGTTGATTACACAATTGGAATCACATGATTTTTCAGTTATTTAGATAAGAGTGAGAGACACGGCCATCATCCCCTAACGAAGCCGAGTGTCGTCACTTCCGGGACCCAGTGCTGGATGCTGATACCAGAGAAACCACCGCATAGACTTCAGCTGGGACCAGCTGAAGGCTTTCTCCATGGCTGTTGTGCTCGAGTGTCCACTTACCCGCCAGTGTTTTCTCACGTGATTGAGTGATATTATCTTTTTATATACAGTTGTGTGAAAAAGAAAGTACACCCTCTTTGAATTCTATGGTTTTACATATCAGGACATAATAACAATCATCTGTTCCTTAGCAGGTCTTAAAATTAGGTAAATACATCCTCAGATGAACATGAACATATGACATTACACTGTCATGATTTATTTAACAAAATAAAGACAAAATGGAGAAGCTATGTGTAAAAAAACTAAGTACACCCTTACTGCTTGCATAGCAATTAAGATGCTAAGTAGCAGACAGGTGCTGCTAATCATATGCCACATGACATATTACACCGTGTCATGATTTATTTAACAAAAATAAAGCCAAAATGGAGAAGCCATGTGTGAAAAACTAAGAATACAGGCATACCCCGGTTTAAGGACACTCACTTTACGTACACTCGTGAGTAAGGACATATCGCCCAATGGACATACAGGCATTGGATGCCTTTTTATCTTGCTGCCAATTTGGGATAGAGTTCATGGTGACCTGGGGCTGTTTAACATCCACTATGTCAAAGCTGGGACTCACCCTACACCCACCGCAGATGACCACAATAGAGATTTCTCTCCCACTAATGGTTCTGTTTAAAATCCTGTAAGTGCACTCTCTTATGGGTTGCTGATTTTTTAAATAAATTTACCTTATTTTTTTACTCAGTTAGTGCTATGGAGTTGCGCTTTTTTTGTTTTTTGTTTTATATATATATTATTATATATCTATATATATATATATATATATATATAGTATATACTATCTAATTCTCAAACAGTAACAGAGTAGACCTATACACCTCAACAACCCTCTGAAAAGCCACACACCACCTAAGTATCCCACTCCTTCACCACCTCTCTTCTAAATTCACTCCAGAATCATATGATATCACTATCAAAGGTATAATTTCTTGACAACAGCCCCCAGAGGGGAGTTTTCAATAGAAAGGGGTTAAGCAATGAAATATACACACATATACAAATATACACAGTACCCTGCAGACAACCTTTGACTTTTAAACATTCTGCCTACACTTGGGTGTCGAGCTATATGTATTCACTGACAGTATTGAGTTATATATGTCCGTGTCATTGTTTTAATGAATCACGAAACACTAGCTATCTATCCAGACTGTCTCTTCATTTTACTTGAATATCAATAAAGGTTCATTTTTAAACTTTATTTATTCATCATTATGTAAGGTGTGTGCGCCTCTACAGGGGTTTATTCTTCTTACTCTGTGTCTGCACAGACCACTAGCTATATTTTTGTTATAATGCTAATCTCATTGCTCCAGTCTATGTTGGGATAATTAAAATCCCCATTATGAAAACATTACCTAGTTTTGATGCCTTCTCCATTTGCAAAAGTATTTTGGCTTCCTCAATCTCACAGATATTTATTGGTTTATAACATATCCCTGCAAACATTTTTGTTTTACATTTACCACTACTGCTAATTTCTATCCTCATGGTATCTACATTTTCATCGCTCCCTTCATAAATATCTTCCCTTATAATAGGTTTTAAATCCAGTATACCATAGAAATGTACTCCACTACCTCTTCTATTTGTTCAATCCCTCAGAAAAAGAGAATAACCCTGTAAATGAACTGCCCAGACATGAGTTTTATCCCACCATGTTTCAGTAATGCCTATGATATCATATTGTTCCCTTGTAGTTATTAATTCACACTCCCCCATTTTATCTGTCAAGCTTCTTGCATTAGAAACATGCATTTAAGATTTTTACCAATCTGTGCTATTGTTATCGTCTCTGCTCCTGCTTTTCTACTTTCATTGAATTTAGTCTTTAGAAATGTACTAGTATTATCTGTATTTAATATGTCTCCCTACTTGCCAAACTCACACTTCCCCCCCCCCCCACCCCACACTCCATCTACATGACCCTTAGATATTTTCCCATTCCTTTCTATTCTGTCATATTCATTACATTTTGCTTGGCCCTCCCCCCTACTTCCTAGTTATTAATATTATTGTTATTTTTAATATGATGTATTTTTCTTCTTATTTGAAGATGTACACTTAATGGAAGCTCCGGTTTTCCTCCACTTTGTCTTTCTCTACAATTTAGGCATCACTGAACGTCAAAGTTTATCATTCACATCAATGTTATGTTCAGATATATTGTGTCACATTGTTTAGAGTTAGATTTTTGGGCCAGACATTATGTTAGAAATTGTGGCGTCATATATTGTGGTTGTTGGTATTGCAATATGACAATTCAACAGTGCCTACAATGCATGAGCAATGAAATCATATGTGATGTTTGTGCGCTACCGTGATGAGGAGGCAATGGCCACAGGGAAGTATGGGGGACAGAGGGAGTTTCCATTTTTCTTTTATTGTTCAGATTTCTTCTTGACAAAGACTTGTGTCCCAAAACGTTGCAGATCTCTCAGGTGTGTTAGTCCTTTTAACCATTATTTTTATTCTTCCATATATTTTTGCTTTTTTTGGTATTTTTGTGATTGTTTACTTGATTGCTCTGTGATATTTATTTATTTTTGTAAGTTTTTACTAGGAGATACAGTGGTGTGCAAACTCTTTTCATACTGTGTTATTACAAGTTTTTTCCCCATACTTATTTACTACTATTATTATATAGCTAAAATAGGAGCGTCTTCTTGAAGTTACAGTACAAAAAAAAAAGAAAAGGATGTGTCCTTTCTTGTTGCCTTTCCTACAGAGCAGCTGACTTAATTGCTAACCGTACAGCCTTTACGTTTGTGTGCCTGGTTCTTTTTTCTAACGAGTACAATAAATAATACTCCCGGTACATTTTGTCAGACTCTATACGCAATTAACTGCATGCTCTGTACCATGTTGCATGAACTGCATGTTCTGTACCATGTTGCATGAACTGCATGCTCCATACCATGTTGCATAAACTGCATGCTCTGTACCATGTTGCATGAACTGCATGCTCTGTACCATGTTGTATGAACTGCATACTGTACTCCGTACCATGTTGCATGCACTACATGCTCTGTACCATATTGTATGAACTGCATACTCCATACCATGTTGCATGAACTGCATACTCCGTACCATGTTGCATGAACTGCATGCTCTGTACCATGTTGCATGAACTGCATGCTCTGTACCATGTTGTATGAACTGCATGCTCTGCATCATGTTGCATGCACTACATGCTCTATACCATATTTTATGAACTGCATACTCCATACCATGTTGCATGAACTGCGTGCTCTGCACCATGTTGCATGCACTACATGCTCTGTACCATATTTTTATTATGCACTCCATACCATGTTGCATGAACTGCGTGCTCTGCACCATGTTGCATGCACTACATGCTCTGTACCATATTGTAGGAACTGCATACTCCATACCATGTTGCATGAACTGCATGCTCTGTACCATGTTGTATGAACTGCATGCTCTGCACCATGTTGCATGCATTACATGCTCTGTACCATATTGTATGAACTGCATACTCTGTACCATGTTGCATGAACTGCATGCTCTGCACCATGGTGCATGAACTGCATGCTCTGCGTCATGTTGCATGCACTACATGCTCTGTACCATATTGTATGAACTGCATACTCCATACCATGTTGCATGAACTGCATGCTCTCTACCATGTTTCATGAACTGCATTTTCTGTACCATGTTGCATGAACTGCATGCTCCATGTTGTATGAACTGCATACTCCTCCATACCATGTTGTATGAACTGCATACTCCTACATACCATGTTGTATGAACGGCAGGCTCAGTACCGTGTTATATGAACTGTATGTCATGCTGTATAGCTTAAGCTTTTCTTTGCATATCAATACAGTAGCTCTGTGAAGAACCCATGGTACTCATGATCAACAGAAAACCAGAGCTCAAATAGACATTGTCATTGTACATGATTTACCTTTTATTACTTATAGCTTTTTATTGTTACGCCACCTGTTAGTAGCAGTAGAGCAATCAAGAACTTGCCAATATTTTCAAGAGTAACTAAAATGATAAGATATTCCTGGTTTATTTGCACGTTGAGAAAAATATCCCATACATTTTCATACACGATTCATAGAATTGCCCAGTTATGTGCACAAAATTTTATTAAATAAATTAAGTTAAAACTAAGAAATTTCAAGCTCTCAAGCATTTCATTTAAGGCAAATACAGTATACCAAGTTATGTGTGATAAATTATCAATAAAATCATTTAATGGTACCTAATCAATCTAATAAAGGAGGGAAGCAAAACAGGTGAAACAAAGTTTTCTTTTCGTACCCCGTATCTCCTATAAACCAAAATGCAGACCTCTGAGGTTTGACATACAATGAAATAAAGGCACGTGAGACAATATAAAAAAAAAAACTGAAAAAAAAACTATATAGATGTATACATTGTACAATACTTTTCAATTTACAGAATAATTGTTTGGCTAAACAAATGCAGACATTCAAATAAGTTATTTTCTAAAATGATCTGAGATGTTGAGAAAAACTAGATAATGTCACAAAACTTACTAGCAATCAGGTTTAAATATGATCATACTGACGTTTTACAGACCATATAAAAACTTGAACGCAGCTATATGAAATGGCAAACAGTGATTAGCTATTTGTGCTTCAGACATCTTTCAAAATTGATCATCCAAGCTTTGTTCATCAAGAAAAAATTGCAGAACATAGCTATTCATCCGTAAATCAGGGGCATCATTTCAGGAGGTAGAGGGGGCCGTATTTCCCCATACCCTGATTTTAAACATGTATTTAGATTTGGGCTCAAATGGCTATTTTATACCAGAGCCATTGAATTAAAAAAGAAAAAACTCAAATTGGTTGCAGTTCTACTTTTTTTCTGAAATGACGTCCCTGCAGAAAATTTAAGAAACATTGAAAACCATATGTACACTATATACCATATGTAAGTACGTTCACATAACAAGGCTATCATTTAACATCCAAGAATACTTCTTTAAAAGAAATATGGAGGCAGAACTTATTTCATCGTAAACAGTTCAAGTCCTTCACAATACAGTTCACAGCATTTAGCTATGGTTAAGACTGCAGTGACATTTTCTGATGTGTAATAAGTCCTTAAAGCAAAATAATGTTCTTATTGTAAAGAACAACCTGAAAGTGCTGTGCAAATTTTATTTTACACAACACTAATTCACCAAAAATATACAGAAACAAACATTCAAATTATGTGGTATTAAAAGAACTGATTGACATGAGTTAATGTGTATATCTTGCAACTAGCAGCTGTTCAAATCCAATGTTACTACTTTCCTTGTTACCTTGCTAGCAGCTGTAACATTTTTTGTTGTAAACATCAACTTTTATCTAATTTGGATATATATATATTTTTTTCTCATCCAAATGGAAAATTCGTCAGATTTCACTTTTGCTTTATGTACCATAAAAAAACTGTAGAATTTCTAAATTGTTTAATTCGAATTATCTTGACACAGTTGTAGCATCGGCTTTGTAGAGTAGTCAGTATTTTAAACCAACTATATACTATGTTGTAGGGTTGTTGTAGCATATATTTAAATTTGTAGCCTTCACTTAAACATGCATTTTCATGCAACTAGAAGATATTGGCTCATCGAACTTTCAGTTTCTTCCTGATTCTTGCATTTGTATCTTGTTAAGGGCTTTCAAAATAGTTCATGCAATGATATGTATGACTAAAGGAATTTTTAAGCCTATAAAGAAAATCTAAGTGTTATTTGTGTTTAACATGAGGTGGGCTAAGTGTTTCTGTACCATCCCCAGTTTTGCGAGTGCTTTGAGATGATCTTGCTATTCCAGTCCTCAAAGAGTCAGATGACAGAGTGGTTTCCACTGTAGGCTGACAGATAGCATCAAAAGTCCCAATCTCTGCCTCCAAATCTTCATCTGCTATAAACAGTTTGGACTCCCTCCATTCTTGGTAAAATTCTTGGCTGCATCTGGAGACACTCGAGTCACTGCATGAAAGCTGTGCATTTAGTTCTTCTGTGGATTGGATCAGGTTTTGTACAGAAATTGATTTGCTGAAATCCTTGTGCATGAATGGAACTGAGGACAATACTCCGCCATCTGCATCAAGGCTTTTCCTTCTTACAAAATTCTTAGTTAAATTGGCCTGTGCAGGCTGTACATTTTCTTTTGAGGCAACAAGGCATGCTGTGACATCACAAATATCTTCTTTTGTGGTCATAGGAATTATTTGAATAGGCCCTGTTCTGTTGATATGCTTTAGGGATGGTGCAGGTGGTATCTGTAATGTTATTGGTGCTGTTGGCTTTGAGGCCTGGCTTATTTGGTTTGATATACTATTGGTTATCATAGTTACAGGTCCATCACTTGGATTTGCTGGCACCTGTGTAGGTTGACTATGCATTGTTGGATTAAAAGCATAGTAAGCAGGAGTACTAAATTCATTTGGTGTTAGTACAAACTGTAGCCCACGAGGGATGTTGGCACTAGCTGACCGGGTTATAAATCCACTGTTCTGTGCAGAACTAGACAAATCTTTGCTGTCTATAGGACTTTGATAATCTGAAGTCTGTTCACATTCAAAAAGTGGCATCTGAAATGATGCCAAAGTCAGTGCTGAGGCAGATCCTTTCTTTAAGACCTGTTGGTAGATATCAAGTAGGCTGTCTAGTTTTGACTCGATGGACTGTACCTGCAGATTTAAGAGATAAACAATTAGTGCAAGATGTTATTATATTATTACTTATGTAAACATAATGTGTGTTCATTACACAGAAAACGTGTGTAAAACATTCATTTTTCTATATAATACAGTAGGTATTATATAGAAGAGACCACTCCTCCTAATATGATTAGAAACATATTATATTTGTAGTTATCATTACAGCAGAAAGATACAAGTAACAACCAACGTTTGTTAGGCACACAATCTGAATACTATTATACAGACATAATAAATTGACACACAAATACATACGTTTCCAGAATCATCGGCTGGATCCTATAGTTGTTCACTGCTTTTTTTTTAGCTTACACCAGATCTTCCTACTGTACATTAACCTCAATGTTTGTAGCCAGCAGCTAAAATGTCTGATGAGCGGTTTGACGAGCAGTGGAAAATAGTACCAAAGTCTTGACAAAGTCACAGTTGATCATAATATGATTGCAAAGATTTAGCTTTTACAATAAAATTCTAATTTCTTTCACATAGTTCTTCCTGCACTTTTTTTCACTGTGAGCAGCCTATTCCATATCCCATTAATTTAAATGAAACTGTACTCTTTCTCCAGGATAGCATATTACTGTAGATAAGGGGCGGATATTTGGCTTTCCCTTTTCCTTGCATTAGAATTTCCGATATTACAAAAGTTATTTTGATTATACACTTGTTTCCTGGAATTCTCTGTCTTCCCTTTGCCATTTGATGACGCAATCAATCTTATTTAACTTTTCCAGCACTTTTAACTTCCACAAATCCCCAGTGTTTCTCAATTTACATTGCAGTGACATCTCAGCATTTCCTTCCATGCTGAAATCTTCCCACTGTTTTCCTAACAGAGCTTAACAATGTAGTCCACACATACAAATACAATATATACGTTCTTCCAGAGCAAATTTAGGCTGCTATATTGAACATTTGAGGATAAAATTAAACTTAATACGAGTGTATTAAGGTACATTACTTACATCAACATGCAATTTGAGGAGTGCAGCAATAATAATCATTAGAAATGAGTCACTTAATGCACTGATTACATTGGGATGTATCATCTTTGCAACTATTGGTGTCATTTTGTTAATTTTCTAGGTGTCCAATTTAGTGTCATGTCTGGTTTGTTGTAATCCCACCTTTCTGCCTGGGAGATATACATCAAATACATGGCAGAACAGATGCACTGCTATACTCAGGGCCACCGACAGGGGGTGGAGGGGATAGTTAGACAAGGGGCCCTACCAGCGACCCTACAGTTTGCCTGCATCTACGCAGACCTGAAGGGCCCTTCCCTTTGTTCGCTGACGCCCATCTGGAAGGGGGGATTCCCCAGGTCCTCCTGCTGTGGGCATCAGCTGGGCCTGCATGGCCCTCCAGCAGGGTCCTCCTATTCACCAGCCATCATTATCCAGCAGGCCCATCTGAGGACATGAAGACCACATGCCTCTTTCCATTATGGTCCCTGACCCCCAGGCCCATTACCACTTTATATCCCCTCCAACACCATTACCCCTTTAAACCCCCTAGGCCCTTTACCCCATTATGCTCCCCAGGTCCATTAACCCTTTATACCCCCTCCCCCCCATTGCATTTACATCCCCAGGCCCATGTCCATGCCCGGACATGTTTCGCCTCGGGCCTTCAACTCTTCCAGCCAGGGCATTATTAGCCAGTAATGCCCTGTTCTTCGGGGATTATGACTTAAACAGTATGATGAATACATTTGGATTGCATACTGGAGGCCACCTAATTCAACGAAATCATGCATTTTTAACAAGTAACTGCAGGTTAGTTGAGAAAACAACTTACTTCATCAATAAACAGGAATAATAATCCTTCCATTGCTAAAGAGGAATGCACCATATTGGTCCACAATATATTGCATGTCTCTCCAGCGCTTGATGGATTAGTAAATAGCAAAGATTTTATACTTCTTAAAATGTTATGAAAATTCTGTACCTGCTTCTCAACTTTAACTACTCGTCCCAACATACTGAGATCATCTGCTGTCTCGATATCTGAAGCATTCTTTTCACGACTTTTCTTATCTGTTGCTACTTGACCTTTTCCAAGAATCTGGTCAACACTACAGTTAAAGGGAAAATAAAAACTGAAGCAGCATACATACCATACGATTCACACAGTTATTTAATAGCAGAATATGAATGTGGATATTAAAACACAAGGACCAATATTAGAATAGGAAAAAAAAAATAGCAGAAAGCCTAAAACAACAGTTACAATTAGAATACATGGAAACTATGTTTAAGAATCAAATGCGTTCTTGTTAAGGGATGAAAAACGAACATATCACTCCTTATGATTGAAATGAACCCCTTTGCTGCCAGAGTGATCTGGGTTCCTTCTTGTTGAGGAACATGTGAAGTATGTGAGTCCATGACACATACAAATGAACAAACTAAGGCCTTGATTATACCAAAATCCGCTGGCGGCTCAAATGACTGGAATCCAATGAGACATACCTAGTATGACAGCCGCGCAGCGCCGAACTGCAAAACGGCAGATTGGAGAAGAGACCTGGAAATGTGTTTTCTTGAGGCGACGGTCGCGTCACGTGAGCGGTTCTGCCAATGAGGGCGAGCCACTCACGGTCATGTGTCCGCCACGCCTCCCTGTCTCCTCTGCTTGTTCAGTTGCCGCTCGGCGGCAGCGTGAGGATGATGTCACCGGGTCGCGCTGCCTCCCAGCGGCATCTGGTATAATCGTAGCCTAAAGTAGGTGAGCATCTTAACACAGTATTATTATGTCCCCAGCATAAACTCTTCTCCTTTAAAACATTTCTTTTAACATACTGTATTGTACAATAGCAAATGTACTATACTGTAATTAAACTAGATTGTTCTGATTACAACAAAAAGTTTGAAAATTATTTCAAATTAAGTTATTGAGAAAGTACAGCAGGTACATTTGGCATAGTTTGTATTTATAACCGTATGTGCTGTAGTTTTTCTTAAATGAAAATGAATGAATTTTAAAACACACATTGAACAGAACCGGAGTTATGGGTTCCAGGTTTCTGCTCATTCTGACTTAGCCGTTTCAAAGCAGCGCGACTTTCTCCGTCATGACGGTCAATGATAGGACCCTCCTCGCCGGCGTGACCCTTTCTCGCCGCCATTACTGGTCGGACCCTGTTGGGGTTAAGTGAGGGGGTTCCTAACATCTATGGGCAAAATGAATTTTATTTCTAGGTGCCCTAGAACAGAAGTTCCCACGCCAATTGGCCGTGAACTTGACCGATGCCCTAATTCCCACGCCAATTGCGCGATCATAGCTCTTTTTTGACAATGTTGCCGATCTTGCGGCTTTGCGGTCTGGCAGTAAAAAAACAGTGCAGTAAGCCTCGACATTTGTTACACTATCAAAGGAGCAAATGGAAACAATGTAAGACAAATCAACATGTTCTTTTATTGGTGGAGTAAGTGCAAAAACATTTATTTACAAATACTGTACAATGTTGAAACATTTTAAGTAACATTTCCTTTATTAAAGAAACACAGTATACAGTACAGTACAGTGGGATGGTGCGCAACACTGTCAGTCAGACCTGCACCAGTACAGTCCTCCAGGGCAGCAAACAGGGCAGGTTTTCAGGACAACCTTGAAAACTGTGCCTGTTTGCGGCCCCCAGGGACTGGAGTTGTGCATGTCCTGTGTAAAAAAAACACACAACAACATCTCCTTTGTTTAAGTACAGCAGGTACTGTAGGTCAAAACATGTACTGTACAGTACAATACAGTTCAGCACAACAGTATGGTCTCACAGAAAGTCCTCCACATTGTCCATCCATGGCTGATTCCTTGCATGGCGCAAAACACCATTAATGCAGTCTCGAATGCCTTTCATTACAGGATCTGTAATTGGATAAAAGTGCCGCATTTCATCCAGAATGTTTTTCCTTAAATTGACAGGAAGTGCCTTTTTTACGTGATTCCCATCGTAGTTCACTTTGAAGGCCCAGTCGCAGTACAAAGAGTAGGGAACATGGTGCTTAAAAATTAACAAGGCATACTTGTGGGGTGCACCAGCACTCTTCACCCTATACTTCTCCCTGAGCTTCGGTGGCAGATCACACAGGGTGATGTCGGGCACCGTATCGATGCGAGCGGGTGTAGGTCTTTTGGGAGCGGGTGTGCTTGAGGCGACGGGCGATGGTAGGTTGTCTGGGAGGAAGCTTTCCTCCGGTCGTGGTCGCCGTGTTGTCGCCTGGCGTGGTCTTGACGGGGTTGTCATGTCCTCCTCAGCGGCATACATGTACACTACATATTCTGGTGGAGGGGGTGCGCTTGATGATGGAAGGGGGTCGAAGGTCCCATTTATCACATCCATGTCACCCCCCTGCTCCGGCGTCGGGGAAACAGGGGCATTAGCACCGAACAAATAATGTATGCCCGCTATGTCAGCCTCTATCTTCTCCATCCGTCGATCCATCCATTGATCCATTTGTAGCATCCGTTGCTCCACATTTAGCATTGTCTCCAGAAGCAGATCTATCTTTGCTAGCACAATAGAATTCCCGGGGAGATCCACACTTATACCATTCAGCATCCGGTCTAATGAGCTGCTTCTTGTGCATGGCGTGTGAACATCTGGGGGGATGGCTGCAACGGAGGATGAGATGGGGGTTCCATGGACAGAAGCGACATCGACATAGAGGAAGAGTGGAGGAGGTGACCTGTGGATACCTGGTAGAGGAGAAGCGGCAGCGTCGTCGAAGAGGGATGGAGAAAGTGACCTTTGGATTTCCGGGCAAGAAGCAGAGTCGTCTAAGAGCAAAGGAGAAAGTGACCCGTGGATTTCAGAGGTGGCGGCGGCGTCGGATGGAACCGGAGAAGATGGGGGTGGAGAAGACGGGCTGAAGATTTCCGGGACAGCTACAGCAGAGTCGTCGAAGCGTATGTGAGGAAGTGGTCTGCGGGTTCGATGGGTTGGCTGCCAATCGTTTTGCTTCGAGAGTACATCACCGTATATCTTCATGACATAATGAGGCTTACGTCTAAGAAAACCTTTAGCCTTTGGGGTCAGCAGAAGGTTTTCTTTATTGGCCTTAGCCTGTCGCTTTGGCCTTGGCGTGGAAACGGCTGCCGCCTTTCGCTTTTTCAGCATAACAGGCACGGCAGAGGCGAGTGGGTTCCTGCGTCCATAGAATCGGGGTTGCTCCATGGAAGCAGGTGGCACAATGCAGTATCTGGACAAGGGCAAGTTCAGATAAAGATCATCGAGTGGTGGGCTATGTAAAGTGTGTAACCTTTTATGCATGGCTACCAGGTACAGGTGTTGAAAGTGGGCGTACTCTAATGTGAGTCATTACCGTATAAATACACCATCCATTTTGTGTATTGCTGCACATAGAATACACATCGAATACACATTCTTGTGTTTGTATTTCTTTCTACTCGCAGCAATGCCTGGTAAAAAGATTTCAAAGGAGCTCAGCATGCGAATTAAGGAGATGTACACGAGCGGACACCAAATTGCTGCTATTCAGCGCTGGCTAGCTACTGACATCGTTGTGCCAGCAACCACCGTGAGCTATCATGCAAACGGAAAAAACAGAGACCGCAAAAGGGCACCAAGGGTAAATAACGCGTAAGTATATTTATAAAACTTAACAAAAAAAAAATATAGAAAACTGTACGTACTGTTCATACAGTACAGTACATCTACAGTACAGTTCTGTATCTAATACTGTTGTTATTTCTGTTGATTTATATTACAACATAGTTTGTATATTTATAGTACAACGGTATACATTTTTTGTATATTTATATTTATCGTACAACGGTATATATAGGATGTATATTTATATTTATATTACAACAGTATATATATTTTGTATATTTGTATTTATATTACAACAGTGTATATATTTTGTATATTTATATTTATAGTACAACAGTATACATTTTTTGTATATTTATATTTATCGTACAACGGTATATATAGGATGTACAGTATATTTATATTTATATTACAACAGTATATATATTTTGTATATTTATATTTATAGTACAAAGTATATATATTTTGTATATTTATAGTACACTGGCGACACACTTTATTCGAGCTCGGCTAGTCCCACGAATTCGGGTATACCCGGGTGTATTGAGGTTTGTGACTGTTTTCTGCCCGAGTGCATTGAGTTATTTTCCAGGCAGGGATTGAAGCATTTTATTCCCGCTGGCTGCAATACTGCACAGTATATATATATCTACTGCATTACAATTCATGAATTTATGCCATCTGGTAGACACGCGAAGCATTGCAGCCTATTAAATCCTAATCATTATCATTTAACAGATCAGCCGCCCATCAGCCAGGCATGAACCCAGGCTGGGAAGGCAAATGCAACGGGGCTTGTCAGAGGTGAGGAGCGGCGCATTCCAGGTATCTGCCAGGTACATACTGGGTATTTGCTCGAATAAAGTGTGTCGCAGCAGTACAACAGTATACATTTTTTGTATATTTATATTTATCATACAACAGTATATATTTTTGGTATATTTATATTTATATTACAACATTATATTTTTATAATATTTTTATATTGCTGTATATTAATAAAACAATATATTTTCTTTACATTGTAGGGAGACAACTCTTCTGGTGGACAAAATAAGTGAGGAGAATTATGAGAGGAGTGCAATAAGGGTTAAAAACACTCTGCAGGAAAAGCACAATCTGACTGTATCCGAGAGCAGCATAAAGAAGATGAGACGCAGCATTGGATGGAAATATGGATGTGTGAGGTTAGTACTGGACAGTACAGGAGGTAAAAGTGTTGTTTAGGAAACTGTACTGTACTGTGCCGCTAATTTTTTTATTCCTTGTCATTACAGAGCGTACCCCATGATACGGGACGCAAACAAAATCAAAAGAGTGGTCCAGGCCCAGGCATGGATCGACAGTGGGGAGACTTTCCAGGATTGCATCTTCACTGATGAGTCTACTGTGTCGCTGGAGAGATTTGCAAGCTTTGCATTCCACAAAAAAGGCCGCATATCTTTGAGGCCACGGCCAAAACACCCCGTGAAGCTGCATGTGTGGGGTGCCATCTCTAGGCGTGGACCAGGATGCATTGTCATCTTTGAAGGTAAAATATATCAAATATAATGTAGCCTTATGCACTGTACTTTACTAGTGTTGCCTTACTGTATGCAATGTACTGTACTATTGTGCAGTTTTTTGAGCACTTTTCTTTTCTTGCTATAGGAATCATGAATAAAGCTTTCTTCCAAGACAACATTGTCCCTGAGATAGTGCAATACATCACACACGAGTTCCCCAATGGTCACCGCTTCTACCAGGAAAATGATCCGAAGCACACCGCGTCAACAGCGCATATCCTTGAGCGCGGTATCAACTGGGTGAAGACGCCAGCGGAGTAAGTGCGGTAACCGTGTTTCATTTTTCCCCACTGTTTTTACTGTGTACTGTATCTCTTAAACTAATTGTCCTTTTTTTTCCAATGACAGATCGCCAGACTTCAATCCGATCTAAATGGTCTGGCATCAGCTGAAGGACCATATCCGGAAAGTGGCGAAACCCTCCAAAAAGGACGAGTTGTTGAAAGGCATAATGAGTTTTTGGAACGATGTACTCACCGTGGAACGCTGCAATAAATATATAGACCATATTGCCACTGTGTTGCCCATTGTCATCGCGCGTAATGGGCAAGCATCAGGAAAGTAGTACTGTGCTGTAGTATTGTAGGTACAGTATGATACAGGTGAGTATGGCACAGATTTTTTCTTTCCAGATAGTCAGAGTATACAGTAGTTACAGTTTTTTCTTTACAGAGAGAGCAGCACCAGCCATCAGGTTCTAGTACATAGAATTTAACAGTAGTCAGAGTATACAGTAGTTCCAGTATACAGTAGACTAGTTTGACAGTACTACAGTAACTGCCTAGTAACTGCTCAATTTTTGTCTTTCCAGAGAAAGCAGCACCAGCCATCTACAGTAGTACTACACATCACACAATGCCATAATACAGTATGCACATACAGTAACTGCACTAATTTTGTGTTTTCTTGTCGTTTCAGGAAAAAAGGGTGGCCTGGGGGGGAGGTGGGGTTTGGTGTCCAGTCAAATCTGTTTGTACAGTAAAATGTACAGTATATAAACAGCAGTAATGATGTACACAAAACCTCTCCTCTCTCAATGAACTACTGTACTGTAGACAGAATGAGGAACAAGATAAAGACGGAAAAAATAATATTACTATACTGTATATATATATATATATATTATACATTACAGTATATATTATTAAATAATATTCTTATAAATGTGCATTATTCATGTTTCCCCATGTTTTACAAATGTTTTCTAAATGTTTATCCAATTTCAATCTGCCAAAAGAACTTAATAAAGACTGCATTATGTATTATTCATGATTATTTTTATATTTGTATTTTTTGGTTCATGATAAAATAAAATAAATATTTATTCACTTTCCTGCTAATCATAATCATTGACAACAACCACAAACCCCCACTCCCACCCCTACAGTACACCAATGAATAAGAATGAATGACAAAACAACATGAATCAGTTAATGTTTTTTTTACTCTCAATTCTCCCAATGCTGTGCAAATCGGATTTACATTTCAAAATCGAGAAGGGATTTTCCAAAGCGTTACCGTAAACAAAGCCTCTAAGGGTTGGGGGGGGTGGTGTGATTACACGCAGGTGCAGTCAGGCGATTGACGCTTGGCTAGGGACGGATTAAAAACACAATGACTAAAGTAACTGCAGAAAATGAATGACTCTGGAGGTGTGTGGCTAAAATAGTTTGTGTGTGCATGGGGGAGGGCTGAAGGATTAGTTGTGCTGCAGTTCAAAGAAATAACATACTGTAGAGTACAGTACTGTAATTTCAAAAGGCAGTTCATCATAATCATAATAATTTGATCAATAAACCCCCAAATACAACCCCCAAATACAACCCCCAAATACAACCCCCAAATACAGTACATAAAAAGCAAGTCACTTTAACTCCCTGTGCCTCAGGCACCAAAAACAAACAGTAGATTGTTAGCTCCACCGGACAGGCGGGACCTGTGCCTGCAAAATGTATATGCAAAGCACCACGTATACTCTACACAAAACCTCTCCTCTCTCAACGATGCTCAGCGATGGTTCCGGATTGCGGGGGCCGCCATCTTGGTGTTTGTGCATAGAGTGCTGTGCGCATGCGCAGAGTCCAGGAGTGCGGCAGCCATTACAGACGGCTCCGCAAGAGACTACAAGTCCCAGGCTCCTCCAGGGTAAGACCACATGGGTTTTTTTTAGCCAATGGGGCTCGGGGATCCTCACAAGGGGAAGAAGGTAGTTTGGTGCGAACGGGAGTCGCGAGTCAGTCGTAACGGGGACAGCGAAGAAGTAGATATTGTCCGGGTTCCAGTGGCTCTTGGACTTCCCCCAAGCCAGTGGCTTCCCCCACATGCCCCAATTAGGCCCAGAGCCACAGTAGTTTTGTATTGTAGGGAAGGCCCCAGATAGGTACGCTCCCCTTAGTATTGCTTAGTGAAAGTGGGATCACGTTTGGCCCGCTAATTCCGCATCTTCACCATACCCTGGTCGTAACCAGGAAGGTACCCACCGTGCACCATCACAACACTAGGGGGGCAGCGCTACCTCACATTTGGGTGGGCCTGCTCATGTGGACATCGGTTACATGTGCCCAGGGCACCCTCAGTACTTTGGGGGACTCACTCTTGGTGTTGGGTATTGTGTGGGTATTGTATTGGGGCACTGTTATCGTTATACGTGTGTGTGTTGGTAAACCAATTGTCATATACCTGTGTGTGTATTATTTCCTGTTGTAACTGGTTCCTGTGAGGGTTTGGCCCGCTACGCTGGGATCCCTCATAGGTGGAGGTGCTGTACCCAAGGAAGAAAGAGCTCATTCCAGGCTCCCTGTGGTGGAGGATTAGGCCTCCTGTGTGCCTAACTGGTAATCAGCATGCATAGTTTCCTTAGTCATAGAGAAAGGGGGCTACATACAGTATATTTTTCAGCAATAATTTAAACACGGTCACTGGTGGTGGATCTGGTGGATGGGAGGAGATATTTGCTCAATGGAGAGAAGGTTATCACCATAAAAGCACCACCAGAATTTGCATAAAGTAAAATCCAAATTTCTGTCTCTTTGTTCCATGCATACTGTCTAGCATCAAAGCATGTACAAGGAGAATTTCAAGTAACAAAAAGTCAATGTCTTAAGCATTAACCATTTATTTGCATTAGTTTGGCGGAACTTTAGCGAGAACGTAAACATGATGTATTTTTAAGCAAATTATCAGGGAGCTTTCCTGATAAGTTGGGTATTGCTCTGTAGTTCTGTAAGAGATGTATGCAGAGGTACGCAATGGAGACCGTTTTAAGGTGAAACTAAAATGAGGCTTTATTGCGCCTGTTCCTTTAACACGGCAAAAAGACTCAAAATAAACAAAATAAAGGCCTACTTCGTTATGGAGAATATCTACACCTTTACTCCGTCCCATTCTAACTGGGTGGGTAGCTAAAGTAGTTACCACCCCTAAACATATATACATATACAACAGTCCAAGAAGAAAGTCTCTTATCTGTTTGTTGTAGCTGTAGGGGAAGGCCTCTCTACTCTACTGGGTCAGCACCCTTTGTGCT
This sequence comes from Ascaphus truei, assembly GCA_036426205.1. Lineage (NCBI taxonomy): Eukaryota > Metazoa > Chordata > Amphibia > Anura > Ascaphidae > Ascaphus > Ascaphus truei. The sequence goes on from CM071570.1 coordinate 179,995,181, forward strand.
ATGGCAATATCTGTGTCCAGGTGTAGAGGTCTGGTCCCCTGTTGTGCTATCAGCATTCAGTCCTTCAGCAGCTTAAGACATCTGTTCCTCTGCTCAGCCCTAGTTGTGGGCTAAGGAAAATCTTCCTGTTTATCAGAAAAGGCTTTTTCTAACACAGTCTTAATCAGCTAGGTTGAGTCTGGTTGATTGCCTGTGCAATTAACCAGTCAACTGCTGGATTTAGAGACAATTTTTCTCAACAGTGACAAGTCCCTGTTACAAGTGCATTGCCAGTTACAGTGGGAAAGAAGGCATTAACTCCAGTAGCCTGCAACTGACTTTACATTATGTGGCTAGCCCTTCTTTAGCCCTTGATTAGGTTGGTCAGTGGTGGATACTGAAGGAGAATGGATATACTGAAAGTGGTTTAACTCCATCAATACAATGTATTGCACATCATCACTGGTTAATTCAGCACAGAAAACTTCTCAATTTAGAATGGCCTGCTAACATTGAGAACAAAGCAATGCAATCCAATAAACCTTGTAGTTGTCTGTTCAAGAGACAAGACATAGATACAGGAAAATCTATAGTTTTGTGGTTCAGACATCAAGGCTAATAAACGGAGATACTCACCCTTTCAATCAGTCTCAATCTTCTAGATTGTAAACTCCTTGGAGCAGGGACCTCCTTCCTATTGTATTCCGTTTATCCTAACATATATGTACCCTCTTTACAAACAATGTCATTGTCCTCCCTCCAACATTGTACTGCTCTGCAGAATATGTTGGCGCCATACAAAGAAAAGAATAATATACCTTATTATTTTATGTTTTATATTACATTAGTTTGCAATTGTTTTATTGTGGCTATTTTAACCTCTCTCTGTTTTGCAAAATATCTTGATACCTAATCAATAATTGATTATACCAATATCAATGCAGATCATGCAATGGGATAGAAGTGTTAATGCCTGGTTTTCTAAACTAAGAGATGACTTACACGTAACAAAATAATTTAGCCTAATCGTTCCTCAGGCATCCCAGTTTTTACTATATGTTACAGTACAGTATGTCTCTAATGCTTTATATTAACCCTTTTCTGCCAGAAGATCGCTAGTGGTGGCAATCACATGTTTCAACCACACCCCAGTGACATGAACAAAAGTGGAGGGGGCTGTATGTCTTCTCCAATCACGTTCAGCATGATTTCTTCCTACAAAAAAATAGCATGGGCTCCTGGCATACCGACCCTTATGATAATCAGGGAAAGTCATAAGGGAATCCTAAGGGTTAGTAGCAAGATACTAATTTGCCAAAAAAGCCACAATTTCAAATCTAGTTCTTTTCTGTAGTATACAAAGTGCAAATATATTGTGTAATAAAAATGGCGGGGATATTAAGAATTTTTAATCAATCTGGTACTTCAGGGGTTAACGTTGGTTAGAAATTGTGCTTAAACACTGTAACAGGGGACTTATCCCTGTTCACAAATGTGCCTCTAATCCAGCAGTGTGGTGGTTAACTGCTGGTAGGCAATTAACTAACCCCACCTACCTGATTGCTTAGAAAAGCCTGTCTTGTCAGACAGGAAGTGACTCCTTAGCTCACTTGTGAGCTGAACTTTGGAGACAGAGCAGTGGTTCTTGAGTCTCCCAGGAGAGGCTGACCAAGAGAACACAGATCTCTGGAGCTGACAAATAAGACTTCTAAACCTCGATGCTGACATTTTCTGTGCACACTGGGGTGCGGTTCCAGAAGAGCAGAGAAGCTTACTCTACAGCAGCTAACAGATAAGACTTTCATTCTTAAGAGACTTATTATATCTGCTTATATCATGCTATGTGTTTGGGGCTGGGAGAGATGCTTAACTAAGGGAGATGTGAATTAATTGCATAGTATTTTCACTAGAAATACTCCCAAGTGAATAGAAGCTTTGTTCCCCCCCCCTGTGTTTAGATGGTTTCCTGATGAAAAGGAAAAGGCACAATAAAGCCTTATTATAATTTCACCTTACAAAAAGTCTCTAATTGTGTACCTCTGTGAACGTCCGTCTACATATGGTGTCCGAAGTGAGATGAGAGGTGTCTTTGAAGTTAAAAAGGACCAGAGATTTTTATGTGAAATTTTTTTGTTATGCTTTTTGCCTACAAACAGTCTGAGCAACTTAGAAAAAGCCCTCATGCAGCAGAGATCAGAGTTAAAGGGATACACACCGCTGAAACTTACACTGTACTGAAACTTACAAAACCACAGATGAAATCTTTGCCCCATTCCCAAGAGGAGAGAGACTGCTGAAACAGCTAAACCTTATTTGCCTATCACAAAGTGTAATATGGTCATTGAAATAGGGGTTTTGCCTTCCAGCCATAGTCAGGGTTCAAGAAGTGAGTCAGCCCTTAAAAAGGGATAGGTGTTTGTTGTTTTCAAAAGTTTTGCTGAAGCAGTGAATACAGATGGTGACCCACGAGTGGTACTGATTTTGCAAATAAAGGTTGCCACACCGCATAGGGCTACCAGCTGTGATATGGAGTATATGCAGAAAAGTGTGAAAATTGATACAAGACTGTGCTGAAGCAGGGGAATTTTTAGCAAACAAATGCTGAGTGTAAAATTGCCCTATAGGGGAAAAAGGGATTTCTGAACCGTGAAAAAGGGATTTCTGAACTGTGTAAAAGGTATTTCAAAGCCAATTGCTGAGTGTTGAGTCACCCTGCCGGGAATGAAAGAAATAGTCCACTGCAAATAATGTTTTTTTCTGCAAGTAAAAAAGTCTGCCTATATATATCTTGGGAGAAAAACAGACACCCAAAGTGTGAAGTGTGACTGCCATAATACCCAAAGATGAGACTGAAAATTACTGAACTCAGGCAGAAAACCAAATTCTGTTGCTGAAGTGGAGGGATTGCACCTAGCAAGTAAATGGTGTAAAGCAAACAGAAGTTTTTACCTAGCAACCACACATTCAGTATACCTAATGAGAGATTATACCTAGCAAGTAAATGGTGTAAAGCAAATAGACTTTTTTTTACCTAGCAACTGCACATCTTGTATACCTGATAAGAGAAAATGCATGCACACTACTGCTGATATTGAAAAAAAATTACCCAAGAAAGAAAGTCTACAGAGATGCCTGTGAGAGCTACAACCTCTTCAAGCAAAATATGCCCATCTGTAGGACTACCACAATTGGGGGTTCTAGCAAATACAGTGGCAACAGCTGCAATAGCGCCTCCTGAGGTCAGGAAGAAAATTACACCTGATAGCCTAAAAATGGAGGACAAGATGCAGCGTTCCTGTAATGAACCCTACCCCACAGAAGAGTGGCCCTTCCAGTCCAATAAAGAGGAAGACATCTCTTACGGGGAACCCAAACCGAGTCACACCCACAAAACACCCCAAGAATGGTGGGGGTGTCTGAACTCGGCACGAACAGAAAAGACCGCCCTCTATGATGACGAATATGGTTGACAGGAGACAGAGCAGGAGCAGCAGATCACCCAATATTTCTGTCAGCTAAAGCAACCGCAAGAAAAGCCTGGCGTATATAATGAAGCTGCTAAAGTATCAAATAAAGAAGGAGACCCCAGTATTCCGGATGGGACGGAGTCATCCAAAACAAAAAAGCGGAAAAAGAAAAGCGGTTCTTCACTTACCATGGAAGGAACAGACACGTCCGCAGATCCTGTGGAGAAAAAGGGGGACCGAGTTGCCCTGCAGCCTAGAGAAAATGGAGAATTCGTCCCGCGGGTAACCGAATATCCAGAGGGCCCAAGGCAGAAGTCGTGTTCCCCAAAGAAGTGTCTGTCCGGTGCCAACAGTGAGGAACCCTCAACCAACCATCCCAGGGAAGTGGAGCCGGAACCAGTGAGTGACGATCCCTTGACCAGCCCTGAAGATGCCCTGAAAAATGCCAGGCATGACTGTGATATGCTCCGTGAACAATTGAAACAAAAGGAAGATGGTTACACAGAGCTACAGAAAAATAACGTGAGGCTACAAAAAGATGTGCTCACAATTTACTCTTTAGCCAGGACAGAATTGGACGATCTCAAGACTGAGCTAGATACTGCAAAGGCTACTATTTCTGCCATGGATGAAAAGCAGAGCCAATCTGATAAAATGGTGGCTACGCTAAAGCGGAAGTATGAGGAGGCACTGAAGCAGATGACAGTCTTCCAGCAAGAGGTTCATAGAGCTGAATGCCTCACAACAGGAGGTCAACAGTGTCCGGATAGAAGTGGACGTATCTCAGAAAGAGGTTCAGACACTCCGCAGAGCACTGGATGCCTCACATCATGAGACCAACAGCTGCCACACAGACCTGGAAGTTTCCAGAAAGGAACTACACAGTCTCACTGAGGAGCTGGACATTGCTAAAGAAACTATTGGTAATCTTGATGCAGATCTCAAAGTCTCTCAGAAGGAGCTTCAGACCCTCAACCTAGAGAAGGAAGTCTCATGCCAGGAGACTGTCATTCTCAAAGCAGATGTGCGTAAATGGAAGGAGGACTGCAAAGAGGCCCTGAAGAATACAGAGACTGAAAAAGGAGAAAATTCAAGATTAAAAAGAGAAAACTTAAAACTGAAAGAAGAAAATTTTCAGTTGACAGAAGAAGTCAAGGAAAAGTTTGAAGCAGAGCACCGACTGCAGAACCAACTGCAAGGTCTGCGTACACACCTCCAGTATGCTGAGGAGAAGCAGCAAACGCTGCAGGAAGAAAAGCTGCAGGCTGCTAAAGAGGTACAAGTGCTGCAGGAACGTCTGAATACCCAGTACGTCCCCACAGAGCTGTATGAGGAGCTAAAGGCCACGCTGCATGTCACCAGAGCATCATTGGAGGCGGAGCTTCGACACCAGGTGACTCTGTATGAGAGGGAGCGTGAGAAGGCTCAGAAACTGGAGCAAGAGCTGGAGAGACAGAGAGACTGTTCCATTCCGAGTCAGTACACCAAGGAGAAAACAGACGCAGCAGCAACCTTAACAACAAAAATTACAGAGCTCCAGAATATGAAGGAGACACTGATAGACTCAGAAAAAGCAAAGTGCGCAGATAAATTCCCTGAAAAGAGACTTGCAAGACGTACTCAAACAGGTTGAGACTCTGCAGACCAGTAACTTACAGATTCCTCCAATACGGAAAAAGGTATTGGCTCTGCCCAAGCACCAGTATCCCACAGTAACTAATGCCCGTGAGGACAAGGGTACAGTGAGAGTTGGGGACTCCACGCACCTTCAAAACAAGATTATGAAGTTTGAGCCACCTAAGAAAGCACTAGCCAAACCTACAGCTGCCCAACAGGCAACAAACAGAGGTAGGAGTGCAGAATCAAAGCCAGAAGAATCCTTAGCTGAGGAAGCTGAAAAGATAGGACGTTCTCTGGAAAGGGCGGTGGAGGTGCAACTCAGTCCCAAAGAAGCTGAACTGGCGACTCCGTTGTGTGGAGGAGGTGCAGAAAAACCGCTTCAAAAGCGGAAAACTCTAAGGGCTAGTCCTAACTGCTCTACAACTGTTGCCATACAGTTTGTCTACAAAAAGAGGAGTGCCCGACGCAACAGAAATCTCATGACCGCGCACTCGGTAAAAAGACTTTACTTGGAAATAGTCCTCCTCGAGCGACTGAGGAGTGCTGATCTCAAGCACCTTCGGGAGGAGACAAAAATAAACTGGAGAAAGGGCTCCAATCCCAGCGGGACAGAGGGTTCTCTTCCTCCATCCACTCTCATTCAAGTCACAGAAAGATCTCGAATGAGAGTGGAAGGATGGGCTTTGGCCGTGGTAAGCCCGGGCTTCCCACAAACAGGGGAGGTATGTAACAGGGGACTTATCCCTGTTCACAAATGTGCCTCTAATCCAGCAGTGTGGGGGTTAACTTCTGGTAGGCAATTAACTAACCCCACCTACCTGATTGCATAGAAAAGCCTGTCTTGTCAGACAGGAAGTGACTCCTTAGCTCACTTGTGAGCTGATATTTGGAGACATAGCAGTGGTTCTTGAGTCTCCCAGGAGAGATTGACCAAGAAAACACAGATCTCTGGAGCTGACAAATAAGACTTCTAAACCTGGATGCTGACATTTTCTGTGCACACACTGGTGCGGTTCCAGGAGAGCAGAGAAGCTTACTCTACAGCAGCTAACAGATAAGACTTTCATTCTTAAGAGACTTATTATATCTGCTTATTTCATGCTATGTGTTTGGGGCTGGGAGAGATGCTTAACTAAGGGAGATGTGAATTAATTGCATAGTATTTTCACTAGAAATACTCCCAAGTGAATAGAAGCTTTGTTCCCCCCTGTGTTTAGATGGTTTCCTGATGAAAAGGAAAAGGCACAATAAAGCCTTATTATAATTTCACCTTACAAAAAGTCTCCAATTGTGTACCTCTGTGAACATCCGTCTACAAACACATACAATCATAGTTACATAGTAGATGAGGTTAAAAAAAGACGTACGTCCATCAAGTTCAACCTATGCTAAATTTTGACAACAGATACTTTATCCTATATCTTTACTTACTTATTGATCCAGTTGAAGGCGAACAAAAATACCCATTGTCATATCATCCAATGATATCTCATAAGGGGAAAAATAAATTCCTTCCTGACTCCAAGAATTGCAATCGGATTAATCCCTGCATCAACATCCTTCCCATGTATACTTATTTGGTATATCCCTGTATACCTTTCCTATCTAAAAAGATGTCCAACCTTTTTTTGAACAAATTTATTGTATCTGCAATCACAGTCTCCATGGGTAATGAATTCCACATTTTAACTTTCCTTACTGTACAGAGCCCTTTCCTTTGTTGCTGGTGAAATCTCCTTTCCTCCAACCTCAAGGGATGCCCCAGAGTCCTTTGTGGTGAAATCTCCTTTCCTCCAACCTTAAGAGATGCCCCCGAGTCAAAACAATCATTGTTTTGAAGACAGGTCAAGACCCTTCCTGTGTCTGTGCCGATCTACAAAGAGGGTTTAATTGGGGGGCTATCACTGATGAAAAATGTATAGTTTAGAAGGCAATAGATGGTGGCCAGATCATACAGTAGGCTGTCAGCTTCAAAGAAAACCTAAACATTCTTGAAATATCCCCTGTGCATCACAGTGAGAGGTGACAAACAGGTCACCACTTACTCTGAATTTAGTCTGACAGCTATATGAAATATAGGATATTATCGGATTACATCTATTCTGAAGAATAACATTTAGATATTTGTAATCATTGCAAGAAGACAGATGCAATAAGGCCAAACACTTGATGTTTCAGAAGTGACAAGGGACATATATCCATTTGTCGCTCAAATTTAGGGGTAAGTCGGTCAAAATGAGTATTTAGTCAGACTTTTAAAATCTAAAAAAAGGAGTTTATTTTTCTTAAGTCATAAAACTGTTAGCCAGAGTTGATTGACGACAAGGGTGGGCATATGTTGCCTCAATAGTGAAAAATAGTACAATAGTTCACCAAAATAATATGAAAATCAGAATTCAACAGAGGTGTGTTTGGGAGCAGACACGTGCATTTTCATCTTTTCTAAGCTAGTGACCTCTCTGGGAAGAACTTATGACGTGTGGTAACTTATAGGGAATTCTGCTATGGTTATCCTTTTATTTGAAGAAACTGTCTGCATTTATTGTAATTGTATGTTCTTGTAATAATTGTTTACCTTAACCAAAGCAATATATGTATGTATGTATGCATGTATGTATATATATATATATATATATATATATATATATATATATATATATATAAATAAAAACAAAACTTTAATAAGTGACGCATTTTGCCTCTGAATTAAGTCTCCACGCTTTGTATAGAGTAAAGTACATTTTTCAGACACATTTTGCTATAACAGATTTTTGTGTGTTAAGTACATACTGTAGATTTTCTTTAATAAACAGGGGCCTTAGACCCTGGCAGATGGATACATATTTTATTTGCATATTTCTTGGGTGGTTGAAGCGGGTATTATTACAACCGAGTAGAGGGTCAATTTTAACTCATTGAAAGTACCTTGTGCAGGAGAAAGTTGAGTTGGCTAGAGTAGCCCTGTGTTTGTTTTAACTCTGGTTGCATATATGTCAAGTGCTCACAAGTGTGTTGTTCGTGACAGATGGTATATTGGGACAATGTATGGGGAGATATTACTTAGTTGAGGGACCTTTGCAGTAGGTGAAAGTGAAAAGTGGTCAGCTAGATAGCTGTGTATTAACAATTGTCCCATATGCAGGTCACATGCTCACATGTGTGCAGTATGTGTGATACTCTGTTGCTCAAATTATTAAAATATAATTGGATGAATCTTAAAATAGAAATACTTTCTAGAGAACAATTAGGCTGCATACTAAAATGTTGCCATAGCAGAATTTGTTGATCACATTTGATAAAGTGTAAAAAAGCTTACAAAGGCAGATGGAAGTATAAAATGTAAAATATGTAGTGAATGCACACATACACCATACCAAATACCGTATGTCAGAAAACCATCAAATTGGCTTTTACACCAACGATTTCCTGATATACACACACACTTAGTAAGATGATGCATCTGTGTACCTCAGGGGTTAAATAAACAATTTGATAATGTTGCCCTGTAGAGTAACACCAACAGAATCAAACTCAGGGTCTTGTCAGCAGATCCCTGATGAAGAGGCATTTAGAGCCTTGAAACATGTTGGAATTAGCTTTTTATTCAAGATACTGAGTTTACATCTAGTCCCCCAAGCTCCTATCATTCCACCCTGCTCCCCCTTGCGGATCCATCAATTTCGTCGCAACGCCCCTTAGTGACGTCACTCGAGCGTCACTCGAGCGCCGACAGAAGCCCCAGAGCTACCCGTGGAGTCAGTTTGCCGTGGTAGTACCATGTGATGCCTTTCCGGTTTTGGAGTGATGTGACGTCACCTTAAAAGGAGTAGACAACAGTCTGCCCCCCAGTTTTCGCAACCCTGCCCTAAGGGGGCTTTACTAGAATGTTCTCAGCCGTGCTTTCCAGACTGTTGTCTACACCAAATTAGCCTAGAATGTTTTCATTTTTATAGTCATTCATTGGTTTAGTTTTATTCTATCTTTCTGCATAGTTGATGTGTCTCTAAGTTATGTCTGATTATACTGTTAGTCCTTTATTATTTAAAAGTAAATACACAACGTTCCTACCATTATCAATGACGGAAGCCACAATATTTAATGTACTTGATTCTTTTAAAATCATTTACATACCAAAAAATCTTTCCTTCTAATCATATAACCAACTACAGTGTAAAAAAAAAAAAAACCTATGCAAAATGCTGTTGACTTATGTTGTGTAAAGCAATAACCCAAACTGCCGCCTAACGTACACTACTCATCAAATAATAGCACGAAAATTAGAAAGCATGATTGAGGGCAGAATAAAAGATATTGGAGGGGATTCATCAAGCTTTTGATGACTGCGGCTTTAATCTTAAATACTTATTTTTCACAGTGCTTTGGGACGTGCAATGTTGTTATTTTTTTCCTCTTTCAGGGCCTCATGCAGTAAGCGTTGATAAGGGAAATATGGCCATGTTATAGCCAAAATTGGGTTTGAGATTCAGTAAGCGCCGATAAGTGCTTCATATCGCCAGGTTTCGGAGCCGATTATTTGGTTATGGCCAGTCGCCTGCCGATAAGCCTGTTTTCGACACTGATCGCCACTTTTTTAAATCGGCTGGATTCAACAAAAAAAAACAGCTTATCGGGGCTGATCGGCACTACGAAATTGAGATGTTATGGCCGATTTCTCCCGCCAACTAAAGTTGGCATTTTGGACGGGAGAACGATCGCTAAGGCTGCCGGAACGGCACTTAGAAAAAAAAAATCTTCTGTACATCAATGGAGCGGGGACGTATAACAGTATAGTACTGTTTACGTTTCATTGCTCACAATACAAACGTCATTTGCATTACAGTGTGGGGGCATTCCCTGCATTGTGTCACAGCTGATGTGTCTTATTTGCATAACATTCGACTTTTACATGTTTTCAGCATTTGCGGGTCACATTACTCATCATGTGATGATGTGGCAAGGGAAAATACTATACTACACTCTTAAAGGAGAACCTCACATCATATCACACATTTTACTCAACTCAGCGACAATTATTTACATGATGTTACACATGTCACACATGTCACACATACACAGTATATTCATCTTCCTTTACATTACACAATGCTTGTAATGTGACACGCATCTTTAAACGTTCATGTACATCTGTCTTCTCATGTTTACATATAGTTTTGGGTCCTCCCTATTTTCATGACGTCACTTATTGGACGCTCAATCACATTGCATGTTTACATTGTAACCGTTGCATTACAAGCACTTCAACCTAACTTATACACACATGTACAGTAATTCATCATTGGGACACCTTGTAAACTCATTCTATAGCAACTATCCTCCTTACACAAATGCATGCATATGCACACGACTATTCATTGTTGCCAACATGTCACAATAACATGCCTAATTACACATGTTACACAAAACTTTTCCCACGTCAATCTCAGCCTTTTTGTCTCATTACATGACTGACTCTTGCGTTCACAAGTGTTACATGCATTGCACATGCAACTATTTATTTGCAAGCAATCTTTGTACAAAGCTTCACGTCACATCATTGCCAAATATCATCATTCCCTGCAGAATACACACAACAAATACTTAGAACAACAAGTGCACACAGCTTGCCACAGAAGTACTTTATTATGTTAATGTAACACCTTGCATTTTACTATGTCACCTGACATCATCACATACCTATTTAAAGGACGCACATTACCTGCTCATTCACAGCTACTCATTTCAAAATGTTGCGAATGTTTAGGAGACGCAGGAACATTCTTTTCTATGACATGCTTGCTGATCAAGAGAATGATATAGGGCAAGGTAGGGACACACCGAGGGACAGTGACAGTGACGCGGATACGACAGGGACAGGGAGAGGGACAGGCCGAGGGACAGGTAGAGGGACAGGAGATCAGAGGAGAAGACAGAGGAGACAACTTGTGCCTCGTCCGCGTCTGTACAGGGAGAGAACCCTGTTAGATGGGATGAGTGAGGAGGAGATTGTAAGTCGCTATCGTTTGAGTTCAGCAGCAATCTTATCTCTTTATGAGGAGATAAGGGGGGATTTAGATTTTTTCACAGCCAGAGGTCGTGCAGTCCCTGGGCTTGTTAAAATGCTGTGCTCATTACATTATCTTGCTTCCGCGTCATACCAGACAACTGTGGGCATAGTGGGCGGGGTCTCGCAATCTACATTCTCGCGGGCCTTGACCCAGTTTCTCTATGCACTCAATAGACGCGCTAGGAATTATATTCATTTTCCTACAGAGGCAACAGAGTGGCTGGAAGTCAGGACTGGCTTTTATAATATAGCAGGGATACCATCTGTGCTGGGTGCAATCGATTGCACACATGTTGCTTTGATTGCACCTAGTCAGAGTGAGCATGTGTACCGCAATCGTAAGCACTACCATTCACTCAATGTACAGATGGTATGTGATGCGACGATGAGGATAATGCATGTGGTACCCAAATTCCCTGGTTCCAGTCACGATTCCTCTATCCTGAGGAACTCTTCAGTCTTCCATGCGTTCGAAGAGGGACATTTTGAACCTGGTTGGCTGCTGGGTGAGTACATATTTACATGTTCTAACACAAAACACATGTTGATTTAGGAATGTTGGCATTGTACAATTTGATCACTAATGTCAGCTTATGTGTGCTCCATTCATTATAGGTGACTCAGGATACGGAATTAGGCCGTGGCTCTTGACTCCGGTGCTAAACCCTCAAACTGAAGCAGAGGAGAGGTACAATGCAGCCCATATATCTACAAGATCTGTTATAGAGAGGACATTTGGCCTACTCAAGACCAGGTTTAGGTGTCTGGACAGAACTGGTGGGGCTCTTCTATACAAGCCTCAAAAAGTGTCTGATATTATCCTTGCCTGTTGCATTTTGCACAATGTTGCACTCAGGCACAATGTACAGTCAGACCTAGCTGAGGCTTTGGTAGACGAGCATCCCACCCATGTAGCTGCTGAAAATGAACAAACAGCCAGTGGTGGCCAGACACGACAGAATCTCATCAATTCATTTTTTTCTTGTAAGTACAAACTCATATGTTCCTAGTACTACTTTTATAGTTTAATTATGTTATATTAACAATAATGTTTCTTTATATAACCTTCTGTTAGGACACAGATGAATATGGGTTGCACACCTTTCTTTTCTCTGCTGTGTGCACAAAGGGATGTGGCACCGGTATGTTATTGTTGCACAGGTTATATAATCCCTCTTCAATTGTACTTTAGTTGTGTGTATGTGAATACAACTTGGGTAACAAAGCAATAATATTTTAGCATTGTGTTATTCCTTATGCTAAGACAAAACACATATTATGCCCATAATCATTCATGCTTCTAGTATGCTTACATACAATGTTATTGGTGCAGTGTAACATGTACATCCAGATGATGTGTACACCAGGCTGATTTACATTTTGAATGTCATTAAATATACATGGTGTTGCACATTTAACACCAAATACACACTTTGATGTGTTCTTTACGGTACTGAAGATGGCATGTCAATGTTTGCAATTTATATATTGTTCCTTTGCATTATAGGTATATTTGCAGTATGACTGATCATGGTATGTATATTTGCTGACATCTCTCATAAGATGTGGCTACCTCAATCTTCCTATAATTATTGGAACTAAAAACCCAACATATTGGTTTAAACACAAATGTTACATATATGTACTTTCTGTATCATGTATATGCATTTAGCTACTCTTGAGCTTTCATGTGCATTGTATTACAAAATGATTACTCACATTTCATCACATTTTATGTATGTTTCCTTATAATTTCCATTAATGTAATATAGAGGTGGTTGGAGAAAAGGGGATAACTGTACTTATTTGTTTACTTACGGGAGCACATTCATCACTAGCATAGACACACTTTTTAAGACAACTGTTTGTGTCTCTATCAATTGGTGTAGGATCCATGTATAACACCGACAAATGATAACACCAGCTTTATTATGGTAGCTTATATCATCATATTGACTATACTATGTATTTCTAAACGATTAATAAACACAGTAAACTATAGTTAGTTAGGTTAATGAAATATACACAGAAACGTACTTCATAACATGATGGTGATGTCATATTCAGAACATCATGCATTGGAGGGGACCATAACATCTGGCCAGTAACATTATTTGCTACAGTCCCAAACCATTTTATCTACATACCCATGTAACAAGAGATTTTAAAAATAAATGGCTACTTGGTTGTAAGTGTCCTTTACATTGGGAGAAGGAGTGGCTCACTGAGTAAAGACACACACTGGCACTGATAGTGTGAAGCAGGGGAGTCTGGTTCAATTCCCGGTGTGGGCTCCTTGTGACCTTGGCCAAGTCACTTTATCTCCCTGTGCCTCATGCGGCAAAAAAACATTTGTACGTTCCACGGGCCAGGGACCTCAGGCTGAAACATGTGTCTGTAAATCGCTGCGTACAACTAGCAGCCCTATACATGAACATGCTCATATTATTATTATTATTGTTACATAGTTTCGACAGTCATACGTTCCATTACACAATAGAATACACAAATGTGTTAGCAGAGTGGGAATGGTTGTTATATATAAAACACACCATGTCATAAAATGTTAGTAGTCATTAAAGAACACTCAATAAAAATTCATGAAGCACTATTTTGCAACATCATTATGTTAATTAAGTGCTTATGCAATATAGGCATAAGGGTATCACATTTTTAATTGTTTGTTAATAAGCGCTGCAAGCAATATAAAATTAGTTCCATATGTAGTATAGTAGTCGGTGGCTCCTCCTCACAATCATCTCATATAAAGGTAGACTCTTCTGAAATCATACATTGATCCGATTGTATCTTCCCCGACATCTCTGAAATACAGCAAACACATGATGGTCAAATATGGCACCTTACTAGATATGCATCCGTGACAACGCGTTACGCAGCTCTATATGATTGTGTAGATACACACGTCAGTCACTTATATGTTAGAAGTAAAACTGTTCATCAGTATGTAATGTTTCTTTAAATTTGTAGCAGGCATAACTATGTATAAGAAGTGAACGTTGCCTGTATACTGAAAGATGTGCGCGCACATCTTTGTGTGCGCACGCACTTCACGCTTGGCTCCACTAACTGTTAGCGCATGCGCAAAACAAAGCGTACGTTGTGCGTTCAATACATGTTGAAAATACCAGTAAACATAACATCTTTATTTCAAATACAATGAAGACGAAACTACATTCGTTCTAAACGAGTACATCTGTATTCTTTTTAAACAGACGTGTTTGAACAGAAAGCACGGCCGATAACACAATGCGCAAATGCAATACGTGTGACGTCATGTTAAGCCAGCGTGAAACGCACGCTAACACTCCTCCCACTCAATTAACATTCGGCTAACGCCCAGGGTACGCCTACAAACACTGAGCCGCACGCATCACACACTGCAGTTACCGTTACTATAACAAAACATGACAGCCAATAGGCTTTGAGGCGCGCACGTCGCTTGGGGGCGGGACTTACATCACTAATCCTTTTTAAGGACGCCTTGGCCCATGACAAGGGTCCCACGTCATACGTGGTGGACCCGGTTTTCAATGTTGTAGATGTTGCATGATAACAAAACAGGTATGTGTTAGAGTAATGGAAAAATGTTGCTAATATGTTTAAAGGGATAGGAAAGTACGTATATTTATTCCGTCAGCAATGTGTACTACTCTTTCAGGTCCTACTATATTGTATTAGGAAACAATTTGTTTGTGATCGCTACATGTTATGCAGTCTGCAATGTTACGCTGTATCCACGCATTGAAAGTGAAAATGGTGGTTACAAAAAAAAAAAAAATTTAAACGCAGAGTCAACGCATAACGATTGTTATATTTACCATTCTTCTAGAATTAACTCTTCGCCTGGCTGCAACTGGTCGCTCCAGAAATGCAAGGCATTTTCATCCACGCTTAACCCAACCGCTGAATCCAGTATGGCACATATCTGCTCCAGGATGCGCTCATAGGAATCGCCACTGCTTTCTTCAAATAATTGGTCGGGAGGTAGGTTCATTTCTTCGGGTTCCCATTCCAATGCATTTTCAGCTGAAAGGCTTGGTACATAATCATAGTACTTTTGTTCTTGTACAATGTGGGTTTCAGGAATGGAGGCTGCAGATATTGCAGCACGTATCGATTCAAACGGATCAGTAGTAGCGGATACATTGCTATTGCCATTAGGAATAAATATGCCTTTCACGACAATATAAGTGCCGTCTTTCAGGAGAAATTGTTTTTCCGGGGCAATCTTCCATATATATATATATATCTATATACATATATATCTATATAGATATATATACATATTATTTTAACTATCTAAACTGGTATAGATGTATTTTATGAAAACATAGACTTCATGCTTCCTTGTGAAAACACAGTATTATAATAATACAGGCCTAATGTTTGTGAAATATACTTAATGTGAGCCTATAACAGTATGGGCCTTAAACAATTATTAATCACTTAATTCACTCATGTTTATCACCATTTAAATAGGTTTCATACAAGGCCTACTTACTGCCATCAATATGTTCTGTGTATAACTGGATTACATAAATATATTATTGGTTGTAACACTACAGCCCTTCTAAACTCAAAAAGGCCTTGTTTGATGGTAAATCAAAATTGCTCACAGGTGAATGTAATAGGCCCTCAAACATAGTAACCCTGTAATATTTAAACCTTTAAATAAATCTGAACAATATAAAAATCCCACTTTACATATAAGCCCTTAAATATTGTAATATACACACACATTTAAAGGTTGGTTTTAGAGACATATACATATGTATATTGTACTATATATATATGTATGTGTTTATGAGATATATATATATATATCTCTACATATACACACGTAGTTAAACTCTGTGGCGCAGACAGGGAGTTAACCAGACAGAAAGATACACAGTGAAATGTTGCAAAAAAACCAGACAAAAACATTTGCTGGTGTGTGTGTGTATATCTCATTATATGTCTGTGTAAGCACTATTTTCATAATGCCAACACTGTTTATTTCCTCACCCACATTGTTTTTTAATTAAAATTCGACACTTGTTTTGAGAAAGAACCTTAATGTGCCTTTCACAGTGAAATGGCAATCACAAACCACAAATGTCTGGCAATTATTTCTACACAATCGAATTGGTGTTTGGAAAAAGGAGTGAAAGATGTAACTTTTATGCTGACCTTGAATTGAAACCCACAAAATAGATAACATTGAAATAGTTTCACATTCTCAAGAGAGAACATAGATTTAATTCTGAACAGCCATCCACACAAAGGGTATAAAATTATGATTGCGGAGGCTATCATATCAACTGCAGAAAACAAAGCCAACGTGGGCCAGATCTATGATTTGATTAGAACAAAGTATCCTTATTACCAAGATCCTGGGCGGGCTGGAAATTTTAAATCCTCTGTAAGATTCACTTTATCAACTAATGCATGTTTTGAACGTGTGCAGGATAACCTACATGAAAGGTATGGTTTTTGGCAGATTGCACCGCAATTTAAAATCACCATGGAACACGGCACATATCTTCTGATAAATAGCATATTTATTCCTAATAACAATAGCAATGGATCCGCTACTACTGTTCCGTGTGAATCGATACCTGCTGCAATATCTTTACCCTCCATTCCTGAAACACACATTCTACAAGAACATAACTACTATGATTTTTTACGAAGCCTTTCTGCTGCAAATGCATTCGAATGGGTACCCGAAGAAATGAACGTACCTCCGGACCAATTGTTTGAAGAAGGCAGTGGCGATTCCTATGAGCGCCTCATGGAGATGTGTGTCTTACAGGATTCAGCGGTTGGGTCAACCATGGATGCAAATGCATTGTCTTTCTGGAGCGACCAGTTATAGGCAGACGAAGTGTTACTTCTACAAGAATGGTAAATATAACAATCGTTATGCGTTGATTCACCGTTAAAAGTTTTTTTTTTCTAACCACCATTTTTACTTTAAATGCGTGGATACAGCGTAACATTGCAGACTGCATACATGTAGCGATCACAAACACATTGTTTCCTATTACAATATAGTAGAACCAGAAAGATTAGTACACATTGCTCACGGAATAAATATACCTACTTTCCTATCTCTTAAAACATATAATAGCAACATGTTACCATAACTGTAACACACACCTGTTTGTTTATCATGCAACATCTAAAAAAAAAACGGGTCGGCCACGTATGACGTGGGACCCTTGTCATGTGCCAAGGCGTCCTTAAAAAGGATTACAGATGTAATGCCCGCCCCCAACTGACGTGCGCGCGTCAAAGGCTATTGGCTGTGTCGGTTTGTTATAGTTACGGTCACTGCACTGTGTCATGCGCGCGCGTCTGTGTTTGTGGGTGTGCACTGTGCGTTAGGCCAATGTTCATTCTGTGGGAGGACTGTTTGCGTGCACTTCACGCTGCCTTAACATGACGTCAGACGTATTGGATTCGATCATTGTGTGATCGGACGTTGTTTCAGTCCACACACATCTGTTTAAAAAGATTATAGAAGTACGCGTTTAGAACGAATGTAGTTTGGCCTTCATTGGATTTAAAATAAATATTATATGGTTCATGGTAGTTACAACATGTATTGAACGCACAATGTACGCATTGTTTAGCGCATGCGCTAACACTTTGTCGACCCAATCGTGAAGTGCGTGCGCACACTAAGATGTGCGCGCACATTATTATGTATACAGGCAACGTAAAGTTCATATACATAGTTATGCGTGCTACGAAATTAACAAAAGGATACATAATGATGTATACTTGTAAACTTGTACTTCTAACATATAAGTGACTGACGTGTGTATATACACAATCATATAGAGATGTGTAACGCGTTGTCACGGATACATATATATTAAGGTGCCATCTTTGACCATCATGTGTTTGCTGGATTTCAGAGATGTCAGGGAAGATTCAATCGGATCAATGTAGGATTTCTGAAGAGTCTAACGTTATATGAGATGATTGTGAGGAGGAGCCACCGACTACTATACTACATATGGAACTAATTTTATATTGCTTGCAGCGCTTATTAACAAACAATAAAAAATGTGATACCATTATGCCTATATTGCATAAGCACTTAATTAACATAATGATGTTGCTAAACAGTGCAGTTAGAAAATTTATTGAGTGTTCTTTAATTAGTACTAACATTAGTGTGTTTTATATATAATGGTGTGTTTTATATATAACAACCATTCCCACTCTGCAAACACATTTGTGTATTATATTGTGTAATGGAACGTATGACTGTCGAAACTATGTAAAGGACACTTACAACCAACTAGCCATTTCATGTTAAAAATCGCTTGTAACATGGGTATGTTGATAAAATGGTTTGGGACTGTTGCAAATAATGTTATTGGCAAGATGTTGTGGTCACCTACAATGCATGATGTTATGAATATTAGATCAACATCATGTAATCAAGTACGTTTATGTGTATATTTCATGTACCAAACTAACTATAGTTTACTGTGTTTATTAAACGTTCAACACATACATAGTACAGTCAATATGATGATATAAGCTACCATAATAAACCTGCTGTTATCATTTGTCGGTGTTATACATGCATCATACACAAATTGATACAGACATAAACAGTTGTCTTAAAAAGTGTACCTATGCAAATGTGCACGTGATTGACGTTTATATTTTGAGAATACTTGTTAATTATCATCATGATAATGATGAAGTGACGTCAATGACATTCCAAATATATTAACAACATTGTCATTGTGGGAAATTATTAATGCAAAATTACAGTAACATTTGTGACACAATTGGGTTTTTGTTTACCGTTTGACACTTGTTACATGTAGGTCACATCAACACACATGTGTGACTTATACATACACATGTGACAATGTTTAATTAATGTTGACAAATAATTTATAGCATTAATAATCACCTACATTGCAAAATATAAGATGTACAACGCATTGTTGTGATTACAGGCATTCATGCATGGAGTGTTATGATCACTCAATTGCATCCGTGATTAATGACCTCCCATAAGTAAAAAAATATCAACATTTATCCCCTTCTCTCCAACCACCTCTATATTACATTAATGGAATTTATAAGGGAACATACATTAAATGTGATGAAATGGGAGTAATCATTTTATAATACAATGCACATGAAACCTCAATAGTAGCTAAATGCATGTACATGATGCAGAAACTACATGTATGTAACATTTATCGTTTACCAATATGTTGGGTTTTTAGTTCAATTAATTATACGAATATTGAGGTAGGCACATCTTATGACAGATGTCAGTAAATATACATACCATGATCAGTCATACAGGAGATATACCTATAATACAATGGAACAATATATAAATTGCAAACATTGACATGCCATCTTCACTACCGTAAGCAACACAGCAAAGTGTGTATTTGGTGTTAAATGTGCAACACCATGTATATTTTATCACATTCAAAATGTAAACCAGCCTGGTGTACACATCATATGGATTTACATGTTACACTGCAACAATAACATTGTATGTAACCATACTGCAAGAATGAATGACTATGGCCATACTATGTGTATTGTGTTTGCATAAGGAACAACACAATGCTAAAATATTACTGATTTGTTACACCAGTTGTATTCACATACACACAACTAATTTACAATGGAAGAGGGATTATATAACCTGTGCAACAATAACATACCGGTGCCACATCCCTTTGTGCTCACAGCAGAGAAAAGAAAGGTGTGCAACCCATATTCATCTGTGTCCTAACAGAAGGTTATATAAAAAAAATTATTGTTAATATATTATAATTAATATATAAAAGTAGTACTAGGAACATATATGTTTGTACTTACAAGAAAAAAACGAATGTATGAGATTCTGGCGTGTCTGGCCACCACTGGCTGTTTGTTCATTTTCATCAGCGACATGGGTGGGATGCTCCTCTACCAAAGGCTCAGCTATGTCTGATTGTACATTGTGTCTGAGTGCCACATTGTGCAAAATGCAACAGGCAAGGATAATATCTGACACTTTTTGTGGCTTGTATTGAAGAGCCCCACCAGTTCTGTCCAGACACCTAAATCTGGTCTTGAGTAGGCCAAATGTCCTCTCTATAACAGATCTTGTAGATATATGGGCTGCATTGTACCTCTCCTCTGCTTCAGTTTGAGGGTTTAGCACCGGAGTCAAGAGCCACGGCCTAATTCTGTATCCTGAGTCACCTATAATCAATGGAGCACACATAAGCTTACATTAGTTATAAGATTCTACAATGAAAACATTCCTAAACAAAATGTGTTTTGTGTTACAACATCCAAATATGTACTCACCCAGCAGCCAACCATGTTCAAAATGTCCCTCTTCGAAAGCATGGAAGACTGAAGAGTTCCTCAGGATAGAGGAATCGTGACTGGAACCAGGGAATTTGGGTACCACATGCATTATCCTCATCGTGGCATCACATACCACCTGTACATTCAGTGAATGGTAGTGCTTACGATTGCGGTAAACATGCTCACTCTGACTAGGTGCAATCAAAGCAACATGTGTGCAATCGATTGCACCCAGCACACATGGTATCCCTGCTATGTTATAAAAGCCATTCCTGACTTCCAGCCACTCTGTCTCCTCTGTAGGAAAATGAATATAATTCCTAGCACGTCTATTGAGTGCATAGAGAAAATGGGTAAAGGCCCGCGAGAATGTAGATTGCGAGACCCCGCCCACTATGCCCACAGTTGTCTGGAATGACGCGGAAGCAAGATAATGTAATGAGCACAGCATTTTAACAAGCCCAGGGACTGCACGACCTCTGGCTGTCAAAAAATCTAAATCTCCCCTTATCTCTTCATAAAGAGATAAGATTGCTGCTGAACTCAAACGATAGTGACTTACTATCTCCTCCTCACTCATCCCATCTAACAGGGTTCTCTCCCTGTACACACGCGGACGAGGCACAACTTATCTCCTCTGTCTTCTCCTCTGATCTCCTGTCCCTCTACCTGTCCCTCGGCCTGTCCCTCTCCCTGTCCCTGTCGTATCCGCGTGCCTGTCCTTGTCACTGTCCCTGGCTCTGTCCCTCCCTTGCCCTATGTCATTCTCTTCATCAGCAAGCATGTCATGCAAAAGAATGTTCCGACGTCTCCTAAACAATCGCAACATTTTTAAATCAGTAGCTGTGAATGAGCAGGTAATGGGCGTCCTTTAAATAGGTATGTGATGATGTCAGGTGACATAGTAAAATGCAAGGTGTTACATTAACATATTAAAGTACTTGGCTCCCAAGCTGTCTCAATTTGATGTAAGAAGTCTTTTTTGTGTGTAATCAATAGGCAATCATGATATTTGACAATGATGTAACGTGAAGCTTTGTAGAAGCATTCATTGTAAATTATTAGTGTAATGTGTCATGCATGTAACACTTCTGATCGCAACACCCAGTCATGTAATTAGACCAAAAGCCTGAGATTGACGTAGAAAAAGTTTGCTGCAACATGTCTAATTAGCCATGTTAGTGTCACATGTGCACAACAAAGAATTCTCGTGTGCATATGCATACATTTATGTAATGAGGATAGTTGCTATTGAATCAGTTTGAAAGGTGTAACAATGAGTAAGTATTGTAGATGTGTGTATAAGTAGGCATGAAGTGGTTGTAATGCAACGTTTACAATGTAAACATACAATGTGATTGACTGTCCAATAACGGACGTCATGAAAAAATGGAGGACACCAAGTACATGTAAACATGAGAAGAAAGATGTACATGAACGTTTAAAGATGCATTACACATTACAAGCATTGTGTAATGTAAAGCAACATGAACATACGGTGTATGTGTTACATGTGTGACATGGGTAACATCATATAATAAATTGTCGCACAGTTCATTAACATGTTTGATATGAGGTGATGTTCTCCTTTAAGAGTTGAGTATAGGTTTTTCCCTTGACACATCATCACATGATGAGTAATGTGACACGCAAATGATGAAAACATCTAAAAGTACAATGTTATGCAAATAATAAACGTCAGGTGTGACACAATGCAGTGAATGCCCCCCACACTGTAATGCTAAACACATTTGTATTGTGAGTAATAGAACGTAAACAGTACTATAATGTTATTCGTCCCCGCTCCATTGAGTCCATTGATGTTCAAATGGGTTTTTTTTTCTAAGTGCCGTTCCGGCAGCCTTAGCGATCGTTCTCCCCTCCAACTTGCCAACTTTAGTTGGCGGGAGAAATTGGCCATGAAATCTCAATTTCTTAGTGCCGATCAGCCCCGATAAGCTGATTTTGCTACTTGAATACTGCCGGAAAAAAACAAGAAAGGTGTGTGTGCTGTGCACGCGCATAGAAGTGAAACTTCTTTGACTTTTGTCACAGAAATTGTATTTGTGTTGGTGATGTTTTAATTAAAAATCAAAATACAATTTCATTGACAAAACGCAAATAAATTTGACTTATAATGCGCGTGCTCGGCACACATCCCCTGTATTAGCTATTTGCACTAAGTGTGAATTCCTCATATGTGCGTGTGACTGACTGAGAGTGTGCGTGACTGAGAGTGTGCGTGACTGAGAGTGTGCGTGACTGAGAGTGTGCGTGACTGAGAGTGTGCGTGACTGAGAGTGTGCGTGACTGAGAGTGTGCGAGTGACGCTGAGAGTGTGCGCGTGGCGCTGAGAGTGCGCATGTGGCGCTGAGAGTGCGCGCGTGGCTGAGAGTGCGCGCGTGGCTGAGAGTGCGCGTGTGGCTGAGAGTGCGCACGCGGCTGAGAGTGCGCGCGCGGGACAGAGTGCGCGCGCGTGACAGAGTGCGCGCGCGTGGCAGAGTGCGCGCGTGGCTGAGAGTGCGCGCGTGGCTGAGAGTGCGCGCGTGGCTGAGAGTGCGCGCGTGGCTGAGAGTGCGCGCGCGTGACAGAGTGCGCGCGCGTGACAGAGTGCGCGCGCGTGACAGAGTGCGCGCACGTGGCTGAGTGCGCGCGTGGCTGCGAGTGCACGCGCGGCTGAGAGTGCGCGCGCGTGACAGAATGCGCGCGCGTGACTGTGTGTGACAGTGTGTGTCTGATTGCTCGTGTGTGTGACAGTGTGTGTCTGAGTGCTCGTGTGTGACAGTGTGTGTACCTCCCGCATGAAGCTCCTCTCCTAGGCGGCCGTGACCAGCAGGCGGCCGGACGGCTAGTCTGCACATCCCTCCGGAGCAGCCTCCTGAAGGGAGTCCACGGCTGCAGGGACCACAGGAGCCCCTCGGGCTCTACCCCACAGAAGCTGCCGCCCTGCAGGGATGGGGAGAGGCTCAGCTCCAGCTCCCCGCCCCGGTACCAGCCCAGGGAGGTGAAAGTCTCCCCGCCCTCACCAGTCACCTCCTGCCCGGAGCTCAGGCCTGAGACTGACCCGCAGCGGCTCATCCCACAGGCAGCGACCAGGGGAGGCCTGCAGGGACACGGGCATGCACCGGGAGGAGAGGAGAGGCCGCAGGAGATCAGGGCCTGGAGCAGTGTGGGCTGCAGTGTCCCTATGAGAGCCGTGGCGTCACCATGACTACCGCATGCGCGGCATGTCAGCGGGCGCGGGGAACAGCGCATGCGCGGCATGGCAGTGCACGTTTGGGGGGAATGGCAGCTGGGACCGGCGGCCGTTAGGAGCGGCACAGCGGCTGGCCGTGTGAGGAGAGCGGCGCCCTTTAGTCAGCGGGACACAGGGAAGCGGAGGTAGGGAAGAGGGAGGAGAGAGGCTGAGCAGCGGCTCCTCCTATCTCAGCCGGAGTACTTGCAGGGCTTCCGCCATCTTATTACACCCGCAGCACCGGAAGCTCTGCGGCTGCCATCTTGCTATACCCATGGCAGTGGCCGTTAGGAGCGGCGCCGGCGGCTATCGCCGCCGCCGCCGCATGTCACAGTAGATGCGGGGGGGGGAGGGGGGAGCCGTGACGTCACTTCCGTTTCACAATTGTCCCCCATCTCTCCCGTTTTACCCCATCAGAATAGGTGCCACTAAAGAAGTTTCACTTCAAAAGTGGCGATAAGTGCCGAAAAACGGCTTATTGGCAGTCGACTGGCCATAACACAATTATCGGATACGAAACGTGCCGAAATCAAGCACTTATCGGCGCTTACTGAATCTCAAACCCAATTTTGGCCATAAATTGGCGAAAAAAAGCTTATCGACACTTTCTGCATAGAGCCCTTAGTCGGTTTCCATCCTAGCAGCAGGATCTTTTGTATTTATTTAATCAGGCTTATATTTCAGTTTTTTTCTCACTTCTTGCTGATTGGCATTAGTGGTGCTTTTGGAAGTGCAGTACTGTTGTTAGGAGAAGAAGATAGCAGCAGAAACAGAAAGCCACGCAGGTATGTCATATGACATTTGAGCTGCCAACTTGGCAATAAGGTGCTCTTTGCAGGAAGACACATTTGTTTTAATTCATTGATTAAGCAGGGTTTCAAAAATGTACAGCTCAGATTTTAAAATGGGGGAAATGATGATCATTATAAGCACAGAAGAGAGGTTATGGACAAGGATAAGGTATCTATAACCTTTTTTGAAATGATTTTTTAATTGCCCTTCTGATTCTCCAGCTGCTTATCAGAACGTTTGAGTGGTATGACATGAAATAGACTAGCTCTGAACTCACTTGCTGCTATTGCAATGGTTTTAGTAGTCCACACAAAAGTGCAATGATTTTCCAGCATGTTGGAGTGAGAAAAGTGTCTTATTTCCTTTTCTCATTTGATGCTGTTTAGCTGCTGATGGCCAGTGCATTGTGAACTTGTGAGTAGAGCTCTACTTTGTACCTCTGTCCTAGAGGAGGCCTGCATTTTGAGGAATTTGTTTTATTTAGATCATAAAATAGCCAATATTATTGCACCAATTATCGTACCATAACGCGATCCTGCTGGTGGGAGTTTTAGCTGCTAGTTGCAAGATTGCACAATTTGACACATTACCACACGATAATGGGTGCACTTAATGTTGGTTACCTCTATACTTTTGTCGTTGCTGTTGCAATTTTCTACTTGCTGTGGATGAATGCCAAAATTGACCAGAGATTGTATGTGAAGCAGCCAGCATCTTCTGAACAGTCTAATTGATATTGTGTGAAAAAGAAGTGTGAATGTAAAAGTCCCCGATTCGTTGTACACAGAGAATGTTTGCTCCATTATCTTACATAATCAAACCATGCGTTCAGCCTTTCCCCAATTACTTTCTTCAGTTTAAAGAAGAAATTCCCCCTACTCTTTTTTTATCATTTGATTTTGTTTTGCCTCATTGGAATTGAGTAGTGTCGGGAAGCGAAACCCCACTCATTTCAGCTCCAGGAAACCCCCCATGTACCACTGGCTAACAAATACCAAGCTTAGGAAGCAGCAACATCCTCAGTTGTGACTTGCTGTGGGAGAGCCATTTAAATCTCCTTTACAAATCAGGTAGTAATGCTGGTAACTTCACCAGTAAATATCTCGGGAACCAGGTGGTCGCCTAATCTGAAAATGGAGCAGTTCAGCTCCAGTTCTCATGTAAAAAAAGAGGGGTTTAATTAAGGGGGATTGCTGCTTTAACCAAGATATTTATACCAGTGTCTTTCTTAGCAATAAACTAGCAATACATGGAGCAGCTTGCCTGTGAATTAAATCTTCCAGCTCCATGTACACACCTGGAATAGCTTTTCTGAGAGAAATTATGTCTGTATGAATTTGATAATGTGGGCACGTTGGCCCATATTTACTAAGCAGTCTTCTAGTGGAATACTGCTTAGTAAATATGTGCTACTATCCCCAGAAACCTGCAAAAGCCTACTGAATTAGTTGCAGGATCCAATCCAAAGTTACCATAGCAACTGTGGCTCTAGTGAACTGCTGTGCAACAGAGTCTGGAGTTTTGTTTCATTCTTCTTTTAAAGGACTGTATGACTAATTGTTTGTGACCAGTAGTGTTAGATTGGGAGAAGGGCTTAGAGTTTCTTGTTTCTATCTGAGGAACTCCGCTTTAGCAACAGCAGCACCTGGCAGTTCATGAGAATAGAGCAACAAGTAGGAGCATTCACGCATAAAATAGTTATACTGCCATGGATGCTGACAAAAAAAAGAGTGTAGGCAAATAGCAATGTTGTACTCAACCCAAAAAGTTATCTTCATTGCAGAAATCGATGTTTCAATCCCAAATCTTGAGACCGGTCTTGGAACTGAAATGTCGATCTTTACAATAAAGATAACTTTTTTAGTAAAGACAGTGTGAGTGCAACATTGGTATTTGTCTTGAATTTAGTCGAATACACAGGGGATGGTTTTGGTTGTTGATGTATTGGAGTTGCTAATGAAGATTTGCAATACCAATTCCCAAGTTACTGGACCGTCCCTTGACCTCTCTATCCCAGCTTATTTTTCCAATGCAAGCTACAGATTGCATGCAATTTGCTGACTGGGTTAAAGTACAACATGCTCTAATGGTGCGTTGTCCAAGACAGGAGAGTGCAATGAAGTTACTGGAAAGTGCAAGAAGAAACCAGAACATAGGGAACATAGAGATGTACTAGAAGTGTAGGAGTTGTGGGAATCAGGTTGTTAGGAGTGGTACTCACATATTCCCAAAAATCAAATGCTTATCCAAAACTGTGACAAATCCTAATGTTTGTTGTCTGGTGTCAGATGGACCATCCAGGAAAAGCAGAGAAAAGACAATAGTGCAGTCAGGTAAAACAATCTTTATATAAATGACACTCTGTAAAAAACACACTCACATGGTGTCCATTCTTTAAAACATAATCTTTAATATCTTTGGAAGCTCCCGATATGATGGAGTGCTCCACTCTAACCACCTCACAGTCTCTCAAACGCTGGCGCTGCTCTGCACTTCTGGCTCTGATGCCCGGATGTTCGCCAAAGGAAGCATACGCATCTCTTTCAGCTCCCTGGATGCAGTCAGATGAAGCTCTATACATTTCCCCACAACGAACGGCTTCTTCAGGACGGTTGTGTGTGTCTTTGATAGGACACAATCCCCTTTTTGTTCTCTGTGTGTGTGGGACAAGGAGCGCCATTTGTAAAACTTTGTTTCCACAACTTGCTCTAAACAAAACCAGGTGGACTTGTTTGTCCTGTGACTGAGCATTATTATGTATCACTTGGCAATGGCATGTGGTGACCGCTATTCATCGTCAACAGAATCATCAACACCCTCAACAGAAATATTATTAACTTCACTAAAAGCATCCACAATTGTTATTATTTCTTGTTCAGAATGAGATGAGGAAGAGTAGGAGTTGGATGCAAGCTGCTTCACAGTGTCAGAAATGTCACTGTTCAACGCTGACCTGTTGGACAGGTTTATTGCATGAAGGCTCAGGGACAGGATCAGCCTGTTCTTCCACTGACTCGAGGTCATCTTTCTATTTATCTTTCTGTCTTAGACTCTGATTCTTCAGATAAAATGGACTTGAGAGACATGAACTCAATATTATCACTTTTAGAGCCAGCGAAAGAAGAAGATAGTTGAGCTTGGACACTCGTTTGGGAACTGGGCACTTTATTAACTCATGTAAATACTCTTCCCTTGCTACTGCTACTTTTTTTCTGCCATGCTTGAAAGAGATATTTTACACCTATTAGACGGCCATGCCAATGTAATTGGTTATTTTTTAATTTTACTATCATCAATACTAGTACAGAGATGCTGCTGTTCAGATGACTGATCCAAATTGGGAGAAAGTGAAAACAACAAGTGATATGAGCCTTAGCTGCCCCACTACAGCCCTATGATGTAGGGAAAGTTAGGGACTGATATCAGTGGAGAACATGGGTGTTTCAAGAACACTGTCATACAATAAACAGTGATTCTGCTGTTACTGTCGTCTGCAAATGTTTTGTGACCTGTTTTTTTTTACTGGGGTTGATTGATTCTGCTGCCTCACTGCTGCCAATAAAGTATGTTCCCTAAAAAGCCACTATGGGCAATGCACATTAATGTAGTAACAAAAATAGAAATGATTAATTTGGTCAATTAACCCAGTGTAATTTATTTTGTGTTAAATTGGGCCATCTATCTCCTTTGAATACACAAACACACAGCACAGGACTGGTAAGCAATGAAACAGGACTGATTGCCTACTGAAGTTGACCATTAGTTGTTATACATGACGACACGCACTAATTATACCAAGGGAAATTGTTAGTTCCACCTACTGGTCATGCACACTACTCAAGAATTACCCTCTGAGGGCCAGAAAACTGTAACTGGATGGCTGGGATAGAATAAATTCAAAAAGAAATATGTCAGATGGTAAAGTCTTGTAAAGACTAGAGATTAGAGTTAGTTGACATCAGTGGACTTTACTGGGCACACACATACTACATAGGAGGACCAAACAATTACACAAGGGACTGACTAACAGACAAGTCAGATGCTGGTATATTCTTTGCCCACTGTAGTAAATAATATAACCCAGGCTAAATAAACAATGTTAACCCAACTGGAATTGATAGTAGAATTATAAACAGGGTTTGATATAAGTTTAATGGTATATAAATATATACATAGTTTTATATAATATAAATATATAGATGGAAACAGGTGACTATGTGCAGGGCTCTCAGCAAATTAATTAGTAGTACATTCGCATCGCCCTTGCAGCTCTCATGTAACAGGGTAAACCCACGTAAAACGCCTCGAAGGGGTAATCTTAAAAAGAAAACCACAAACAACTGCGCACATGGTGTAAGTATAAAAGTAAATTATGACAAAAGAAAAGACATAGTAGGGTCGTAGAGACTTGCATATGAGTTCAAATCTCTGGGTACCAGCAGCCATGTAATGCAGTTTAGATATCAACAAACACATTTGGAATAAGGGCATGCTTGAGTCCAACATGTATACAGACAGGATGTAACAGCCTCCACAGATTGCCGGCGTCCCCACAAGATGGACGCAAAAAACATGTGCCCTTGACGTGCTTCATACTGAACGAAGTTCCTCAGGGATTCACAGTATTATGCCCTAAGGTTCAATATATACCCAACTTTATTAATCAATTAACAAACACAACATATCCCATTGGAAAAAAAGGAAACTATTGGGGAGCGCTAAAGCATACAACTGATATTTAAATTATTGATTGTGAAATTAATATGACAAATGTGAATGTAGCCAGGTCCCCCTGCATGCCAAGCCTCCCTCACCTTCCTAGCGATCGCGGGGGCCGCCGAGCCAAGTGGTGGTCCCGTCGGCCGATCGGAAGGGTGGGGGCGGTCAGAGTCCTGCTCGGGGGTTGCCGGGGACGCGCGCGGCCGGTTGCCAGGGCCGCGATCGCGTAGTTAGGGTTCCTGGTGCTCCCGAAGCAGGGCGGCGCCGCCATCTTCCAAGTGTTGGCACATGCGCAGTACGTATCTAGGCGCAGTGAAGTTCACGCATGCGCAGAGCAAGCGCGCGAACGCTATCCTACCAGGGAAGGCTCTTGGAAGGGACTACAAGTCCCATGAGCCTCGGGAGCGGCCCCATGATGCCAGGGAGGCAATAGGGCTGCAGGAGCTCCCTGCTTGCAGGGAATTGATACTTTTCACGCGCTGAGCCACGTTAGTTCAGTGCAGGACCGGGAGAGCTAGGGGAAGGAGGTGAGTGCAGGGGTCAGTGACCCACTGCAATAGGCCAGAACACCCCTAGGCCCCAGATAGGTCCTGAACTCCCCCAGCTTGTGGTGCTTAGGGACTGGCCCTAAGTTAGGGACTATCCCATTAGTGTTAGTGGTAGATAGGGACATAGCGGACTCTGCGCTCCCTGAACGGAGGCTTGGGCTCAGGCCTGCACCCAGAGACAGAGACTATCTCCAGGGTGGGATCGCCCCTGGCGGACCCCGTGCGAGGAGATCTGGGATCAGAAAGAATCATCAAATGACTGATCCTTTGTGAAGTTGTTTGCTGGCCTGAGTGCAGGAGCGCTCGGCAGGTACCTTCATAAGTGCACAAACCTAACCTATTCACATAGTGGCAGTGCTGACCACGGGACAAAAGGGGGTAGGCTGTGGACATGGTGTGGGGATACACGGTGGTGGGCGGGTATATTCCTAGTGGAGTAAGAGACACTGTGAGGACTGAGTTACCTGGGGGAGATAACCCCTAGAGGGGGAGTGTTATTAGTGTACGTTATAAGAGTGTGTTATTGCCTGCATATATATGTTCTGCATTACAGTAAACTGGTTATATATATATTCCTGAGTACGTGGTTATTGTATATGTGGGTCCTGTGTAGACAAACTTCTATATATCCCTAGAACCCTACACAGGTGTAGGCGCTGAAACCAAGAACGACCCAGAGGATTCACCCCAGGCTCTCACTGGCGGAGGCTCAGACCTCGCGATTGGGTGGGGTGGAACACCCGTTACATTTGGAGGCGCTGCTGAGATCAGTAACTGAGGTGCCCTAATTAAATCACTATCAATAAAGAGCAGCAACATGGTGCTCCCCTCACACCATGGTGTGGTCCATTCGTGGGCCATCTCCGTCCTGGAGCCCCCTAGTTACAGTACGTCGTGGCTGTAGGGAACGTTCCAGCCTTAGTAGCAGAGACTGACATCCGGGACTCACTGAAGGAGCTCATAGGGTCAAATAAAGTATGGTACCGGAGCAGGGTGTTCGACACTAAATTTTATTTGCGCGCCATACTATTCACTGTGGGGCGGGACATATGTCAAGAGACGTCTCTGAACATTTTAGTAGCCCCCGAGGGCCCGCCAGAAGGCTACCCCCTTATATACTCGGACTTGCCAGTAATACGGGAAATGTTTTCACCAAGGGCCCCTCCGCAGGCTTCAGATGAACCATCTACCAGTACTTGGATCCCACTTGCACCAGTGTCAAGTACCCCAACCCGGGTTGACCGTCCCCAACCCAGAGTCTCCTTTACCCCAAGCTCCCTTATGGGAGAAACTAGTTGGGCTGACAGTCCGCCCTCTCCACCCGACACAGCCCCCCGCGAGGCAAAACCCCGGCCTATCGGAGAGAGGGTAACGAACGAAGGTTCCATAATGGGGGTGACGCTACCCCAATTCGTAGAAGCCTTCACCATGGCCTCCCAGTCTCAAGGCTACCGGAAACTTAAGGCCTTCTCGGGAGTACTTCCCATACCCCAGGGGGAGGAAGGAACAGACATTTGGAGGGAGAACGCAGTAAAAGTAGTAGAGGAATGGTCATGTACTGACACAGTAAAGCGACAGCGTATCATGGAATGTCTCAGGCCTCCCGCCTCTACTATTGTGACCATCCACAGGGACCAACACCCAGAGTTGACGGCGTTGGAAATGGTGGCGTTCCTGTTGGAAGCGTACGGACTAGCCGAAGACGAAGGAGCGATCTGGACGAAGTACTTCAATCTTTATCAGAAGGAGGGAGAGGACTTGTCGGCCTTTATTCACCGCCTGCAGGTAGTCTTGGGAATCCTACTCAATCGTAAACTGATTCTCGCCTCTGGGATGGATGAAGCGCTCCATAAGCAGTACTTGCGGCGATCAAGCCCCACTCACCCCATAGTCAATATGCTCTGCAGCAAAATAATGGACGGGGGTCCCTCTCCGTTCACCGAGTTGCTGCGCCAAGTGAAAATGCAGGAGGCACATGTTATGCTACACTCTACCGCTAAACCTAAGAGCCCCTCCGCCTCAAAAGGAAAGGGCTCTATGGAAAAGAAGGAAGAGTCTGCTGCCTCATCCAAGGGGTACAAGCCAAGACCCACCGACAGACCACCTTCCCCGTCCAAGGTTCGTCCGGAACGACGCGAGGTTGTGTGCTATAACTGCGGTAAGAAGGGCCACGTCATTCGTAACTGTCCGGAGAGAGAAGACCCTCCAGAAGAACACCCTCCCGATATGGGGAAATCAGCCCGATCAATGGTCTGCAGTGTACCAGTGGCAGAATCTGACCCAGAACTCCCTCATTCTGGAACCCAGGATGCCCCTTCTGACTCTGGCCCCAGTGATGACGTCTCACCCAGTGGAGCTTACAGTCAAGTGGGCCCCGTGGCCATCGTGCCCGTTGTACTGGAAGGGATCTACGCATCGGCCCTACTGGACACGGGGTCACAAGTGACCATAATATACCGCAAGTTCTATGATCAGCACATCCAACACTGCCCCCTGAGACCGGCCGAACACATGAAGGTTAGGGGATTAAGTAATGAAGATTACCCTATCGATGGGATTGTAAGGGTTCAACTGGAAATCCTCCAACTGAACATCGGCAAGAAACACCCCATGCATGTAGCGGCAATTGTATGCCCGGAGCCACAAGACCAGTGCAAGTACCCAATCATCTTGGGAACCAATGCTGATATAGTACAAGCTGTAATCAGAGCCTACTTGAAAGAGACCAACGAATTGCCGCTGGCCAATTCGCTTCTAGACCCCATCTTACGAGAAGAGTGCCACCGGGTATATGTCTTGGAGCGTCATGGGGACCTCTACAATCGTCAACGCGGACTGACGACCATATTACCAGGGGGAGTGCAAAAGATGGCCATCTGGTGTTGTTATCCCGAACGAGATGAGAGCGACCAGGTGTTCTCGCTGGAGAGTACGCCTGAAGAAGAAGAGGTTCAGAGAGTGTATAGGGTACTACCCGAAGTGAGGGAATGGATGGCTAAGATCCCTCTACGAACCCACGTGTATGTGCAGAATCTCTCTCCCTTTCCGATGGAATTTGATGCCGACCAGAAGTTGGGATGCATATATCCGGTCAGCCCGGTAGAAAACACGCCTCAGGTGAAGCGGCGGCCGTGGATGAGCGGTTAGTCGATCTGGACTTCAACTTCGGCGAGTCGACGCTGTCCACCGAGTGGAAAGAACGGCTGACCGCCCAGCTGCTTCAACGACAACATGTGTTCTCCACGAGTGAGATGGATGTGGGGTGCAGTCGCAGTGCCCAACATACCATTCGACTGAGTGATGCCACTCCGTTCCGGGAACGTTCTCGTCGCATCGCCCTGCGGGATGTGGACGATGTGAGGAACGCCATACAAGACATGGAAACCGCTGGGATTGTGACGGAGTCTCGGGGACCCTATGCGTCTCCAATAGTGGTGGTGCGGAAAAAGAACAGGTCCGTACGACTGTGTGTCGACTATCGAACTCTGAACAATCGTACGATACCGGATCAGTACAACCTTCCGCGCATTGAAGAGATCCTGAATGCGCTGAATGGAAGTCACAGGTTTAGCGTGCTCGACCTCCGATCCGGGTACTATCAGGTGCCTATGAATGCGGAAGATCAGGAGAAAACAGCTTTCGTCTGCCCCTTGGGATTCTACCAATTTACACGTATGCCCCAAGGTATATGTGGGGCGCCTGCTACCTTCAAACGTCTGATGGAGAAGACTATCGGAGACATGAGCCCGCGGGAGTGTCTTGTATACCTGGATGACATCATTGTCTTCGGAAGAACTCTAGAGGAGCATGAAGAACGGTTGCTTAAAGTGATAGACCGTCTGGGGAACGAAGGGTTGAAATTGTCCCTTGACAAGTGCCGGTTTTGCCATACCTCAGTGACCTACGTGGGACACATTGTGTCCGCCCAAGGGATCGCCACCGACCCCGCCAAGGTAGAAGCAGTCGTGAACTGGCCTCGTCCTGAGAATGTCACGGAGCTGCGATCCTTCCTGGGATTCTGTGGGTACTACCGTCGTTTCGTGGAAGGGTACTCTAGTAGGGCGAAACCTCTGAACAATCTGTTGAAGATATACCCCGAGGAAACCGGGAGGAAGGTTGTATCTGCTCGCCAACTGTTTGGTGATAAATGGACGTCTGAGTGTGAACAGGCCTTCTTGAAATTGAAGAAATGTCTGACCGAAGCGCCGGTGCTTGCATATGCTGATCCCGAACAGCCATATGTTCTGCATGTGGATGCCAGTCTCAATGGACTGGACGCCGTCCTGCACCAGAAGCACCCCGAGGGCCTTCGGCCTGTCGCCTACATCAGTCGCAGTCTGACCCCCAGTGAACAGAGGTACCCCGTCCACAAGTTGGAGTTTCTGGCTCTCAAGTGGGCTATCACCGAGAAGCTCCACGATTACCTGTACGGTGTTACCTTCGAGGTAAGGACGGATAACAATCCCCTCACATACGTCAATACCTCGGCCAAATTGGACGCTGCCGGACACCGCTGGCTGGCTGCCCTAAGCAACTACAGTTTCTCCATGGAGTATAAGCCGGGACCTTTGAATATAGGGGCTGACGCTCTATCCAGACGACCCGGGCTAAGTGCTATTCTAGATGATGAGGAATGGGAGGAACTCCCAGGACCCGGAGTGCGAGCTATGTGTAGCATGGCCGCCATCGTCGACGACCAAGTGGCCTTTTCAGAATTAAGAGTGGCCGATTCATTGGGATGCCGGTCGCAGGCTGTCCCGGCCGCCTACTGCGACCCAAAAGGGATGCACATCACGCATGACAAGGTGTTACGGTGGAAAGATCTGGTAGACTATCAAATACGAGATCCTGTTGTCAGTATCATCCGACAAGCCGTTGCAAGGAAGAATCCAGCCCTTCTGAAGCGTGCTCTGAATTACTTAGGGGCTTTGCTCATGCGGGAATGGGAGAAATTCGAAATAGACAATTGCTTACTCTATCGGGTGGTGCAATACCACAACCACCCGGATAGGCGACAACTAGTTCTCCCTAAGAACTTACAATACCTGGTGTTGAGGTTCCTACATGATGATCATGGACAAGGAGTGTACCTGTTCCGATTGAGGAGAGGCAATTCAGCGGGCACCACGAGGCAGGAAAAAACGTTGCAAAAGCTGGACTGTGCTGTATAACAATTCCTTTAATGAAGCATAGTTAAAAAGAGGGGGGAAAAAGCATACCCCTGCACCCTTTTCCCCCCCTCTTTTTAACTATGCTTCATTAAAGGAATTGTTATACAGCACAGTCCAGCTTTTGCAACGTTTTTTCCTGCCTCGTGGTGCCCGCTGAATTGCCTCTCCTCAACCGGAACAGGTACACTCCTTCTGCATATTACATCAGCCATGGAGCACACAGAACCGGCGTTCATATCATATGTGAGTACAATTGCTGCTTAATGAGAGCTACCCCAGGCACATAGGTCAATTCAGTTCAGGGAGACTGCAGAGGTCAAGGGGGGGGGGGGTTTAAAGACTCCCCACTTACAACTCTGCACATCTCTGCTACACCTTGTGCCATCTAGGGGGTTTCATGCATATAGCCTCAAGCATGCATTATCACACCAAGTGATCCGGTTCAAATGCAGTGAAAAACATTTATTTTCAAATAATTGTGGGTTTATATAAAGCTCTGCAACACTGGTTGATTGGGGCCATCCACCCCATATATTTTTTTCTTCCGATGATCATGGACATCTTGGGATAGAAAAGACCTTTGGGTTGGTCAGAGATGGCTTTTTCTGGCCCAAGATGCGAGAGGCAGTTGTACGTCACTGTCGCCACTGTACCAGGTGTATACAGCGCAAGACCCTGCCTACCCGAGCAGCCCCCATGGGCCATCTAAAAAGTTCTGGCCCCATGGACCTTGTGTGTATGGACTTTCTGTGCATTGAGCCTGATAGCCGGGGAATATGCAACGTGTTGGTCATCACGGACCATTACACCCGGTATGCCCAGGCCTTCCCCACGAAAGATCAGAAAGCCATCACAGTTGCAAAAATATTATGGGAGAAGTACTTTGTGTACTATGGTCTCCCCAACCGCCTTCACTCCGACCAAGGGCGGGACTTTGAGATCACTTTGATCAGAGAACTACTCAAAATGCTGAACATCACCAAGTCACGAACGACCCCGTATCACCCCGAAGGAGATGCACTGCCCGAGCGCTTTAATCGAACCTTACTGGACATGCTCGGAACACTACAGAGTGCCCAGAAAACTGAATGGAGTCGACACGTGGAGGCCCTGGTGCATGCGTACAATTGCACCAGGCACGAGTCAACGGGATTCTCCCCATACTTCCTCATGTTTGGGCGAGAGGCGAGACTGCCAGTGGACGTACGTCTTAGAGTCTCGACAGATGGGATACACAATGCTACCCATTTCAAATACGTGCAGAGACTTAAAGACAGTTTACAGCAGGCCTATCAACAAGCTGAGAAGGCTACAGCTAAGTTGAACGCT
Organism: Ascaphus truei; assembly: GCA_036426205.1. NCBI lineage: Eukaryota > Metazoa > Chordata > Amphibia > Anura > Ascaphidae > Ascaphus > Ascaphus truei. The sequence goes on from CM071570.1 coordinate 180,031,468, forward strand.
GGAAATAAAAGACGATACGACCATAAGGTCAAGTATCGGGAACTTCGTCCTGGAGATGCTGTGTTGTTTCGGAACTTGGGAGTCCCAGGAAAACACAAATTGGCCGACCGATGGAGAGACGGTGTATATGAGATAGAATCCCAGATGCCTGGCCTCCCGGTATATCGCATCAAAGACACCAATGGCCGGGTAAAGGTATGGCACCGTAACCATCTTCTCCCCATTCCCCAAGTGGAAGATGAGGACGCCGAAATGCTGGCCACACCGCTCAACGGTGAGTCAGACTCATCAGAGAGGGGTCAAGAGACTGTAGATAACGAGACCCACTCTGAAACTCTTGAAGACCCTATGGAAGGACCCTCTCAAAGGGAGTACTCCACCGAAGGGGCACCTCCCGGAGGAGCCACGGGTAAAGGGCCTCGTAGGCCAACGCCTACAAAGGTGGCACCCACAGGCCAGCCTTTGGATCCACAGAGCCCGTGTTTTGTGCCTAACAGAGACTGTTCAGAGACATTTCTCCCCTCAAGGGAAGAGGCTGAGCCTCAGGACGGTGCTTGTTACTCCCCAGAGGGAGTTGCTGAAGAACAGCTCCGCAGGAGCCAAAGAGTCAGGTACCCTCCAAATCGGGTAACCTATGATCAAATTGGGGCACCCCATTATGAGGCTCAGCAGTGGGCTCGCAGCAGGGTGCAGTCCGTCATTGTGATGTTCAGTGAAATGTGCAATCTGATTTAGAGCTGATAAGTGTAAGTTCACGTTTGATTGTTGCATTTTTATTATATAACGATGTGATGCCATTTTCATTATATAACTTCTGTACATAGTTATATTGAGTTGTGTCCCAAGCGAGGACGTTGGTTTTTTTTTTCCAGGGGGAGGATGTAGCCAGGTCCCCCTGCATGCCAAGCCTCCCTCGCCTTCCTAGTGATCGCGGGGGCCGCCGAGCCAAGTGGTGGTCCCGTCGGCCGATCGAAAGGGTGGGGGCGGTCAGAGTCCAGCTCAGGGGTTGCCGGGGACGCGCGCGGCCGGTTGCCAGGGCCGCGATCGCGTCGTTAGGGTTCCCGGTGCTCCCGAAGCAGGGCGGCGAGGGCGTCGCCATCTTCCAAGTGTTGGCGCATGCGCAGTACGGATCTAGGCGCAGAGGACCGGCAGTGAAGTTCGCGCATGCGCAGAGCAAGCGCGCAAACGCTATCCTACCAGGGAAGGCTCTTGGAAGGGACTACAAGTCCCATGAGCCTCGGGAGCGGCCCCATGACGCCAGGGAGGCAATAGGGCTGCAGGAGCTCCCTGCTTGCAGGGAATTGATACGCTGAGCCACGTTAGTTCAGTGCAGGACCGGGAGAGCTAGGGGAAGGAGGTGAGTGCAGGGGTCAGTGGCCCACTGCAATAGGCCAGAACACCCCTAGGCCCCAGATAGGTCCTGAACTCCCCCAGCTTGTGGTGCTTAGGGACTGGCCCTAAGTTAGGGACTATCCCATTAGTGTTAGTGGTAGATAGGGACACAGCGGATGCTGCGCTCCCTGAATGGAGGCTTGGGCTCATGCCTACACCCAGAGACAGAGACTATCTCCAGGGTGGGATCGCCCCTGGCGGACCCCGTGCGAGGAGATCTGGGATCAGAAAGAATCATCAAGCGACTGATCCTTTGCGAAGTTGTTTGCTGGCCCGAGTGCAGGAGCGCTCGGCAGGTACCTTCATAAGTGCACAAACCTATACCATTCTCACATTACCTATTCACATAGTGGCAGTGCTGACCACGGGACAAAAGGGGGTAGGCTGTGGACATGGTGTGGGGATACACGGTGGTGGGCGGGTATATTCCTAGTGGAGTAAGAGACACTGAGAGGACTGAGTTACCTGGGGGAGATAACCCCTAGAGGGGGAGTGTTATTAGTGTACGTTATAAGAGTGTGTTATTGCCAGCATATATATGTTCTGCGTTACAGTAAACTGGTTATATATATATATATTCCTGAGTACGTGGTTATTGTATATGTGGGTCCTGTGTAGACAAACTTCTATATATCCCTAGAACCCTACACAGGTGGAGGCGCTGAAACCAAGAACGACCCAGAGGATTCACCCCAGGCTCTCACTGGCAGAGGCTCAGACCTCCTGTGAGCCTGACAGGTATAACGCACCACACCTGGTAACATATAGGTTCCCCCTTACATTCATATATATATATATGCGATTGGGTGGGGTGGAACACCCGTTACATGAATATTAACTTGTGGAATAAAGTGAAAAAATTATTTCAACCATATAAAATTGTGGTGTTCTCTTTTTTAATTTCCTTTATAGCCAGCAAGATAACAGATTATTTCCTCCAGGGTTTCATAAAAAGAGAAAAAGGTAGTGTAGATTGTACAAATTGTATTTCTCTCAGAAAGATGTAAAGCTTCAATAGTTACATTCACATTTCAAATAATCTTTACAGGCAATGTACAGGGGTCTATAAGGGGTGATCATCGATGATCCTATGCAATCCCTGGTATTTAGTGTCTCTCTCCCCCGCCTCGTGTCCCAGGAGAGCGTCGGGGAGCGCCAGCTGACTCAGCCGGCGTTCACTTCCTGATAGTGACATCACGAGTCTCGCGTCTCGCGATGCTTGGGGCTGCAATGACTTGAACTGCTCTCCAGACTTCCGATTATCTTCCTCTTCGCTGTAACAGGTTTCTAGCTCACCAACTCAACGCGTTTCGCTCCATCCCTTAAATCAATTAATTGGTATAGCCCTGCCTTATCTCCTGGTGTGAGGCTGTTGCATCAGTTCTTTTCAGCTTGCAGCAATTGCTAGTGGTCTACCCAAAACTGCTCTCCCTGTGATAGCATTGTTTTTTCACCTTTCCCTAATTTATCCATCCCCAATGTATCTTTCCCTTCAGGGGAAGCTGTAAGCCCTATTGGCTGCTGTGGCATCACATGTGCTCCAGCCCCTGGGGCTGCTGGGAGTTCTAGTTCCCCATGGGCCTCTTTAGCATTGGGGCCGCGTACGCTATGTATACTGCGCATGTGTGACATTGTAATGGCCGCCGATACCGGTAACTGCGCATGCGTGACTGGGACGTCCCTGCAGTATGGAGCACCAGGTCTGCCACTTCTCACTCTTAGTAATGGCTGCCGCGTCGCTTCAGCTCATGTGCGAGCACATCCAAAATGGCGGCGCCCTGCAGAGGTAGCCACTGGCCATCCTGTCGCCACCCGCAACTACCCCCACCATGGCGAAGTTAAGTGAGGGGGAAACGGAGGACCGAGGAGCCAGAGGGGACCTGGCTACACCTGGAAGACTCCATTTGCATGAAGAAGGAGACAAGTTTATCTGTCTGTCAAATCTAACTGGGCCCCAGGGAGCCTAGTAATATATAATATAATTATGTAAGTATGAATATAATATATTATAGGCTAACTCCTCAATAGTCCCTTCAGTTCTGAAAGCTGATTTGCTGATTTCTGGGCATTATTTATCTAGTAATAACCCAGAATGCTGGACACCGTGACACATTTTGAATTCTAGCTAATCTGCTCTCACTTGTTGTACTGTAGGTGAGAGCAGCTCTCAAGCAGGGAAGGGGATATACTGTAATAACAGGCACCATTTAAACACTGACTCCTCCCCTCCCTGCCTGTGAGAGAGAGCTCCACACAGGAGAGATTGAGGAGAAAAGAGAGTTACTGTGTGTGTGTCAGAATAGAGTAGGGGCTGCAGTGTATGTGTGTGTATGGTTGGATTGCAGTAGGAGGAGGGAGAGGAGGCTGTAGTGTGTGTGAGGGGGGGAATGGAGAGCTGCTGTGTGTGCATGGTTATGTGTGTGTATAGAGCAGGGTTAGAGGCTGCAATGTGTGTGTGAATATGGAGAGCAGTAGTGTGTGCGTGCAGGGCCACTGACGGGGGAAATCTGGGACAACTGTCCTTGGACGGAAAGCTGTGGGGAGCCTTGCAGGCGCTAGAAGTTGTTGGCTGCCAGGCCCCAGCTCTCCCTCCACTGCGGCCAATCAGTTGGGCCCAACTTTTGAAGTTGCCCGGGAGGCTTCGCCACCAAGGTTAAAGGTGGGTTGTGTGTCTGAAGTGGGAAGGGGGGGAGGGTTTAATGAGTGGGAGGAGGGGTAGCGTGGTTAACGTGAAGAGAAGCATGGGGGGTTAATGAGGGGAATGGGGGGGTTAATGAGTTGAATGGGGGTGATTAATGAGTGTGAGGGGGCAAAGGGGGGTTAATGAGTGTGAGGAGAGGAATAGTGGTTAATAAATGATGAGGATTAGGGGGGGTTAATGAGGGGGAGGGGGGGATTGAGTGTGAGAAGGGGAATTGAGTAAGGAGGGGAGTGAGAGGGTGGTGTAAAAGTGGGAGCGTAGTGATTGAGTGGGAGGGGGAGCAATGTGGGTGTAAGAGAGGGAATGGGAAGAATGACGGGGGAAGAAATACATGGGGGAGAGAGGATTAGAGGTTTGAGTGTGAGATGGGGGAGAGAAATATAGGAGGGAGTGTGAGAAGGGGGAGAGAAATAGGGAGCTAGAAAGTGACGGTCTGTATGAGAAGGGGGAGGGTAAGATAAAGGGAGGTCTCAGAAGACAGCCAACATGGGGGGCCCCGGTGGAAACTCCAGAGCTTCAGTGTGTGTGAATGTATAGAGGGGGGCTGTAGTGTAGAGATAAACAGAGTAGGGGGAGCGAGGGATCAGTTGATACACACTATACAATATACAACGATAAAACATGCATACAGTAAACCCAGTGCGGTGGGGATGGGGCAAGAACTATTAAAATATAATATACAGCAATATATTATAAATACTTACACGGCCGTGTGTAAGTACAATCCAAAGAAGGTGTCTTTGTGATAGATACTGACCCCTCCACAGGTGAGTGCAGAGGGATCACAGTAAGTATCTATATATAAAAATATAAATACTCACACGGCCCAGTGTGAGTAAAGGTGCAGGGCAGATGTCTTTAGGGTCGAGTCAGCCTGTCCAGGGTAGTTGCGGACCAATCACATCTGGTTTTGCCCATGCAGGGCTATGGCTGATCTGCCCTCCTCTCTTGCTTATGATCCAGCAGGGTAACTCTCCGATTCAGCGGTGTAGAGGGATAAGTGAGGCACAGTCTTAGTGATATGTATTAAAAAGGTATTTATTCGGTATAAAAACAATGTTATCACACTCACATAAATAAAACAATATCCCCTGGCTCCTCCGTGTGGCGGAGTTTTATTTTGATATTATTTTATTTATCTGAGTGTGATAACATTGTTTTTATACCAAGTCAGTAAGGCCGACCGTGATTGGTAGTTTGGGTGCAGGAGACAGGTGTGGGAAGAATCCCTGATGACGCGGACCACGTTTGCGCACTGCACGCCGATGACGTTGCTGCGAGAGCAGAGTCTGTAGGTGGGACCGGAGGGAAGCATATTTACCTCCGCGCGGGATGCGCGCATGCCCATAGCATGGCGGCTGGTCACAGGAGGAGGAAGAAGAGCAACATGGTTGACGGGAGGAGCGGGGGACCCGATCACGAGTTGGGGTAAGCACCGGGTGCGCCGAGCGCGTCCTGACAACGCCATTGTGAAGGAACTTCTGCTGTCCAGGTATGAGATCACCCCAGAGACTTACCGGTTGCAGTTTCATGCCCTGGATAAGGCACCCGAGGACTCCCACGCAGATTTTGCTAGCCCACTTCACCAAACGATGGGTTGCCGGGTGTAAAGTGAGCTCTTTTCAGGGCTTATTGTACTTAGTTACAAAAGAGCAGTTTTTGCTAAAATTTGTCTTGTCTGGTGCCTTGATCTTGGTGATAAATTCTGGTGTTACGTGACAGTGGTCCAGCACTATTTTATCAGGCAATAGAGATGTTCTTTTTTTTACAAAGAGAACAATTTGGGATTTTTAAGTCACAAACTAGGTCTCCATTGGGTTTTAATGACTTCATTGATATAACTTCCTTTGTGTGATAATATATTTTGTCTGTTACTGTAGGTGTGCACATTGTTATTAAGGTTTATTGTTGATTTGCAAACCATTTGGGAATTTTAGCGTGGTGGTATTAATTCTGGTCTGGATACACTGCGGGACCCAAGTGCGCCCTTATCCCAAACTTGTTTGTTGACATCTAACAGGACGTTTGCAATATATGGCTGCTGTTACTCAGTGACTTTAACTGATATGCAAGTGACTACTATGTCTTTTCTTTTGTGATCAATTACTTTTATACTTACCCCTGGTGTGCTTGTTTTTCTTTTTGATATATACTGTATATACTGTATAATATATATATGAGTAAATTAGTATATATACACACACATTTATATGTCACACGCCTGTTTCTATACACCTGTTTTCCCTCTCACTGTCTCACAAGAATACTTGTTTTTGCAGTGTTGCTCTGGAAGCGGAAACAAGATTTTGCTATGTTTTTGCCTGGAGCCCAGTGTGCCAATGTGTGTAAATAGAAGGAATATAGGAACACACAAAGCCAATTCAGAGGTCAGTGTTCCAGATATAAATGCAGTTAGAAACAAAGCAGGATTTCTTCCCAAAGAAACAAATCAATAAACATACAAATACATTATTTTATTAAAATCTCTATGTCATGAAACATATGGATTTTCATAGCACAACCAGCACTATGGGGCGAATGAAACTCAAACAAGATGCTAGGTCAGTGATAGCTACAGACAAATAGAGTACAGAAAGATGCATAACACACAAGCTGGGGAAAATGTGAGACAGACAACATGGGGTATTGAGGAAGACAGACACAAAAAGAAAGTCAATGGAAGAGGAGATTAGACAGAAACACTGGTGAAGCAGACAGTAATATCAGAGAGAGAAAAGGTAATTGGATGTCACAATGGCAGGAAAGTCACAGGGACGCCATTTGAACAGAGAAAGTCAAATCAGAGCAGATATATAGATTTGACAAGGCAGCAAAGAGAGATGTCTACTGCACGTGTTGGTGATGATGACAAAAATAACAGAAAAGAGAAAGGTACTAAAAAGGGAAAGGCAAAGAGAAAAGCAAATGTCATAAAGTAGGTTATACTTACAACACTGCTACTAAAAAGGCATACTTGCACAACAATAGGAGATGAGATAAAACATGTTTGTAGTGTAGAGCTAAGTTATATCTCCAGCTAAGGTTCTATTTAATAAACATATTTTCACCAGCAAAATCTTTGAGATCACCTACAGTATAAAGAGGAGACTGGTTAATTCTAAACACACATTTCTATATATAGCTTTTGCCGTATGTATGTTTGAATTTGATAAAACCTCTTCATTAATTAATTTCCTCATGTCATTTAAATGAGTCCATAACAACAATAATTGTATAAAAACATCAATGAAAAGAGGTATCAAATGGGTGGACCATTCTATTGCACATTACTTTTCAGTGCAAAGTTAAAAAGTCTACTTCGCTGCTAGGATCGTTCATTTGTATAGTACATGTTGTACATTCAATTTCTCAGTAAGGCTTTAGTTAAAAATGCCAGATATAGCCCTTTGCGGATTTGTAGTACATTTTGCCAATGTAAGAATTAAAAAATACCACCACTATGTTAGATGAACATAAAAAAAATATTTTCATGAGCCATCTAATTTAATTTAATCTACAGATCTTCCTTTAGCCAAGAAAACCTGGCCACTTTCATAGTGCATTATCACTGACTGCTCTGTTAATTTATAGATCTAAAATGAATACACAAAATGAATGCAGGGTTTTTTTTTTTTTTTTAATGATCCTTTCTTATTTAAAATGTTTAATGCAGCAACACAGTAACATGTCAATTTGAAACAGACTACAGTATGTAAATGTTAGGACCAGTGGGCATCGCATTACACATTTTTGATGGCCTCGTAGTAAATCAACTAGTCAGATTGGTTCATTTACGACACACTAATTGCTCTTACCAATGACATACAGTAAGACATTGTAGGGATGTTTTTCCCCACATTACTTAATTAGAAAGAGTGGTTAGCACGTAGTCATCTAACACGTATTATGCCATGAAAGGCCCTATATAACACTTAAGTTGATGGCGAACATAACATGTGTGAAGGAGGACATGTGAGGAAGGACGCCTGTTATTAAGAAAGAACATTAAGAACACAATGTTAAAGATTTCTACATTTTCACCAGTGGATTATTCTAAGCAGGAGAGGACCATGGTCTTCTATCAACATTGAGAATGGGCTGTCAAGGGACATGAATGATTGAGGACTGCTGCAGGAGCTCGATCTCTATATTGGGCTGCTTTTCCTGATTGTATTTTTGGGGTCACGGTTTTCCTTTTCCTTTTTCTTCATTTGATCGTCAAATGGCGAAGAAAGGATTCTTTTTCTACATTAATGGATTTTTTGGGGAGAGGGGAGGTGTTTTTTGATTAACAAACTGGAGTAGTTCCAAGGAGGCATTGACCCTGAAGACTGTTGAGGACCTCAACATGGATGGGATACGTAGTCGGGTTTTTCTCATTAACCCATTGAGTGCCAGTGAAGATACTTGGGCCCCCTTTAAGAGGGCCTACATAGCATCACAAGTACTCAATCACTTTATGTATATTGATATTAATCCATATTGTGGGAATATTGGTATTTTGGGAAGATTTGATATATTATCATGTACCACTCTGTGTAATGAATACATATTATAGTCATGTGTACAAAGGGTTGATACATATGGAAACGGGTAGCCTATTGGGATATACAGTATATATGGTCACCAGGAGGAATGTCAGTCAACCTGCTGAAGAAGCTTAATGATGCAAACCGCCTTGAAGTTGGTGTAACAACCCGGTGTGAAATCGGACAGTGGGTGTGCATCTCAGAGGAGGTTACTGTGGCGTGGTGTTCGGGAAATTAACGTTTGAATCTGTATGTCCGGTTTTGGACAATTGCCTGGATTCACGCCTAGCTTGTGACGATGTTTGCACATGTGCTGGTTTTTGATATTTTATATGTGGGTTTTTAATTACTCTTTGCTATACAAACAATATATTTTTTACATATTTGCTTCCCCGTTGTGCTCTTTTCTTGTGTTTTCTATTCTTAATTTTGCCTATGTGTATAGAGGCCATTATATAGAGTTACATGGACAATATAGGCTTAACGCCAGCCTTGGGGTAGGTGATACAAATCGGCGATAGTTTTTGGTGGTAACTTGACTGCAGTTTAGTGAATATCATGTGAATACAGATGTACCAAGGCTTACTGTTTTCTGTGCCCTACTTTTCACTGTTCCAGTGAGGCTGCAATGCAGGAACAGTTCTCGCGGCACAGATGATTGTAAGGTGCCCAGGAGGATTAACTCTACGGGGTTCCAGGCTTCTGAATGGGACCCCGCAGCCTTAATCCCTTTGGATCACCTGCTGGGAGTGAATACCGGTACTCACAGTGTTACATGTCCTGTCCGGCCCCCATTGATGAAGTAGATGACCACATATGGCTATATAGCCTCTCATGATGTAGACACCTATATAAGGGCATCTACATCATCCAGGTGGAAGGAAATACAGCCCTGCACCTCTTACCTTCAGCACTGCTGGAAATGGGCTGCAGATGGAGAGATGGAGAGAAGTCTGCAGATGGGGACAGACACCGCTGCGCCGCTTATCTAAAAGGTGAGTATTGGTATTCTTTCCCAGCAGATGGCCCATCAAGCGAACGATTAATGCTGCAAGGGTGCCATCCAAAAGCATGGACCCCAACAGTGCTAATCCTTTCAGGCCGCAGATCTTGCTGTTCTTGGGGCCATGATCAGGCCACACGAACAGTAAGTCTTGCTACATCTGCAAGTAATTTAACTTGAATTACTGTACTTATTTGCATATGGTGCATTAAGAAGCCCCTCTTCTTTACTGCTGCCAAAAGGGGTGTGGTGAATAGGTCGATAACACAAATTGGCGTTTGACAATGATAACGCCAGTTTTTCCATTTATCAAACTTTAGTGAATCCAGGCCTTTTAGTTTGTACCCTGTATTGGGCATGAAGATCAATTCCTGAACTCTCACACCCTAAGTGGGTACTATTGATCTAATGTCATCAATAGTGCTGCCTACCCAGCCTTTTAGTGAAATACTGTAATTGTTTCACACAGAGGAATGCTGCAATACAACATGTCTGTGTTCAGCAGGTAAGTCATTAATAATTTCTAGCAGACATATTTGAGTAGATTTACAGTTCTAGCTGTAAAAGAGAGCAGCGACAATAATTCTATTCATTAGTGAAGGATCTTTGACATATTCTTCTAGTCTGTATTTTTCACTAACCTGATTGCTCGGATGACAGTTTTAAGAGCTGGGGTTAGATCTTCAACTGACACATCACAGTGACATCCTTTCTCATCATGTACTTCCTCCGTTCCAAAGTTGACGTCAGCTAAAAGATAAAATCAGACTCGATTAAAAAGATGCACATGGGAATTTCTGAACACCAGCCTTTTATGGTCTGTGCTGCAGCATATGAAAAAAAACACACAAAATTCTGTACTTTATACAACTGAAGTTGTATATTCCATCATTAAAGTGTTATTGGACTTCCTTTGCACATTTATTGAGAATGATTTGAGCTGATTTAAACACAGTTATGCAATTAAAACAGTAATTTATTACTTACAGTTAATGAAAAGTAAACATATTAAAAATAAAAACAACTTTTCAGGAATCCTGACCAAAATGAGTATGGAAAACATCATTGTAAAATGTGGTACTGTATGCCATACATGACCGATGCAGAAGGAACTTTATTTACTAATTCCATGAAATCTAATAGAAGTCTCTAACAACATAATACAAAAAAATAAAAGACATAAGAGAGAAATATTAAAATACTGACCAACTCCCTGATTTTTAGCTAAAAAGTTTCATTCTTTTTTTGCTGTCTCCCTAAAAACAATTGCTTTATTACAATGCAAGCTAATCGGAGTTCTGGAAATCTCCTACAGTTTTGTCCCAAATCTATGAAAGAAACTTTCAAATGTTGGCTTGTAGAATTTAAATATGTCTCTATTTTGCAAATTATCCACATTAAATAATTTCTCATACCTGGAGATGTTTAAAACACAGCTGAGACAGATTTTCAGTCTTTTTTTGCAAGCCAATCAAATCCAACAAATATACCACACCCTAAAAGTCTCTGAAGGAGCACGCTCCCACGTCAGTGAGGCGGCTCGCGCAGGTTGCCGCCATCGGAGCAGGTCAGTAAACGGCCGAATATGAGAGGAGGTACTGGGGCCGGTGCAGACACCGTACCACAGCTTTGGGGAGGAGCCTGCTTCCCGGCCGGACTCCTCAGTCTGCCGGTTCAAATCACCACTGTCACTCCGTTACTGTGGCGATATGTGGTGACGTTCACTGCCGATGTCGACGCCCTACTGACATTGGGAAACCGAGGGTGATGCCGGGAGTTGTAATTTCGTATGGTAATGTTATCTGTGTGATAGTAAAAACAGCGCACTGCTGCCTGCAACACGTGGGCTAAAGCAAGTTAGTGATGTCATCACAGCTCCCTCCAACTCATTTTATCCTGTCTGACCAGCTCCTTACTCACTGAACACACTGAATTAAAGATAATTAGCTTAATTTTAGTGATAGAGAAGGAGTAGAGAGGAGAAAAAAAGAAAGAAAGAAAAAGGAGGAGAGGGAAAACCAAAGAAAAAAAGTACGGTAAAACATTTTACAGTATACCCCAAAATGGAGTCCAAACTCCAAAAGTACACACCAAAACGTGTGCAAAAGTCATATACGATCAATGACAAGCTGGAGGCTGTAGAACGGGTAAAATAACTTTCTGGTAATTTAAATGCAACCTCAAGAGAGTTGGGTATTGATAGAAAAAGTTTACGTGAAAGTGCCAAAAGGAATCTGAACTGACAAATATGCCAGACAAGAAGAGGCACAGATTTGTTGGTGGTGGTCGAGGACCACAATACCCAAATTTGGAAACTGCACTATTACAGTGGGTAAGGGAACAACGTGCAAATAAACCGATTGTTAATTATCGTCGTTTACGCGAACAGGCTTTTGTAATTGCACAAGAACATGGTATCGAAACAGCAGAATTCAAGTGCTCTGATAAGTGGATAGCAAACTTTATGAAACGTAACAAGCTATCTGTGAGAAAGGTTACTCACATGGGTCAAGCAGACAATAAAACGCTAGAAGAAAAGGCACAAATTGCACGTGACTATTTAGACAGCATCCCTTCAGTAACAGCAGATTTGGACGCTGACCACATTTACAATATGGATGAGACACCTGTATATATTGACATGTTAAGCTCTTCAACCGTAGAGTTTGTTGGCACAAAAATGTGGATGCTAGCCACTGTGGTGCTACTAAAGCTCGCTTTACCGCTGTGTTATGTGTTAATGCTGCTGGCAGTGTGATAAAAACGATGATAATCCTTAAGGATTAAAAAATGTTTCGAAAGTTAAGGTACCAAAAAATATTTATTTAACGGTATCTAATAAGGGATCAATGACATATGAACTGATGCTTTTGTTGATTCAAAATGTGTTTGGACAGCGATCAACTCAATTATTCAATATAGAGAAATCTGAATTGCTCATGGATGAATGCTCAGCACACAAGAAGACCGAGTTGTTGTAGGCATTTCAGCGTACTGTAGGAAAACAGTTGTCAAACGTATCTCTCCTAAAACAACATGCTATCTACAGCCATTTGATGTAGCAATCAATGGTTCATTCAAGAAAGCACTTTGTGCTCAATGGGAAGATTGGTTTGGCAATGGCGAGAAGGAGTACACAAACAAAGGTTATCGCAAAAACCTTCTTACCAAAACATAGTGGACTTTGTGGCTCATGCTGTAGTCAGTCTCAACAAAGAAAGCATAAGTCGTGCTTTTGAATGCTGTGGAATAGCACCCCATGGGCAGACAGTGAAAGACGAACTGTTGAACACACGCTTAGTTGAGGTTTTGTCTGGCTTCAAAAACAAATGAAAGTGCAGACGAAGATGATGATGATGATGATGACGATGACGATGTAGAAAGTGAAATTTCTACCGGTAGCAGTACAGATGAAGATAGTTACATATAGTTACAGAGTAGATGAGATTGAAAAAAGACATAGGTCCATCAAGTTCAATCTATGCTAAATTTAGACAACAGATACTTTATCCTATATCTATACTTATTGATCCAGAGGAAGGCAAACAAAAATCCCATCAAGGGAAAAAATGTATTTCTTCCTGACTCCAAGAATTGACAATCGGATTAATCCCTGGATCAACATCCTTCCCATGTATACTTATTTGGTATATCCCTGTATACCTTTCCCATCTAAAAAGATGTCCAACCTTTTTTTGAACAAATCTATTGTATCTGCCATCACAGTCTCCATCGGTAATGAATTCCACATTTTAACTGCTCTTACTGTAAAGAACCCTTTCCTTTGTTGCTGGTGAAATTTCCTTTCCTCCAACCTTAAGGGATGGCCCCCAGTCCTTAGTACTGCCCGTGGGATGAATAGTTCCTTTGAAAGCTCCTTGTATTGTCCCCAAATATATTTGTATATAGTTATAATATCCCCTCTTAGACACCTCTTTTCTAATGTAAATAAATCTAATTTAGCTAGCCTCTCCTCATAAGTTAGATTGTCCATCCCCTTTATTAATTTGGTGGCTCTTCTCTGCACTCTCTCTAATTCCATAATGTCTTTTCTTAGGATTGGTGACCAAAATTGTACTCCATATTCATGGTGTGGTCTTACTAGTGCTTTGTAAAGGGGCATAATTATGTTTACTTCCCTTCCATCCATTGCCCGTTTGATGCAAGATAAGATCTTGTTTGCCTTTGCAGCTACTGCATGACATTGGGCACTATTGCTAAGCCTGCAGTCTACAAGCACTGCTAAATCCTTCTCCATCAAGGATTCCCCCAATATATCTCCATTTAATTTGTAAGTCACCTTTTTATTCTTGCATCCCAAATGCATAACCTTACATTTATCTGTATTAAACCTCATTTGCCATTTACCTGCCCAGGTTTCCAGTCTCTCCAAGTCCTTCTGAAGAGAAATTACATCCTGCTCTGATTTTATTACCTTACACAATTTAGTATCATCAGCAAAGATGGAGACTTTGCTCTCGATCCCAACCTCAAGGTCATTAATAAACAAGTTAAAAAGCAGGGGTCCCAGTACCGATCCCTGAGGTACTCCACTCGCGACTTTAGCCCACCCTGAAAAAGGTCCATTTATGACAACCCTCTGTTGTCTGTCATTTAACCAGTTTTCAATCCAGGTGCATATATTATTACTGAGTCCAATTTTCTTTATTTTGTACACCAACCTCTTGTGTGAAACCGTATTAAAAGCCTTTGCGAAATCTAAGTAGACCACATCAACTGCATTACCCTGGTCTAAATTCCTACTTACCTCCTCAAAGAAACAAATAAGGTTAGTTTGGCAAGATCTATCCTTCATAAGATATGCATGCATTGTTCAAAAGTGATGACGAATTGGAATTCAAAGGCTTTGAAAGCTCCTGAAGATGTTATGAGACAATGTACCATATGGACTATGGTACCGTATATACATTGGTTACTTGGTATTAAAAATTTTGAAATGTCAGTTTACTTATTTGATGTTACCGTAATTTAAAAAAAAGTTCCGATATGAGTTACATGAACATTTTACCAGACAGTATATGGACTATGGTATATACCGTATGTACCCGCACCTGGTTATATAAAATTTTTTGAAATGTCAGTTTGATTAAACTCCCGTTCCTTTTTTGACATTTCAAAAAAAAAAAATCTTCATGAGCTAGTAAATCATTTACTTACTACAAGAAAATAAAGCATACTCTTTTTATTTGTGATGGCTTAGCACTTTATAATCATTTGGAGGGGCTCTTAGCATCCTACAAAGTGATATAAGTGACCACCGTATTACAGCCCTGGGCTGTTATTCGGTCCAAGAATGAAAACCAAAAACCAGGTTTTTCCGCTTAACGGCTCTGGGCAGCTTTACGGAAAACCCCGGTACCTGTAGCTGAGGTGGGGGCCCGAGTCCTTTATGCCTAAATGGTATGCCACACGACGCTTGCGGTCAAACGGGAAACAAACACAATGCGTGTGTGATATAATGGATTTTATAGATATAATATAGATACTTGGGAACCTCGTGACCCGTAACAAAGGATCACCACAATCACAACAGCACATCAACATAACACTGCACTTAAACGCTGCATGGGTGTATGTCAGTGTCAGTGATGATACAGCCACCCAATCCTGGCTATACAGTATAGTCCTATGTGATGGTGCAGACACACCATTTGAGCTCTTTTAGAAGGCCTGTACTTCCCAAAATACTTTGGTATCAGTTTAACTGCAACCGTGGAGGTTTGCCCCCCAACAGCGATCGCTACTCCTTCTGGCTTTCCGACGATGATCTGCTGGGCCTCCCTGTAAGCTGTACTGCTCTAACTCCAGTCAATGTCTGCTCTCTCTTCGCGGGACACAGACTGACCCCGGGTCACAGTCGATCGAGCCTGAACGCATCCAGGCTCGTGCAGATCTGACTCCACGTGTCCTGCCAACCCCTCTTAAAAACTCCTCTCCCCTAAATTCTGCTTTTCCACATCCTTAATCATTGGTTGAGTCTTTGTCCATCATCTCACATGTTCATGGCATACTGGAGATTAACCTGAAAGGGGACAGTGTGAGTGTGTTGATTGCATCACACAGGGGGTTGCAAGAGTTATGAACACTTTTGAAGGGGCAGTTACATACAGTACAGAGGGCACACAATAAATTAAACAATGCACCAATGTTATTGGCTTCCTTATAATTATTAAGTCTTCCTTAATTATTTTTTTCATTTTTCTCTCTCTTTATTTGTTTGCCAGTGGTAGCAGCATAATTAGTTTACACAAAACAAAGAAAAAATGTAGATTGACAATTTGCCTGTATGTACAAGTGTTACAAACAGTCTTTTTATGGGAAAAAAAATCAGGTTAACATTGCAAAGTTTAATTAAAAGAATGTTTTAATGATCTTTTTAATGATAAAGTTTTTTCTTGTACAGCACTGACTGTACACCGTGCTGTACTTAGAATTTTTAAGGCAGAAATCCCTGTTCCGTAGAGCTTACAATCTATTTCTTGGTGCCAGAGGCACGAGGAGATAAAGTGACTTACCCAAGGTCAAAGCTGACACCGGGAATTTTACCAGGCTCCTCTGAGTTAAACTCAGTACCATTGTTTACAGAGTCATTGCCTTTACTCACTGAGCCACACCTTCAGTGGCTGACATTCGCCTATATTTAACCATGCCATTAGTTCACTTTTTGTCAAGAGCGGGATATATAGTGTAAAAGCATTGGCAATAAATGTAAAATGTCCAAGTGATAGATGATTTATTCCCACTTATTGTATGTGCTTTCAGGTAGCAGGTAGCAACACATGTTATTGAGGTCAGAGGGAACTTGTTAACATAAACCATATGCATTGTTTATGTACTGTATGTATATAGCCTGTTTAGTACCATGAAGAACATACTGTAAACAGTTTTTATATTAGTATATACTACCCCATAATCCACAGGGACTAAATGCATTATAGAGCTCTTGTAGTGCCAACATTTATAGAATAGTCTAGCAATATTTATTAAAAGTATTAATTCAATAATTTGTGCTTTATTGCAGACTCTGGCAATAAACTGCGTCGATTTCCCCGAGATGAAAAGTACATACGTAGCACAATTAACATAGCTTTGCAAGGTGACCTTGTTAGAAAGGTAGAAGTACCGGTACTATGAAATAAACTTTCAAAAGCCTCTTTACCCCTTGCTGCCAATGCTTTGCAATGCCTTGCCAGACTTTCCCATGGAAAAGGGGTTAAAAAAACTTTCCACCTATGAATGTAGTAATTAGTGCTGTGTGAGGACACAATAAACGCAGGGCAAAAGATATACCAGGACTATATTTTATATGCCATGGACAATTTATGTCTCCCTTTGGCATCTGGGTTTTACCAGTGTTTCCTTTTTCAGTAATGTTTTCTAATGTTTCTTGACAACACACTTTGAAGCAGTGGGACTATCACACCAGGCTAATCTTCCTCGTAGTGGTGTTGTTTTCATAGTACTTCAGATACTATCTGCTTGCCAATCCAAATAATGTTCTCTCTCTCTTTCGCTTTTCTTTATGGGAGTTGGCAAGGTCTAAAAGTAATCCTATATGTATGCAATCGTAGAGTCTAACCAATATAAAAAAACTCTAAGGACTCAGAACAATGAATAGTCAGACAGTTAGCAGTGGGTTTTTATACTTCATTGACATGTGGCAGCCGTGCACTACCTTAAATCGTGCTATAAAATTCTATTGACTGTCACAATACAGAAATTGAACCATTCCACCAACCCAGGGGACAGCAGGTAATAAAATCGTTATGTAAATTATTGAAAATCTTCCCGAGATAGATGACACTATTATTCCATCTATACTTCAGCGCCTAAACAAAACATAAGGCATTTCTTTGGAAAACTGGTGATGTTAGAGCACCAACGCGCCAAGGAAAAAGGCATACGGATATGAAAGGAAAGAGCAGTGCTGCAATCCACCCTGCAACATGAGAAAAGTAGAAGAGATCGCAGAACGAAACAATTCTATTTAAAACTATGTAATAAATCCCTCAAAAATAGTAGGACAGAGCTGCAAAGGGACCTGTCTGATGACTTGTCAGGAACCAAACAAAAACACACAGTCATGTTAAGTTGATGAGTGTACTGTAAGAGAGAGCTGCAAAACATTGCTTTGTCTTTGCATTTCAGGTCCTTCTGGTACTCAAGAAGTTAATTAGAAATATACTTAATTTTTATGTGATGCTCTTGGCTTTGGACCTTTATCAAGACAAATTGCAGAGTGCATCTTAACCAAATTAAATGCAGAACTCCATGGGACACCACATGGCGCATAAAATGAAAGTATACCAGTAATTAACACATACAGTACTCACATGCCTATTCCTTCTTCGTTCTTCTCTAGAATCTACCAGTTTTTACATTGGATTTACAGATCACCTGCGGAGGTTAAACTTGCCTCTGTGAGTGCAGTATTCTTCTATACGGTTGCATGTAGTAGAATACATTTTTTTTGTCTTAGATTAGTTGGAGTTGGATTATTGGAATTTGCAGAGACAAATGTTACATACTTGGCCACTTAGATTTCTGTGACCTGAATAATGGTACTATTATGTAGTCCAAGAATTTAAAGGCACTACACCTTTAAAAAATCCAAAAATATTTCTCCCGGTGTTCCCTGAGATACATACGTCTAAAGTGGATGCAAGTACCTCTTATCTGTTTCAAGGTACCGTGTTACGTGGGCCAATAGGAAGCCGCAAGAGATAATGTGGCGGCTTTTTATTGGCTTAAGACATTTTCCGTTTCCAGACGGGGCTGCTTCTGGCAGCCCCTTTGAGGGAATATCTTGGGAAATAGGGGGACCACAGAGCTGAAATTAACGTGGAACCCACATCGTAAAACAAAAAACCCCAAACAGATAAAATGGATGACGTTTCGGGCACTCAAGACCTTTGTCAAACTTGTGACCGAAACGTTTCTCATTCTATCTGTTTGTTATATTGATGAAATTCATTGTTATTTTTTCTACTACTAAGCGAGTGCTATGGACTTTGTTCTATTGCTCTTAATGTCCTGGAGCTGGACGATGATCCTGGCCCTACCTCGTTCACCCTACTGGAAGCTAGGTAGGATTATATCACAAACTGCCTTTTTATCTTGCACTTTTGTGAGTGTTTTTAATCCCCTTGTCCTCTCTTTTTATTGATTAAATGTACTGTTTTGCACTATGGGACGTGCGCTCTGTTCTTCTCTTTCTATAGTTCCCTGCTGGAATTGGTTATTCTTTCTGAGATCCCTGAACATCATTTTGTTTTATATCTGAACTTCTATTGGACTTGTACTAAGGGTTGGACTTTCTTCTATTTTTTGTCCCTTTTTTTCCTTGTTTGATATATGTTATCATTGTTTATTGGCACGTTTTTATTTTTTCAATTTTTATCACTTTTTTTCACATTCATGGGTTTTTTATATTGCTAGATATTGTTAATTTTATTTTAATTTTCATTAATATTATACACAATATTTGCACTATTATCTATTACTTTGTCTTACGAGTGGCGCTACTGAAATTTTTCTTTATATATATATGTATGTAAGCTGATCTGCGTGACTGGTTGATTTCAAGTGCTGGCTGTATTGTGTGCAGTTACAACTAGAAGGAAAGGGAAATGTTGTTTATACTCGTGTATACTAGCAGGGGTGGCTGAATTTGGGGATTGTGCAGTGGGTTAATTTATTTTCAAAGTGTGAGGTAATTAAAAGCCTGTAGGAGAGAAGAGGAAAGAAAAAGTTTTTTTTTAAATTTTCTCCTGCCTGAGCCAGCAGTGCGTGTGATTAGTTCATTTCTAACCTAACACACCTGGTGGCTGTCCTTATTTAAACAGGGGTTGCTCACGAATCCTGAGCTTGCGTGTGCTGATCTGCGTGACTGGTTAATTTCAAGTGCTGATTGTATTAAGTGTGCAGTTAGAACTAGAAGCAGTTTAAACAAGGAAGGAGTTAAACAAGGTATAGTATATTGAAGTACAGTTTATTGTTAGTACTTACAAACGTCATAGTTGCTAGAATGAGCAGGATTGAAAAGGCCACTCAATGCACATCTTGCCACATGTATGTGCACTTGAAGCAGCTGTTCCAAGGGGCATACTGCTGTGAGAAGTGTGAGTGGGTGGTCTCTTTAGTGTCAGAGATTGCTGATCTGAAGAGGACATAGAGGAAGGAACAGAGGGCACAGCGGATGCTGCAAATTTCATTTATTGAGCCAACACGTGTGTTGGCTCAATAAAGAGTTTGAATTTGCAGAATCCGCTGTGCCTTGTTCCTTCCTCTATGTACTCAGGACTGCCGGCAGGCTTTCGTTCTAACATTGGAGCACGGTAATTGTATCATTTTCTCTTTTTTAAGGTGTGCAGCACTCCTCTCTATTATCTGATCTGAAGAGGAAACATGCAATATTGAGGGACATTGACAATCTTGAAAGGGGTTTAGTGCTCACTGAGCAGGCCCTTGCTTCGACGAATGGTGCACATGGTGGCACTGTTAGTGAGGAGCAGGTAGGTAGCTGGGTAACAGTTAGAAGGGGAAGCAGGGGCAATAGGGAGAGGCAGGCCAGTTCTGAGCTGCCGTGTTGAGTGAAGATATTGGGAGTGTCAGGGCAGAAATGGCAAGGCTAGGGGAGACTGATTCCTCTAGCAGTCAGGGGAATAGTTCTTCCAGCACAGAAGGGACTCAGGATGCTCAGATACAAAGAAAGATTGTGGTGGTAAGGGACTCCATTATTAGGAAGGTAGATAGGGCAATCTGTTGCCGTGACCGCATGAAACGAACAGTTTGTTGTCTCCCGGGTGCTCGGGTTTGGCACATTGTGGATCGGGTAGACAGATTGTTAGGAGGGGCTGGGATTGACCCGGCGGTCTTGGTACATGTTGCCACCAATGAAAAAGTTAGAGAAAGATGGAGGGTCCTAAAAAAATATTTCAGGAATCTAGGTCAAAAGCTTAAAGCAAGGACCTCCAAGGTAGTATTTTCTGAAATACTACCAGTGTCATGAGCTACCCCAGGGAGACAGTCAGATATTAGGGAGGTTAATGCATGGCTAAGAAAGTGGTGTGTAGGAAGGAGGGTTTTGGGTTTTTAGAGCACTGGGACTCCTTTTCTGAGAGGTGCCATCTTTATTCTAGGGACGGATTGCACCTCAATGAAGAGGGATCTTCTGTGCTAGGGGGGAGAATGTTAAAAAGGTTGGAGAAGATTTTAAACTAATGTAACACGGTTCCCCCCACCCCCCAATCTCACTTAGGGACCAGTGCTGGGGGATAGGCGTATTACCAGGTGTGTGTGGTGCTATACCTGTAGGCTGCAGGAGTACTGAGTTGTCTGCTAGTTGGTAATTGGACAGGAACAGGACAGGCTCCTGGGTTCTTCGTCTTGGTTGGTCTCCGCGCCTCCAGCTGCGATGGAATCCACGGGGCGTGGGTGTCAGCCCCCATCACAGCACTCCTAAAACCCTCTTGCCCAGGAACTGACACCAGAGGCCGAGGTATCGTTGAACTGTATTTATTGGGGTGCTTGCTGCAGCAGCTCTTCATTGCAGCATATCATGTTCTCCAAAAGTCCCAGGAACTCTGGATGGTGCATGCCCTGGAGTAGGGGCTCAATCTTGGTGGTCTCTAGGCCAGCCGGCCTAGAGTGAGCATGCTTTCCCCACATTGGGGAAGACTGACAGCTCCGTCCTCACTCCTTGAAGAGCTGAGGGAAAGACCTACTAACTTTTAGCTACTCCCCTAGAAAACTCTGGAAGGGGCGGGCTCATGGACTGTACCCACTTACAAGGGGGCTGAACACAGGCCATGAATTACCACCTACCTTCCTTCACTTTCAAGGGAAGTAGGGGGGTCACTGGCCCACAGATTATCCTGCTAATGCCTGGAAGATAACAGGACTTACATAGTAGATACACTATGTGGGGAGAAACAGGTACTATGGAACATACCATATTATACTAGGATGGAGGGGGGAGGGGAATGAAACAGATAATGAACTGAATAGATGAGGAAACAAGGTGTTATGGAGGTAGATTGGTGGCAAGTACGAGTTTGACAAGCAGCGAGACACTCATAGTAAATACAGATAATACTAGGACACGTATAAAGACTAAACCAAGTTGGCGCAGAAAGGAAGGAGAAGATAAGATAATAGTACAGGCTGAAAACAAACTTAAATGCATGCTTGCTAATGTAAGAAGCCTGACACATAAAATGGGGGAGCTTGAATTAATAGCTACAAGGGAGCAGTATGATATCATAGGCATTACTGAAACATGGTGGGATGAAACTCATGACTGGGCAGTTAATTTAGAGGGTTATTCCCTTTTATCGTAAGGATCGACAAAAAAGAAGAGGAGGTGGAGTATGCTTATATATTAACCCGGATCAAAAACCTATTATAAGGGAAGATGTTTATGAAGGGAATGATGAACATGTAGAGATCTTGTGGATAGAAATTAGCAGTGGAGGTTAAAGTATAAAGAAAATATTTGTAGGGATATGCTATAAACCACCAAATATCAGTGAGATTGAGGAAGCTAAAATACTTTTTGCAAATGGAGAAGGCATCAAAACTAGGTCATGTTTGCATAATGGGGGATTTTAATTATCCAGACATAGATTGAGGCAATGAGATTAGCATTACAGCAAAAGGAAACAGGTTTTTGAGGGTGCTTAAAGATAATTATATGACCCAAATTATTGAGGAACCAACCAGGAGAGGGGCAGTTCTGTATTTGGTCATATCAAACAATGTAGAAGTAATAACAAATATTCAAGTCCTGGAACATTTGGGTAACAGTGATCATAACATGGTCTCATTTGAAATAAATTATCAAAAAACAGATTACTTGGGTTCAACAAAGACTTTAAACTTTAGAAAGGCAGATTTTAATAAACTGAGGTCTAATCTAGTAGTAACACAATGGGATGATGTTTTTACAGCGAAAAATGTAGAAGATAAATGGGCAGTCTTTAAAACATTGTTAGAAAAGCACACTTATCAGTGTATACCCTTGGGTAATAAGTATAAAAGAAATAAGTCAAAACCAATGTGGCTAAATAAACAGGTAGGGGGTGAAATGGAAAAGAAGAGGCAGGCGTTTAGATTCTTTAAGTCAGAAGGGACGGAGGCATCGTATCAGATTTATAAGGAATGTAATAAAAATTGCAAAAGGGCAATCAAATTAGCAAAAATGGATAATGAAAAAAGGATTGCAATAGAAAGTAAGATCAACCCTAAAAAGTTCTTTTAGTACCTTAATAACAAAAAAATGAGGAAAGAAAATATAGGACCCTTTCAGTGTGAGATGGGCAGGCAGATTATTGGAGATAAGGAAAAAGCAGAGGTAGTAAACAAATACTTTGCCTCTGTGTTTACCAGGGAAGAATCAATTTCAATTAGGGTGCTGCAGGAGGAAGCCACAACCTCCATATTAATGTAACGGACGTGCTCGCCACAAACTGGGACCGGACCGCGTGGCTGAGGTGGGGATGTGAATACACCGACCTTAGACCATGAAGCCGGTTCTGGATTGCGCAGTTCGTAGTCATTCGTAGCAGAGTCAGGGTTGGAGAGGCCAGGGTAATCCTTTGACACGCCAGGGTCAGGGTTGGAGACGGTAGAGTAATCGATGTCCAGGCTGGAGTTTGGCAACAGGAAGTCAGGAGTACACCGCTTCAGCATAGCAGCTGAAACGTGGGAATGGCCTCTGCGCGAAGAGCGGGAGTGGCCCATGATAAGGTCTCTGCAAGGGAAGAATGCAGGTCTCAGGAACAAGGAAAGGCTGGCACTGGAGGACCGGTGCTTCAGCACAGGAACCAGATAGCAGACCTCTGTCTGGGGTGAATGCAGAAGGTCTCTGGAACAAGGTAAAGCTGGTACTGAGGGGCCAGCACTTCAGGACAGGAACCAGGAAGCAGACCTCTGCCTGGGGTGCAGCAGGTCTCCGTAACAAGGCAAGACTAGCACTGGAGATCCAGTGCTTCAGTACAGGAACCAAAATGCAGACCTCTGCCTGGGGTGAATGCAGGAGGTCTCCTGAACAAAGCAATGCTAAGGCAAAGTAGCTTGTGGCAAACACAGTTACATCCTAGTCTATCTAGGGTTATGCTCAGCAATGGGTCAGAGGGAGAGACCAGTATAAGAAGGGCAGTTAGCCAATCCCAAGACAGGGGTATGTGGGAATTCCTCCAATGCCAGAGCAGAGAGACAGAGTTGCAGTGATTGCAAGCACAGATGATAGTGCTTGCAAAACCAAGGGAAGGTCTGTTCAGAGCGCTCACCAAGTCTGCAAGAGTGAGCTCCAGCCAAAACTAGGAACGGATTCCTTACAATTAATGAACAATTGATTAACTGAGGAAGAAGTTCATAGACAGCTTGAAAAAAAATAAAGTAAATAAGGCCCCTTGCCCGATGGCATACATCCAAGAGTTCTTAAGGAGTTAAGTTCAGTAATAGCCAAACTATTACATTTAATATTCAAGGACTCCATTCACACAGGCTCAGTACCACAAGATTGGCGTAAAGCAGATGTGGTGCCTATATTTAAAAAGGGAGCTAAATCACAACCAGGGAATTACAGACCTGTAAGCATGACTTCAATAGTGGGGAAACTACTTGAAGGTTTAATACAGGATAATATTCAGGAATACATACTGGAATACAAAATTATTAGTAATAGTCAGCATGGATTTATGAAGAATAGATCATGCCAAACTAACCTTGTTTCTTTAAGGAGGTAATTAAGAAGGAATTTAGACCAGGGTAATGCAGGTTAGTGTACAAAATAAAGCAAATTGGACTCAGTAAAAATATATGCACCTGGATTGAAAACTGGTTGAAGGACAGACAACAGAGGGTTGTCATAAATGGAACTTTTTCCGTTTGGGCTAGGGTTGTGAGTGGAGTACCTCAGGGACCGGTACTGGGACCACTACTTTTTAACTTGTTTATTAATGATTTGAGGTTGGCATTGGAAGCAAAGTCTCCATCTTTGCTGATGATACTAAATTGTGTAAGGTAGTAGAATCAGAGCAGGATGTAATTTCTCTCCAGAAGGACTTGGAGAGACTGGAAACTTTGGCAGGTACAGAGGCGGCACATTTTATTTGAGTGCGGCTAGCTCCGCAAGCCTGGGGATGCCCCGGCATGCTAGCCGCACTCCCTCGGCGTGCCGCGTGTCATCGACGCGCGGTCACGCGTCATCGGGTGCCTGCGCCCCCTGCACGCGCGTCCAGGGCTCCCCGAGGGAGCCCTGGTGTCCCGCGATGTGGGGGACGGTGGCAGGGGGTTCCGGGGGACCCGGCGGACCCGGCAGCGGGAGGGAGAAAGCCCCGATCGGAGGGCGCTCCTCCGTGTCTTCGGCGCGCGCCCGGCACCCTCTGGCACGCGCCAGGTTACTGCTGCGGCCGAGAACGGGCAAATGCTCGAATAAACTCGGCCGCAGCAGTAAATGGCTGATGAGATTTAATACAGATAAATGTAAGGTTATGCATTTGGGAAGCAAGAATAAACAGGCGAATTACAAATTAAGTGGGTATAAATTGGGGGAATCCTTGATGGAGAAGGATTTGGGAGTGCTTGCAGACAGTAGGCTTAGCAATAGTGCCCAAAATCATGCAGTAGCTGCAAAGGCAAACAAGATCTTATCTTGCATCAAACGGGCAATGGATGGAAGGGAAGTAAACATAATTATGCCCTTTTACAAAGCATTAGTGTACAAAACATATGGAGTACAATTTTGGGCACCACTCCTTAGAAAAGACATCATGGAACTAGAGAAAGTGCAGAGAAGAGTCACCAAATTAATAAAGGGGATGGACAATCTAACTTATGAGGAGAGGCTAGCTAAATTAGATTTATTTAAATTAGAAAAGATGTGTCTAAGAGGGGATATGATAACTATATACAAATATATTTGGGGACAGTACAGGGAGCTTTCAAAAGTACTATTCATCCCAAGGGCAGTACAAAAGACTCAGGGGCATCCCTTTAGGTTGGAGGAAAGGAGATTTCACCAGCAACAAAGGAAAGAGTTATTTTCAGTAAGGGCAGTTAAAATGTGGCATTCATTACCCATGGAGACTGTGATGGCAGATACAATAGATTTGTTCAAAAAAAGGTTGGACATCTTTTTAGAAGGGATATAACAAATAAGTAAACATGGGAAGAATATTGATCCAGAGAATACTCCGATTGCCAATTCTTGGAGTCAGGAAGGAATTTATTATTCCACTTATGAGATATCATTGGATGATATAACACTGGGGTATTTTGTTTGCCTTCCTCTGGATCAATAAGTAAGTATAGATATAGGATAAAGTATCTGTTGTCTAAATTTAGCATAGGTTGAACTTGATGGACGTACGTCTTTTTTATACACACTCACATTGTATGGCAGTGTATATATATATATATATATATATATATATATATATATATATATATATATATGTGTAACCCATATCCCCCCCCACAATCACAGATAGGGTGTAGGTCAGGGGATCTATATGCATTACCCAGTGTGGTGCTTTACCTGTTAGGCTCACAGGAGGCCTAAGCCTCCGCCACGGAGAGCCTGGGGCACGTATAACAATATATATAACCTCGTACTTGGTGCAGCGCCTCCATCTGCGATGGCTCCCACCAGAGGGGGAGTGGTTCCTCGCAGGACAATATATATCACTCCACACACAGTATGTAAAACAACCAATGACTTTACTTGCATGAAAGACTTATGTGATTCTCTGTAACAACCGGTATCCCTCCTTAGAGGAGACACTATCTAATGCGTCTCGCAGGACGCTCCCTCCACATCCACCTCTACCGGATGATCCCACCCAGTGTCCAGTAACCCCACACAGTATTACCCCACCCTCAAGTGAGATAGGTATGTGTGACTGCGCAGCCACTATGTCCCGTGTGAATATGATATGACTCGTTGGTGCACTTGTTGATTACCTGCTGGGCACTCCGGTGCCCGGGCCTGCCAAGGATCTTCACAA
Source organism: Ascaphus truei (assembly GCA_036426205.1). Taxonomy (NCBI): domain Eukaryota; kingdom Metazoa; phylum Chordata; class Amphibia; order Anura; family Ascaphidae; genus Ascaphus; species Ascaphus truei. The sequence goes on from CM071570.1 coordinate 180,058,126, forward strand.
AGGATCCTGATGTCCGCTTTATACAGGAACTACCATCCGGGGCGATCCCACCCGGATGGCTGCTGCAGCGACAGCGATGGTTTGAGCTCAAACCTCTGGATGGACGCGCGGCGTCCGCTGTGTCCCTAACTGTCTCTGGGTAGTAAGGGGCAGGGTCCCTAACCTGGGGCCTGTCCCTGACACAACTCACACTACTGGGTGACTCAGGACTATCTGGGGCCTTGGGGGCTGCTGGCTTAGTGCAGGGAGTCACTGACTCCTGCACCCTACCTCCTTCCCCTAGCTTCTCCTGGCGCCGACTGACTCTCTCCTCAAAACCCCGCCAAATGTATCTAGTATCCCTGCAGGGCAATCCTCCAGCCCTATTGGCTACTCAGGGGAACCTGGTGCCTTCCCCCCTTAGCCTCCTGGGAGTTGTAGTCCCGTGGAGGCTATCCCTACAATGGGGCCACGTGCGCGACTGCACTGCGCATGCGCAACTCCCCAATGGCCGCCGCAACTCCCTGGCCTCCTCTGCGCATGCACGTTCACGCCACATGCGCGCGCAACCACAATGGTGGCCCCTGCTAGCCGGGTGCGCCGCCGAACCTCCTAAGGCTCGAACCGCTCCCTGCCTTTGAAAGCAGCCGGCGTGTCTGTCGCTGGCTCCGGCGGCACCCGCGACCGCGCTGCCACAAAGGAGGGGGGTCTCTAGGAGCCGCCGGGGACCAGGGCTACATATATATATATAAATATATATTTATACACACTCACATTATATGGCAGTGTATATATGTTGTTAAGGAAATGCTTTCTCAGTGTGAATGTATAAAAAATTAAAAGCTTGTGTACATAATTTCTATGTTTATTCTTATTTTGCTTTTCTTATAAAAGATATTTACAGTGTTGAATTCAGCAACTGTATGTTTTCTGGTAGTTTTGGAATTTGAATTTTGATTACTTTGACTTGAGAATTCAAATATACACTTTAAAAAATGCAGTTTTCACTCATTTTTAGCATTCTCAAATACTTTATTTTCTAATTGACAGTCTATGAACATTTTGTATATATGTAAGAGATCCGCTATGGTGGAAAGGACCCAGTCAGATAGTCCACGATGAAACAAAACCTATTGGACATATTGTAGTATCTAATGAGGTGGTGAAAACTGTGCTTGGATACGTTCAAGAGAGGAAATGGACATTAGTAGAGGAATTTGCTGGATATCTTTACAAGTGTTTATTAAATGCAGTTTCCTAATAGTATTCCCTTTTTTTCTCACAAGCTATCGCACTAATTGCATGCCATTGCTCTGGGTCATTTTAATTAAATGCAAATTATACAAAATAGTGGCTTATTCAGATTTTAAGGTCCTTTCACAGCAAAGTAATTAAAACGAAGTGCAAGGTAAGCTCGTTAGGATAGTAACATGCCATGATGTTTACCATGAAGTTGAAGCTAGAGCCACTGCTTATACTACTTTAAAGGAGCAGATGCTCCCCAAAACAGGTGGGAAACAGGGGGTCTCCTGAGCTGAACAGTTTTAATTTCAGGTCTGGGGACCACCTGTTTACCGAGATACTTACCTCCATAGGTGATGCCGGTAGTAGCTCTGCAGGGTTAAATGTCCTGATCATTTTGGCCAGTAGGAAGTCGCAAGGGATGACATCACTGCTTCCTATTGGCCCGCATGATGCGGGAGCTTTAAATCTGTCATTTCGATAGCCCCACATAACCCAGCCAGAGCTGCTCCTGGCAGCACCTATGGAGGTAAGTATCTCGGGAAACAGGGGTCTTCAGAGCTGAAATTAACAAAGTTCTGCTTCGGAGACCCCCTGCTTCAATCCCAAAACAAAAACAAGAAAAGCAAGATAGCTGCTTTAATGGTCAACACTATAAGATGACAAATCAAAGTTAAGTAAAAAAAAGGCAGACAAACAAAAAGAAAGCTCAAAAATTCCCATACATAATACAGTTTTAATAAAACAATAGTAAAAACAAGTGGTATTGAACGCACAAGGTTTCCATACGACTTGTGGTGTTCGTCTCCCTGACCACACAGTGACTGGGACTGTGTTTGTTCCAGCTGTCACCTCAGTGATATCACTAGCAATGTGCACTGCGTCCCGGCTGATCGAGAGGGAGAGAGCAAAAGTCCTCCACCCGTTTGGCGGTCACAGATGTCCAAACCCTATGTGAATACATTCACTTCATCATGGATATGATTAGCCTCTAAGCCCAGTTTATTAATTGAACGCCAATCATTTATACGTATGGCATATATTAAAGGATGCAAAAAATACATGTAGCCCCTGTAAGTAAGAGCGGGCTATTTATCCTTCTCCTACTGAAGTAAGCCCTGGTAAGGGCAGGCGCCTTAGAAGTCCCACGGCCGTGGTGACTCCCAGTACGACGGAGGCGGCGTCGGAGATGGATCCAGAGTACATCAGCCTGCAGCGGAGCGGTAAGGAGACCACCACCCCCTTACTCCCGCCAGGCGAAGATGGAACCTGCAGAGGACGAGAAGGAGAGGCGTGCGTCCTACTTACCCATCCGCGGACCCGGTGACCCACCACCGCCCCTTCCGGTCCTCAACACACTTCCGGTGCGTGACCACGGAGCGGATGGGGATTCCGCGGGCGGCAGCGATGACGTCACTTCCAGGTCCGACTGGAAAAGAGGCCCGGGAGCATTGTACTCCCCGCGGAGAGCAGCTATGGCAGTTGCAATGGCCACCCTGAGAAGCCAAGGCCCTTCCCGAGGAACCCGAAGGCCGAGCGAGAGGCAAGAAAGTGCCCAGCGGTCGCGGCATTACCCGCTTGCTGGACATGGAACTGGACATTGCCCCAGTCCCTAGCGCCCTTGCCCCAGCCACTGCCCCGTCATGAGTATTACCACTGGGACCTAGCGGGGATAAGTCAATAAAATACCCCAAGTACTCCAAGGACTTACGGGATTGAGAGTTAAGTGATGAGGGATCTGATGGGGAGATACCGTATGCAAATGTAATTCGTATACCTAACGCTGTACCATTTTCTCCTGTATCTAGAGGAGGGCCCGAGGGTCCCATAATACTGCTGAGGTTGGGACTGCAAGCACAGTGGTCCACAAAATGAGTCACAAAATACGTCAACGCCAAAGGGAGGAGAGATTGCTCGCACTCTACAGAGGCGGGTACGTCTGGTGTCTCATCGCAAGCGGAGTCAGAGGTAGATACTGGTAGCCCCTTATCCGAGTACGAGCACCGTGACAAGTGGTGGGCACCCCTGTTCACTGGGTACCACGAAGGTATGGACCGCACCAGGTTCCTGTTGATCAGGAACAACATAATTGATCATTGGTGGGCGGTAGGTGTCTTTACTCCCCAAGAGGTAGTGGATGAGTTAAAGCATCGTTTCCAAGAGATAGAGCAAGGGATCATCATGCCTAAGGGGCCTAGCATACTGTATGATGATATTGCTCCTGTAGAGCCGGAGTTTTGGGCACTGCCAAGCAGGGTGGGTCCCAAGAAACTGCTTAAGTTGAGCCGGGCTGACAGAGCCATAGTGTTCAGGTTTAGACAGTCCCATGGGTACGAATACCCTTATGTGCCTGAACCCATAATGAGAGGATTAAGGAGAACCGAGACAGTTGGCTCCGAGCGGCCGTACAAGAATATTTGAGAACCAAGTTTGGTAAGGCGGGTTACCATAATGAAGACCGTATCAGTGAGGTGGTCCGGGCTTGGAGTGTGGGGAGGTGCATATACATGCACAGCGTGATATACCGGCCAGAGTCTGGGTCGGTACAGCCTTATTATATAACGATCACGGACCATAACGGGAGGAAGGTGCGAAAGCCTGACCCAAAGCACTATCATTAAAGTTCTCCCTGTTGGAGTGACTGTGGTGTTACTGTTACGCCACCTGGTGGTTGGCTCGAGTAAATAACCTGCCATGCAATGTGTTTGTGTTTCCCAGGTTTGTTTCCCGCAGGATGGTGCTGCTAAAAGTAGGTCCAAGTGGGGACCATTGGATTCCACCAGAGGGAGAGTGTAGCCCCTGTAAGTAAGAGTGGGCTACTTATCCTTCTCCTAATGGAGTAAGCCCTGTAAGGGCAGGCGCCAGTTGTAACCATGGGTTTTCCCCCCACATCAAGCCCTGCCTTGCTGTGATAGAGGTGGGCCCCTGACTTTGTAGCAGGCCTGAGACAGAGGGGACGTCCTGCTGACATCATAAGGGGCAGGGCTATATCTATTTAGTGGGCTGCTCCTGTGTGTGTGTGTGTGTCTGTGTCAGTTCTGTGAGATCAGTTGGAGAGTTCAGTCTGTTGGAGTTGAGTCTGTGGAGGGTCAGTTCTGGAAGGTGTGGAGTTGGAGTGTCTGGCTGATGTGTCAGAATCTGAAGAGCAGAGTAGCAGTTCCGTATGGTGACAGGAGAAGCCATGCTTAGAGTGAGAACGGTGCTTGGAAGAGATACTCAGAGCCCCTCTGAGTAGAGCGGACAGAACTATAGAGGTGGACCAATGCCCCTCACCCTGTTCAGGGGGTGAGGGGAAAGACATCCACCCTCACCCAGAGAGTATATCCGGGAGGTGGGGGGGGAGGGTATTGAAGCCCTAACCAGCCCATCCTGCTAGGGTACAGCCTGGAGGAGAGGAGAGGAGGAAAGGCCTGCAATTATGCATTTGGAGTGCACTGCTGTATATGAACTGCTGTGTGCCGCTGTGCATGAAGTGTTGCTGTATGCTTGTGAAGGACAATAAAGACCATTGCTGCTTTTATAAAGAGACTGTGTGTGTGAGTCTAAGATTACTCGCCCTGGGACCAGGGCTTCTTCTGGGAGGATCTTAACCTATCCCTATAGGTCTCGTCAGAAGATGGAGGCGCTGCACCGTTGCTAAAAAAGATGGAGGCATATACCCCAGAAGCCTGGCCCTGTTATCCCCCACACCAACGCAGGAGACCCAGGCCCTCCTGTTCCAAGCAGGTATGCACCACCCAATTACATGTAGCCAGCCCTCCATACACCTTAGAGGCACGATCTGTGTCTGGGGGGGGGGGGGGACATGTGCTACATACATAATATATTGCATCACCTCTCTGCACAGTAGGCCTATGGGTTATATAATATCAGCATTTAAAAAAAATTACACAATGTTTCTATACAGTATACAACTTTTTTGAACAGATATGCTTTGTGAAAATCTTATTTAAAGGGATAATATGTATAATATGTATTAACATATATGAGAGAATACTTAATGAAAAGATTAGATACTGTATGTATACACAATAAATACTGTAAGGTAAAAAAAATTATATTCAGAAATTCTAAATTAGGGAGGAAGAAATATTTATATATACATATGTATATCGCAAAAAAGAACATTATAAATAACATTGAAAATATTGTATAATTAAAGGAACTGGCGTAATTTGTCCATACATATATATCCCTTAGTACAATAAACACAATCAATACCACATAAAAAAGTCAATAGACACAAAGAAATCATATCATTGGTCAGGGTCCAATCAGAGCTTATCCGGTCAATAAAGGGTAGTTCATATAGAATTTACAAAAAATAGATAATTTCAATGTCCTCATTTAAGCCATTACTGTAGATGAAAAGGAATTTAGAGAATAGATACAGAATGTTTCTTGTTGTGCCATTTTTTATTTCTGTCACCCTGTCTATGATCTGGTGGGATATTATCTATACATTGACGTGTAATCCACTTGGATCCTGACCATGAAATTTCAGGAAATGACATGACATATTATATTACAGAAAAACGTTTCTGATGTTTCTAATGTGTTCTTGTATTTTGATTTTTAGTAGTCGCTTTGTGCGTCCAACATATTGGAGGCCATACAGGAACTCCAATAGATAGACCACAAGGGAAGAGCTGAAATTAATGAATTATTTTATTTTATATTCATTTTTACGATCATCTACTGGGCAGAAGGTCTTGTTTTTTTGTCACCATATTGACATATCGAACATTTGCCACAGCAAAAGAAACCCAGAGGTTTTGGAGGTAGCCAATAAATACCTGAAGGCAACTTTTCATGTTAATTTCTTATTTCACTTGGTTCAAGAATGCTTTTTACCGTTCTTGCTCTAGAATAAATCATCTGTTGTTTTGGTGGTAGAAGTGTTTTCAAAATGTGATCACTCTGCAAAATCTCCAATTCTTATTTAGAATAGTTTTAATTCTACTTGCCGCTGTATTATATTTCGGGATAAAGGAGACATCCCTTGTCTCTTTGTCAATCTTATTCCTATTTTTCTTTTTCCCATCACTATTTTTCACATCTTTGAGTATATTTATATCTAGGCTCTTGGCTTTTTCCATAGCCTGCTTCACTAGAATTTCATCATATACTCTCTCCAAACAGTGATCTCTGAGGACTGGTGCATGTTCCAGAAAGTCAGGAAGGGGACTGCAGTTCTTTCTGATCCTCTGGAATTGGCAGTAAGTACTGTACTTGGTGTAAACTTAATATTATAAAACATTATAAAACATATACATATATATGTTTTTATGTTTTCTATAAAATACACGTATCACATAAAACTGGGTTTAATCACACATAACTTTTAAGATAGAACTATTAATTCTTCCACTCATGCTCATTCTTTACCAGATATATCTCTTTTGAAACAGTACTTTATACATCCACGGTTTTGTGTATCCCTTTAAATAAATTGTGTATTTTTAAATGCTGATATTATATAACCCATAGACCTTCTGTGCAGAGCGGATCCAACGTATTTTGTATGACCTTTGGTCTCATTCAACATAAGATAAGATCTCTAATCTTATAATTAACACTTTTTTTCTTCCTTGGACTTGAATGCATATTGTTTTTCATTATAACTTTTTGTGTGTACAGTACTACATTTTAGTGACATATTTTTATTTGTTACACATTTTTTAGCACCATATTAATTCATTTGTTTCACTAGTTATACTAGTTTACCAATATTTAAATCAATTTATATAAATATCACTTTAGTAGCGCACTACACTTTTTCACTAAAAATAAGGCAGACTGTTTTTTTTAATGCATAAAAGAAATAATATACCCTGTGTGTAATATTAATCAAATGTTATTCTTCACCCACAATCAGGAATCTGAGCTTAATTTTAACTCCACACACACAAATTATTTTACTTTATGGAGTCTCATATATGATTATTATAGATGGGTATTGCATAGGAGCACTCAAGCTCGACTCTCAAAGGCTACAAACAGTCAAGGTTCTTTTAAGATTTGTCTATTTTTTTTAAACCAATAAGCCTGACCTTAATTATCATGAAAACAACGTAGTTATATATTTATGGCCCTGAAAACCTGTCCTGCTAGTAGCCATTGAGGACTGAACTTGAGCAGCCTTGTAGAGGACAGATCCTAGTGCCATCTTTTATGGCTTTGGCAAGTTATCCTTTGCCTCAGACACCCAAATAGCATGTGACTTGGTGAGATTTATTGTACAGACAGTTATAGTATGTCTATGTACAGAACTGCATACAATGTAAGCACACTATAAAACATAATAGTAATATTACTCTGATAATCTTCACCAGAATACATCAAATCCAGCTAACTTCTGGAAAGCCATCAACAATATATTCCAGCCTTCTAGTCATCATCAGCCATATAATATCATTAAGGAAGATATTACTCTGACAAATTCCACAGACATTGCAAATGCATAAAATTAATACTTTGTGGGGTGTGCTACTAACTAATTAGCGAAACGCAACCCGAACTACAAACATGAACCTCATTCTGAGAGTAGAAGAGAAGGTGGGAGTGAAGACCCCCAAGGAATGCTTCCCTGAGGTAAGTCCATAGATGAAAAAGAGATTCACTGATAATTTCCCAGACAGTACAATTAAAGTTCAGAAGATATATCCCACGGCGCCAATGTAAACCACAGAATTTCACACAATGTTAGCCCTGCAATATCGTAGCATAGTGGTATTAACTGTGGTATTTGTGAGTAATGACAATAAAAGATTTTTATTCACTCCGTTATTGCGTGGATCCTCGTGGACTGTCAGCGTGCTCCAGCCAAAAGTGAATCCATGTAGAAAAAAGGTTATGAAGCGGTGCACCAGCTAGAGGGGAAAGAACGTGACCGGACTGCGCTCTTCTAGTACAAAAACGTATTTATTGGCACATTAAAAACAGCAAGGGGAGAAAAAAAACCCTCTTACGCGTTGCACGCACCGTCTGTGTCTTTAGCTGGTGCACCGCCTCATTCTGAGAGTACCCCAATAGCCTCACCCTCTCCCAACACTGCCCACAATTTTCAATTTGTCCCAGTATCTGAAGAGGAGATTACACAAGTGCTCCTCAAATTAAAACTAAGCAGCCAATGTGTACCTGACTTACTGCAATCTAAGTTCCTACGACTTGGTGCCCCAGCTATTGCCAAACCGCTTGCCTCCCTAGTCAACACTATTCTGTCTGCAGGCCATATCCCTAAGACCTGGAAAACTGCAAGAGTTGTCCCAATCTTTAAAAGTGGGGACAAAAACACTGTCTCAAACTACAGGCCAATCTCTCTTCTCCCAATACTATCCAAAGTCATGGGGAAATGTGTTCATTCCCAATTAAGCGATTACTTTACCAAAACAAATTTCTCTAGCCAATTCCAATCTGGCTTTCACCCAAACACTCCACGGTAACTACCCTGCTAAAAGTTTTCATTGTGATCCAGTGTGGAATGGAACAGGGGCAACTTACTGGTGAAATATTCCTAGATTTTGCAATGGCTTTTGATACTGTTGATCATGTTATCTTGCTAAACAAACTCCAGTGCTCTGGAATAGGGAAACATGCTTTAAAATGGTTTCTTTCCTACCTATCAGGTAGATCCCAACATGTGTCTATCTCAGGCTCTAACTCCAACCCTTTGGATATCACCTGCAGGGTCCCGCAAGGCTCTGTTCTGGTTCCCTTACTCTTCTCAATGTTCATCAATGATCTTCCTACAGCTTGAAAGGGAGCTTCAATACACATCGATGCAGATGACACAATCTTATATGCACACAGCCCTAGCCTTTCCGACCTTGGACACGTACTTCGATCTGAGTTTTTGAGACTTGAACATTGGATCTCCCAAAACAAACTGTTTTTAAACACTGACAAGACTGTAACAATGGTATTTAGGATCAATCCTACATATTTAAAGCTTCCATTGAATAAGCTCCAGATCAGAACCAACGCTAATACCACCCTAACTCCTGTTACTAGTTTTAAATACTTGGGCATATGGTTTGACTCCCATTTAACATTTGGGTTGCACATTGATACCCTGACATCCAAAACCTATGCCAAACTAGGTGTACTTTACAGGAAAAAATCCTTCCTAAGTCTGCTGGTCAGAAAGCGCATTGCACAGCAGATGCTAATGCCAATTAAAGACTATGGGGACATAGTATATGGCACGGCATCCCAAACCCACCTTATCAAACTTGATACCCTCTACAATTCAATATGCTGTTTTGTCCTCCTATGCCACTACAACACACATCAATGCAAAATGCTCAAAGAACTAGATTGGCCATCACTTGAGTCTAGGCGCAAAGTTCATCTTTCCTGTCTTGCCTTCAAATACTTTCTGGTCAAGCTACCCATCTATCTGAACAAGCTCCTCACCACTACCACATGCAGCACTCATCACTCATCATCTGAGATCTTACTCCAAAAGACTGTTCATGGTCCCAAGGCTTAACAAAATATCTGTCTGCTCATCCTTCTCTTACCGTGCACCTCACAACTGGAACAATCTACCAGAGACTCTCATATCCACCACCAGTCTGAGTTCTTTCAAAACTAAAGCTGTCTCTCATTTTAATCTGGTCTGTAATTGTTACAAATGCCTATAACATATATTACCTCTTACTGTGCATGCAGTCTTGTATATCATGTATAACCCTGCTCACTTAATGTAGCTGTGTATTTGTAACCATGTATATTCCATCATAACTCTGTGCCCAGGACATACTTGAAAACGAGAGGTAACTCTCAATGTATTACTTCCTGGTAAAACATTTTATAAATAAATAAGTACTAACTTTGTGAAAGGTTATACTTACTCAGCTCCAAAGGAGCCTTCCCAGAAGAAGCCAAGACTTAACATAAACTTTTGGATTGAAGAGAGAAATAGGTGACCCGACCAAGTTCATAAAATGTATGTTTCGTAGGTGTTCCACATTAAGTCTTGTACGTTGTAGTGACATTGGACAAAGTCATTCCACTGAAACTCCTCTCACATTCTGCAGTGGAAACTGGTATTATATTAACTGCTTCAATTATTTTTTCTCGCGTATCTTAATTCCTTTACTATCCTTCAATTCTCTGAAAGCTCTCAGTGTACAGTATGTTTTCCATTCAATCCAAAATTCTCTTAGAGAGACATAAAAACAAACAGGCAATGGGGGAGCATGGGATTAATGAGGCATATGTAGTAACAATATAGTGTTGATAGTGGACTCAAATAACTTGGGAAAAAATGGGGGATGAGTTTTATATACTGAGGTACTTACACGGCCATGTGTAAGTAAACACAATAATTGGTAACTTTCTCAAGACGAACTCCGTCTCTCTCTGCAATAATAGATGAAATTTTTTTGGGGTAGGGGGGAATATCCAACAAAATATAAATTTTCCTGTACTCACACGGCCCAGTGTGAGCATTTGTAGAGGGTTGGTGTACTTTTTTGGGTAAGTTCTTAGCCCATCCACTTCGCTGTTGGTCTGCAGTAAGGGACTGTCCTACATGCTTCCTGGTGAATAATAGGTTCAATACCCGGTTTCCAGACGTCAGGGTGTGGTCTCCCCCCCGGTGTTAAAGTATGGGGGTTGGAGGAGGGGAAAACAGGTGAGGCCAACCAGTTGTATAACAATTGCATAACATGCATTTATTATAAAACACAACGGGACTCACACACAATAGGTGTGGACCCCGGCCTCCTATGCATCCAGGATCAGTTTAAGCAGCTGTTGCGCCGGTCCGCGTCGGGATTGCAGCGAAGAAAAAAACTGTCCTGCGGGGCTGCAAAGGCTGCTTTGTGTTGGCTTACGGAAGCCTCCGTTGGGTCAATTCAGCTGTAGAATAGGCAACGCGTTTCGCGAGCATCGGTAGTCCTCGGCAGGCTCGATTGGCGTCTGCGAAACGCGTTGGCTCTATTCACAGCTGAATTTGACCCACGGAGGCTTCCGTATCCAGATCACAAAGCAGCCTTTGCAGCCCAGCAGGACAGTTTTTTCTTCCTGCATCCCGGACGCGGGACCGGCGCAACAAGCTGCTTAAACTTGATCCTGGACTGCATGAGGAGGCCAGGGGTCCACCCTATATGTGTGTGAGTCCCGTTGTTGTTTTATAAATAAATGCATTTTATGAATTGTATACAACTGGTTCGTGCCTCACCTGTTTTCCCCTCCTCCAACCCCCATACATTATAACACCGGGGGGGAGACCACACCTGACGTCTGGAACCGGGTATTGAGACCTATCTGCATGAGGAGGCCAGGGTCCACCCTATATGTGTGTGATCCCTGTTTGTTTTATAATAAATGCATTTTTGAATTGTATACAACTGGTTCGTGCCTCACCTGTTTTCCCCTCCTCCACCCCCATACTTATAACACCGGGGGGAGACCACACCTGACGTCTGGAATCGGGTATTGAGACCTATTCAACCAGGAAGCTTGAGGACAGTCCCCATTACGCAGACCAACAAAGTGGATGGGCTAAGAAATTAACCCCAAAGTAACCAACCCTCTACAACTGCTCACATGGGCCGTGTGAGTACAGATACATATAGTTGTATATTCCCCCCTACCCCAAAAATTTTCATCATTACTGCAGTGGAGAGACGGAGTTCGTCTTGAGAAAGTTACCAATTATTGTGTTTACTCCACCATGGCCGTGTAAGTACCTCAGTATATAAAACTCATCCCCCCTTTTTTTCCAAGTTATTTGAGTTCACTATCAACTTACATTGTTACTACATATCTCTATTAATCCCACGCTCCCCATTGCCTGTTGTTTTTTACATCAAAATTATTGGCAGGGATTATGCATTGGCAGAAGAATGGGTTCTGTGGATTCATTAGATTCATTCTCCGTGGCGACTGGCGAGTGAGAGCGTCCGCTTTGATATTTTTGTGACCAGGAATATACGAAATGGTATAGTTAAAACGGGGGGGAAAAAGTGACCAACGAGCCTGAAGGATCCAACCGTAGTGCCCCCTCGATATACAGCAAATTTTTGTGGTCGGTGAGGATGGCAACTAGGTCCTTTGTGCCTTCTAAAGGTGTCTCCACTCCTGAAGAGCCAATTTTAATGGCCAAAGCTCACGATTTCAAACATCATAATTTCTCTCGGCAGACGAGAATTTCCGAAAAAAACCCCACAGGGATGGAGTTTTTTTCTTGGGGAGAGGATCTCTGGAAAGAACTGCAATATCTCCCACCGCAGCGTCACCTCCAATGTGAAGGGAGATAGGAGTATCCAGGTGTCATAGGATGGGTGCAGAGACAAGGCTTTTTGAGAAACTCAAAGTGCCTCAATGGCTTCAGAGACAAGACGTGGGGTTGGCAACTTTTTTGGTCAAGGCAGTGATGGGGGAGCAATTGAAGACAAATTACGGATGAATTCCTGTAATAATTGGCACAGCCGAGAAAACGCTGCATGGCCTTGAGAGTAATTTGGCAGTGGCAAGTCGAGAACAGACTCGTTCTTCTGGGTCATAGAAAAACCTTTGGTTAGAGATAATATAGCCTAGGAGGCAGTAGAAGTCTGGTGGAACAAACATTTCCCATCTTGGCGTATAGGCCGTTAGTACGGAGCCTATACACACCAGTTTTGGTATGGTGAATTGTTCACTAAGTTTTTAGAAAAATGAATATGTCATCCAATTATACAATAACAAATGTTCCCAATACATCCCGAAGATGTCGTTCATCGGAACTCTTGAAGACGGCAGGAGCATTGCGTAGTCCAGGATCAAGTTTAAGCAGCTTGTTGCGCCGGTCCCGCGTCCGGGATGCAGGAAGAAAAAACTGTCCTGCTGGGCTGCAAAGGCTGCTTTGTGATCTGGCTACGGAAGCCTCCGTGGGTCAAATTCAGCTGTAGAATAGAGTAACGCGTTTCGCCGACGCATCGGCTTCCTCAGGCTCAAAAAATAATTATATGAGTCCCGTTGTTGTTTTATAAATAAATGCATTTTATGAATTGTATACAACTGGTTCGTGCCTCACCTGTTTTCCCCTCCTCCAACCCCCATACATTATAACACCGGGGGGGAGACCACACCTGATGTCTGGAACCGGGTATTGAAACCTATATCAACCAGGAAGCTTGAGGACAGTCCCCATTACGCAGACCAACAGAAGTGGATGGGCTAAGAAATTAACCCCAAAGTAACCAACCCTCTACAACTGCTCACACTGGGCCGTGTGAGTACAGATACTATAGTTGTACATTCCCTCCTACCAGAAAAAATTTCATCTATTACTGCTGGGAGAGACGGAGTTCGTCTTGAGAAAGTTACCAATTATTGTGTTTACTTACACATGGCCGTGTAAGTACCTCAGTATATAAAACTCATCCCCCATTTTTTCCCAAGTTATTTGAGTTCACTATCAACATTACATTGTTACTACATATGCCTCATTAATCCCACGCTCCCCCATTGCCTGTTTGTTTTTATGTCTCTCTAAAGGGCTGTGGATTAACCCTTTCTTGGGGTAGAAGCAGGAGGGATTCTTATTGTCGGCTCACAGCATCTGCATGAGAGCCATATTTCAATCGACTGCTTCATTGTAAGCATACTTTTGTTTGTGACTCGAGGTAAGCGCCTGGTTTTTTTCTACATTAATAATTTTGATGTGTTGGAGGAAATCAACAAAGCCCAGGTTCACATTCCCAGCAGGTTCAGGGTACCAGAGGGCCGCTTATACGCAGCTCCACGATTTCACCACAAAAGTTTACTTTGGGGACATTCTTCTAGATCAGCCGGGCATCCAGGCTTCAAGAGGACAGCGGATCTTATTAAACGGACATTTTGGTGTAAGATTAACAAAGACATTTTTGATTTCACTAGTGCTTGTCCGGTTTGTGCCCAGAGTAAAGCTGCCCATCACAAACCTTCTGGCCTTCTCATGCCTCTTCCCATCCCGGAACAACCCTGGAAACACATCTCTATGGATTTCATTGTCGAACTTCCCAATTCCAAAGGAATGAATACCATTCTTGTCGGGGTAGACAGATTTTCTAAACACTCACACTTTACTCCCCTCAAGGGTCTTCCTAATTCTGCTACTTTGGCCGATATTTTTTCCTAGGAAATTTTCAGATTACACTGGCGACACACTTTATTCGAGCTCGGCTAGTCCCACGAATTCGGGTATACCCGGGTGTATTGAGGTTTGTGACAGTTTTCTGCCCGAGTGCATTGAGGTATTTTCCAAGCAGGGATTGAAGCATTTTATTCCCGCAGGCTGCAATACTGCACAGTATATATATATATATACTGCATTACAATTCATGAATTTATGCCATCTGGTAGACACGCGAAGCATTGCAGCCTATTAAATCCTAATCATTATCATTTAACAGATCAGCCGCCCGTCAGCCAGGCATGAACCCAGGCTGGGAAGGCAAACGCAACGGGGCTTGTCAGAGGTGAGGAGCGGCGCATTCCAGGTATCTGCCAGGTACATACTGGGTATTTGCTCGAATAAAGTGTGGTTGTATATTCCCCCCTACCCCAAAAAAATTTCATCTATTATTGCAGGGAGAGATGGAGTTCGTCTTGAGAAAGTTACCAATTATTGTGTTTACTTACACATGGCCGTGTAAGTACCTCAGTATATAAAACTCATCCCCCATTTTTTCCCAAGTTATTTGAGTCCATTATCAACACTATATTGTTACTACATATGCCTCATTAATCCCACGCTCCCCCATTGCCTGTTTGTTTTTATGTCTCTCTAAGGGCTCTGGATTAACCCTTTCTTGGGGTAGAAGCAGGAGGGATTCTTATTGTCGGCTCACAGCATCTGCATGAGAGCCATATTTCAATCGACTGCTTCATTGTAAGCCTACTTTTGTTTGTGACTCGAGGTAAGCGCCTGGTTTTTTTCTACAATCCAAAATTCTCTGCAACTTCTTCTGTTTCATTGTCCCTGTCTTTAAAATTCAAATTCTGTGGCCAATCGTTAAAGCAAAGGTATGGGGATTGTCTGATTAGTGTTTCACACTTTTCTTTGCATACTAGTGCCGGAGTAAATTGCCTGGATTTCATATTGTTAATCAAACCTATTAAAAATTGATTCCTGTTGCTGGTGGGAACTTTACCAACATGAAGTAAAACATTACCAAACTTCATTTTTCCCACCACTTCTTATGCTTTGATGTAGAGCTTGTCTGGTTTTTCAGTCTGACATTCTAAAACCATTATCATTATTTCTAAGCGAGCTTTATGCAAATTACATTTTTAACATTGTAATTCCAAAGAAAGTTCCGAAAGCTCCAATAAAACATCGAACAACAGACTTACATTTTCAATGAATGCAGACGATTCTAACACCTTCTTTAAGTGTTGTTATTTGGTTCTATCTGTGCTTACTCTGGAAGTATCAGAACTTGCATTGCTGAAATGTTCCCAAATGTTCCCATACAATTACAAAATAGCTTTGACGGTGCTAAAAGATGAAGCAGCCCATCTTACACTAAACACACAACCAATTTTCAGCAAGTGACATTGCAGAGACTCCGCGCAGCTTTACATTCGTCCTGATTATTCGGAGGTCTGTGGTACAAAATTGTCACAATTTTTTTTGTAAATGATTCAACCCCGCAACTTCATCAACAGAATCACTCACGCTCAGTTCAAGCCTGTGATTCGCATAGTGCCAAATAGATGCATTAGGGAAATTATTGAGGAACAATTTTGCAACTCCAGCATTTTGTCTGAGCATGACTGATGCAAAAGAAATAAACATTTTCCTTCAGATATTGCATCGAAAATCCTGAATCTTTTAGACTGTCTAAAAGTGCATCATAAATGTTTTTTTATTTTGCACCACATTGTAAATCACATTATAAATCATCACATTGTGTATCATCAGATTCACCAACAGAGCGGTCCTTACAAGAACGGTTTTGCTATTGATTGTAGTTGATTCATCGACCATAACAGAAAATTTTGATTTTTTGTTAATTATATCTTGAAATACTGCTTTATGTATTTCCTGTCCTATGTGGTTTGCAATATCTGCGCAAGATTTTTGGGGAATGTAAAACAAGACCCAAATCAATTCCATTGATTTCTTGCAGTTCAATGTCATGTTCCATATCTGCAAAAGGTCTACCTTTGTGGACAATATTATAAACGGTTCTAAAAATTCTGCATGTTTTTTCTTTGTGTATCTTCAATGATACACATCATATTCTATTATTTGTTTATTTGCTGTATTTAAATTTTTTTGACATGCAATGATAGTTTGATTATTTTTATGTTTGATTTTTTTCTTTTCTTAATTCTTTCAATTGGTTGCTTTTAGTACTACTTACTTGAATTTCAAAATTACATCATTCTTAAGATGTATTCCATGGGGTTGTTCGGCCCCCACATGAGAGACATTGCTACACACACTGCACCCTATTGTTTTTTTTTTTTTTTTTTGTCATAATCCATGGATATTCTTGTTTCTTTGTTTAAAACATTTCACGAGTCCAACAATCTGGAATATCACTCGTGGAATTTTCACAAATAGGCAACTCTTTCTCTTGAAGGTCTGTAGATTTAAAAGTCAATGCCTTGGGACTAGGAGGCTGGGGGCGAGGACATCCTTGTCAGTGTCATCTTATATATAATGGAGAAATAAATCCCCTTGTGGAACAACAGGAACTAATCAAAATCCAAAATGCAATTAGACATGTTTAAATCTTTTTGTGATAGTAGTTCATAGGATGTAGTTTAAACATAAGCTGTATAGATGACTGTAACAGGGGACTTATCCCTGTTCACAAATGTGCTTCTAATCCAGCAGTGTGGTGGTTAACTGCTGGTAGGCAATTAACTAACACCACCTGGCTGATTATAGGTGTTAGAAAAAGCCTGCCTCTGGGACAGGAAGAGAGATTCCTTAGTCCACAACTGGGCTGAACCAAGGAAGGACAGATGTCTTGAGCGGCAAGCTGACAACAAGACAAAGGGGACAAGATTCTAAACCTGGAGCCTGACATTGCCTTAGCACACAAGGGTGCGGATCCAAGAGAGCAGAGAAGCTTCCCCTACAGCAACCCAGCTAACAGATAAGACTTTTCTTTTAAGACTATTATCTATATCTATCTATATATATATATATATAAATGTCTCTATGATTTGGGCTGGTGAATCGCTGGGCTAACCACGCAGTTAAAGAGAACTGGATCACAAGTGTATATATACTCCAGAGTGGAGCGAATTTTGTTTTCTGATTTACATGTTTGCTGTTCTTAAAGCAACAGGCGCAATAAAGCCTTATTTTAATTTCACCTTAAAACAGTCTCCATTGCGTACCTCTGAACACGTCTCTTACAATGACCAAATGATTGAAATGCTGGAATAGAAGCCAAAAAGTGTCTCACAATGAAGGGGAAACTCTTGGAGTCAAATAAACAACCAGCTATTCTAGGTCAGTCCCGTGATTTTCCATAGGTAATAAACCAACAGCAGGAAAGAATCATAGGTACTCACGGACAGCTGTAAATGTATTCATCCTGGCGTGCCTCCCAGCATAGAAGTCCAAGGTAGATGTGAAGAAAAACAAGGAGCACTGCAGCAAAGAGAACTGGAGGCAGGTGAAAGTTTGAAAAATAAAAAAGGTTTATTCAATGAATCATGCCCATGAGAGAGCTAAAAAACACACTCTGATGCGTTTCCCGCCGTGCTGGCGCTTTATCAAAGACTCTTTGAGTCAGGTATTTCCCTGCTAGAAACTACAACTCCCACGAACCCTTACATCAGGTTAGTGATGTCAGAGTGCCTTTATATGGCTGGATCTGTCACATAGGAGCACTGGCATCACTGAGCTGACTACAAATCCCAGAAGATCTTGCTGGTTGCAGTTTCAGACCGGTTGGTACAGTGCTGATGCAGGGAGCCTGAGGAAAACTTAGCTAGTGATTATCATAGCAGGGGGTACCCATTCAAAGCAGTGACACCTGCTGTGATAAGCTGTCACGCCTGTGTGCCGCAGACCAAGCTAGACCCCAGTACTGAGGTGGGAACGGTATGATACCACACACCCACAGCAGTGGGAGCAAGCCCGGAGTGTGGTATAGCGTTGCTGGGCCTGTTGGAAGAGTTGTTAGTGTATACTTGCAACTCTTGGGGAATGTCCGTGAGAATAGTCGTGTCCGTTTGCCAATGTTCAGGGATCCAGAGGGTAGAGTCGTCAGAGGGCAAGTCAGGTCCTAGGAAGCCAGAGGTCAGCGGAGTCGTATGCGTAGCAGGGTTCAAAGGGATACCAGAGAGCAGAGTAGTCCAGGGTAAGCAGGGGTCAAAGCCAGGGAAATCCAAAGTAACACGGGAGCAGGTAATCACAGGAGCACAGAGGGAGCACAGCATAGGTCAGGTACACACAGGGAAACAGGAACTATGCAGAGCGAGGAAGAGGTGGACAGACAGGGATTATAAAGGAAGGTGCACCAATGACAGAGAAGGGAGGAGTAGATAGAGAAGTGGGAGAAGCTAGGGATAGGTCAGGGGGAGAAGAGGAGGAGACGGAAGGGGCAGTCAGAGGAATGGCCTGTATAGCTTGGGAGACGGAGACAGGGGAAACCTGATAAGAAGAGTCTGTGCGCGCGCCCCCTGTAAATTGGGGATGCGCGCGCACAGGTTGCAACACAGGCGCGGCACGCACGGAGCAGGGGAAGACCGCAGGAGGGGGACAGAGCCAAGAGGAGAGGAACGCGCGCGAGGCCTGTGCCCGCGCGATGGCCAGCAAAGGCAGAGTGGAGCATGCACGCACGTCCTCCGTGAGCTGAGGGGGTGCACGCACCGGACGCGTCACCAGGCGCGTGGGCACCACGCGAGGAGGAGGTAACGGGACGGATGGCACCACAGGGGAAGGTAAAGGAGCTACCGCGAGGGAGAGGGTGCGGGGAGGATCAAAGCAGGGGCTAAGGGAGCGCATGAGTATGCAGGACCTGCGGGGAACGCGCTGCGGCAAGGGGAGAGAGGTAGGAGGTGAAGGAGAGGAGTGGGAAGGAGTAGAAAGGGTAACAGGAGATGGGAGAGAGGGACAAGGAGAGGAAGGAATCTCCTGAGTCGTCACATAAGCTTAGATGTGGCTAACTTTACTGTCCCAGCCACTGCTGCTTGCGGTTGGGGTGCAGTTACCACACGCAAGCAGTTGCGGGGCCAGAGACAGTAAAGTTGGCTACATCTGTATGAAAAATAGTTAATTACTTGGTCCATAGGTGGTGCTAGCAGGACTATATTAATAAAAATAAATATATCTAAAAAATAAAAAGGTACATATATAATTTCAATTCGCCAACTTTCTTATTTCATCTACATTTTTGTTCCGATTCTTCGGAACTAGGGGGGTGCCATCCTCCCCATTTCCAGCCCTGTTAGTCCCCAAAGGGGGGCTACACTTTTATAATAATACCAACAGAAAGTCAGGGTTGACTGTGCCAGTAAGTAAACACAATGTAGGTTACATTTAAAAGTACAATAAGCAATTTAATGCAAGGTCTGCCATTTCAAACTGCAATTTGTAAGACTGCAGAGAAAGTATAAAGAAACACACAATCCCCCTTTCTATACCGTTTCATTTAGAATTTAACACTTTGCCTTGACAGCTTGCTATTACTGTATGTAGGAAAACATTATACTGCATAGAATTAGCAGTATTAATCTACTTCAAAACCAGTTCTAGTATTACTGAATGGCAACATTTATATTTATAGGTAGCTCTGTAATATTTGAATCATACATTGGCTATTCAATGCTTATACGGAATGCTGTTGTTCAAAGTTTTAGCAGCTGTAGTGGTCCTGGAGGAGAGCAGATTAGTTGCAGGTTGTGATACCTTGATGAAATTAAAGTGCATAGAGCATTCAAAACCTCATAGTTTCATCTTTGAATGTTCTGTGCATGAAATGTTGTGAAAAAGATAATTTGCAAGTATAGACACATTTACAAATAAAAAAGGCCATTGTTCATTTCAAGCAAAATAATAACACTGGCTAACACGGTGGCTTTATTCAATTGCAATGCCAAACTAAACAATCAATTTGTTGGTTTGAGGACAAACTTTTCTTAAAGCACACGTTAATGTTTTAACGAACTAAAACTAAGCGGCAATGCCAATGTAAACGTATTTGCAACCCAAGATGAAGGTTAACATACTGTTTTCCTAAAGAAAATAAGTCATCAAGTTCCATTAGGTCGCGCTTATAGTGCCGGCAACGGCGATGCAACATCGCCCGAAAACAAATGCATTGTCGCCGCCGCGTGCGCTTATAGTAATTAAGCGATTTTTGGTAGTCGTAATTATTTGATTTTTCAGGGGCTGTAGCCTCATGTGACAGCCCCTGAACCAATCAGGAGCCTGGTCGCCCACGCCGCCGCCACAAAGCGAAATACAACTTTCGCTTGCGGTGACGGGTGACGTCACGTGTCGCATCGCCATCACTATAGGCGCGTCGCCATCACTATGTAACTGCTTCAATTCTGAAGTGACTTTAAAAAAAAACAGCGGTGTGTAGCAGCTCTTTCTATGTAGCTGCATTGCAATATCAAGATTAATTGTACAATAGGTTGTGATACAGATGTAGCAGGTGTTATTTCACCTGCTGGTACTTAGCCCCGCCCCTTTCCCTCGTGCGGCTAAAAATGGTGTCTACTCTCGCTGCAATGCACCCGCAGAAGCATTAATGTCTACTACATTGGTAACTTCTAATGCACCAACATAATAATTTCTAATGGATCAGGTATGCACACTGTGAAAAAGACCCATTCAAAAGTTCCGCACACTATTGCTGAAATTCATTAAACACCAATGTGCCCATAACTTTAATGGAAGTAAACTCTGGTTTGGGGTCTGATACTCTGCTTGGCACTTAGTGAATTGCTCCCTACAACCCTATAGTTTATCTTTGAATAATTCTCATGTTTAGCCATTAAAAAGCATTGCAACCAGCAATGAAACTAATCATCTCAATTTTTAAGGATACATTTATTTGACTTTTATTTAACCCTATTATTATTGTTAAAAATAAAGTAAAGATTATTTTTATAGCATGTCACCTTAATTGATTTACATGTAATTAGCTGTAATGGAGATACTGCTTAAATGTAATGTACCCACTAGATTTATTTAAACTTCAAATAGCACTGAACTCTTAACCTTGGTTCCTGATGCTCGCTGAGTAATTCTGTAATAGACACAAAAAGTGAATTTTGATCTGGAGTTGTACAGTAAGTACAATCGGGTAGTTATCAGGACATACAGTACAACATAATTTTAGTTTAGCTGTCACTTTCATTAAGTGTGATCTTTTGGACCTAGGCTTATAAATGGAAATTGAGAGCATATCATGGTGTTATAAATGTTCTCAGTGGAAATATACAAACCACAATGAATGTGATCTAATTAATAACTAATAAAAAAATGTGCAGAACAGGTCTTAATAACACGAATAGAACTTTATATAAAACCCTTTATAGAACTCTTTAAACCAGTGGTCCCACTTAACCACTAGGTAAACATTAATGACCAAGTAAATAGTTTAGCCTTTTGGTGTAGAATTTGTGGCATTACAGTCCATGGTAGTTACTGAAACTTGGAAATAAATGACCGTAATATATCATACTGAGAGGCACGACCGCCAACACATATCTTGGGACCCAGGGCAAATAAAGGGAGCAGGCTGCCCCTCTCTTCCTGACAGGTGCCTGTACGGATCTGTCACGTTAGGGTCACAAGCCCATCTGCCTCTCCCTTCCTGTCGGGGACCCTGCTGAGAGCACGTGCTTCTGTATAGTCCCTCATCTCTTCAGCCACATGAAGGCTCCTAAGGTAGTCAAGTCAAGACTTGCTGATACAGCTGCACACTGCTTGCTCAACATCTCTATTTTGCTTATTTCAGACACCTGGAAAGCAATTCTATTACAGCTATTCTTTTTGAAGTTAATGATAATGCAGCTACAAAAGCAATACATTTTTTGTTGTACAAAAGATAAAGTGTTCAGTGATGATAAATCAGCATGGTGTTATTGTTATTTAAATAACAAACATGCCTAATGAGTATTTATGAGCTCAAACTTTCCTATGATGCAAGTGAGGTCCGTTTGATAATAGCATTTTTGACATAGATTGATGCTTACAAATTGGCAAAAACAGCCATGTTAGATCCGAGCGCTTCTATATTTAGATCTAACAAAAACATTTCTAAGCCAAACTAAGTAATGGTTACAACAACCCAGCTTTTAGATTGAATTTTGCAGGGCTCCAAAGAAAAAAATGTGTAGTTTGCATAATGCCGGGAAAGACTAAGGCCCATATGTCCAAAGAGGTGCTAAGTCTTAGAGCAAGGTGCTGGACTTAAAGCAGCAATTCCCCACCCAAAAACAATCTTGTTATGCAGTCGAGAGACTTAATAAATAGACCCTGAAGTCCTATATTTATTACAAGGCTACAAAAAATGATAAAAGATTAATAATTCTTCCTATTCATTAGATCGATGATGATGATGATGATGATGATGATGATGATTATGGGAAACATGTTTTCCTCTTGGGGTCAATGGGCGAAAACAGCAACACTTGCCAATACAAAAACTACATGTATAAAAAAGTGTGGATCTTGACACATTGAAAAGTAATAGTGAGCATAAACCATTAATTACGATAAATATTAATGTGCATCTACGTATATTTGTATAGAAAGTAAGATGTCTTACTATCGGTGACAGGTTTTGGTTGAGAACTCTTCAGTCTGAGAGAAGGTCGGAAACGCGTTCTATCATTGAAGCTCCAGCTCTTTTGTACTTTAGTTGGACTTCCTTCTGTAGCAGCATCAGTGCCTGGGGAGCGCCGGTCTCCAACTGATGCTTGTCTGCTCTTTATACTTTGCCCCCTTGGGCTTGCCATCCGTACACGCTCTTTAAAACTTAATTTCTGACTGTGAAAAAAAGATCAAAGTACAATCTTATTATCTCATTAGAACCAAAGACAAAAAAGTAAATTAATTTCTAATGTGCATGATCAGTAAGACAAATTACGGTCTACATAGTTTTTTGATCTTATGCTTAATTTATGCTATTCCCTTTATTACCAATTTATACAATGCAATCAGGCGTATTATAGTAGAATCATGATGCAGGGGATTCAAGCAAATCATAATCATTAAGATACTTTTTATACATTTTTTTAAACTTATGTTTATATAACAAAATGCTCAAGACAATTTTTTTTCAATGTCTACTTTTGTAAAATAGCTCTGGTAAAACATGCAAGCCAATTCCCAGCAAGCACAACCATGAATTAATTTAAAACATATCATCATGCATGTGCATAGCATTGTTTTATAATAATGTACAACATTTCAAGCATTTAAAAACAGTCTATTTTGTTTAGCTAAAAATAGAAATCAAAACATATTTTTGATTTGAATGTGATATCAAAACAAATACCAATTTGGAGAAGCCTTGTAGCATGGATGGAACTAGTGACAAATGGGCCCCAGTGCAAGTAAAAAAAAGGCTCTCCCCCTCTTGTACCTCCTCCTCCGGCGCCATACTTGGGGTAAAGGGCCTTAGGCGGCGGCGGAGGGTGCCCATCCAAGCGGTGAAGGCAGAAGTTGTGCCCGATTTTTGTGGGGCCTAATTTTTATGTTAGGAGCAGCTGGGCGGGCTCCATCCACTACCGCCACTTCCACCACCAGGTAAGATGTGGAAGGATCGGATTCTGAGAAGCATGGCCCCTGGTGTAGAACTGGTGGTTGTTCCGCCACTGCCTCGTAGTTACTTTGGTGGTTGGTGGCTTCAGAACTCGGACAAATTTGGAGCAATAAAACTTCACCAGATTTATCATGGCAAAAAATGCTATTGCTTCCCATGGAAACTATGTTCTCTGATAAATCTGATTTTCTTTTATTTTTCACCATTGCCAATTTCTGTTATTTAGAACACATTCTGGTAAAACAACACTTTGGCCTATTTATCAAAGACTCCTGGTTACAGAACTGGAATAAAATTAGCTTTATCAAAGAATAGGAAACATACTAGTAGCAATGGGAGGGTTTTCTTCAATAAAACTGATGCAATTTGTTGCTTTAATCTTTCCACAGTTTTGAAGCTGGGACACTTTGAAAGACTCAATGAGATTATGTGTGTGTGAATGAACTCAAATCTACATATACTGTACCTGAAAATATTAGTGGATTATAATTGTCTGAACAATGTAGTAATGCTGGGGAAACAACACTACGTTTTTTAACATAATTTTTTACTCAAAAAAAAGTATACATAATTGTTTTAAAATATAATAGTTCCAAATCTAAGTTAATAAAATGTCACCAGTGTTTAATGATATATTTTTTGATATATATATATATTTTGTTACATGTATTCAGAAAACACTACGCCATGGTGACTTGTGCCATGGGAAGTCTACAAATATTGCCTTTCATGTGTCACAGTGGTAAGGATAAATATCCCAAGTCACTGGATAAAGGCACTTAAAATATTCTGTTAGATTTGACCAAAGCGACTCCAATTAAAAAAAAAATTGACACCAAATGTTCAAAACCTGAATGATAATTTTATCACTGACGTCCAAAACAGATTGCGGGATTTATTAGGATTTATTGCAGATTAGGACAACGGGATGCAAAAAGTACTATTGATTTATTTTGCATTGAGTTCACCCGAAATGTGGTACGTACGATTAAGAATTTATTTACACAATTAAAGTAGCAAAATGGTTGAAATGTGTTCACCTACAATGAGCTAATTTGCAGGATTGACATGCCGTTCCAACAACAACATATTACTTGATGCTATTTTATCCTCAGTTCGCCATATTAATATGAAGATTTCCCACCACAATTTAAAAACAAACCACAATAAAGGTAACAAACCCGCAAATAAATATATTCAGTGAATATTACAGAAATGTCTGCCTTTTAATAATTTGTTGTTTGCTATGGTGTAGCAGTAGCCTCAAATTGTGTTTTTTGACATGCATTTCACATGGGTTTAAAACAAAGAGGAAATAAACCTAAGACACAGCAGAATATGCAGCAGGCAGGGCACATGCTAGCTGTATAGAGAAAGCTTTAAAATGTGTGTAACAATCTTACCAATTCAAATATTCCCTATGCGGCACTGTTATATTAAAAACATCTATTTTGCAGCACATTACAATACTAGGTCCCCAGACTCTTCCCCCCCTAAGCAGTTGTTAAGGCAATGGGTAACACAATGACAATAAAATGCCTTTATAATTAGTCACAGTGGGATGAATAAATCATATACCACATTTCTTACTAATTACCCGTTGTATCACTGCCATTTGTAAAGGTTGGCCCTTCCACATATTGTAGGAAACCAACTCAGTTTAGCTTTTTATCTGATGAGTACAAGACAGAGCATTTGGTTTCAGGTCTAGCAAGTAGTTAAGGGGTTAATTATTTACCATTTAATCACCACATTCTCATTTATTGATTCTAAATGAGCTTACTCCGTCATTGGGATAATAATAATGGACTACTGCATCCTACAGTAGGTAGAAGGTTGTCCATTAGAGTAGCAATGCAAAAAAATATGCCCAGAACGACACATCCTGGAGGTCATGTGCTGTACAAATGCTGGAAACTGTCATGAACGCAAAAAACTACAGTAGAGCAAATGTGTTTGAAATGTTATTGGCATTTTCCCTGTGTGATTTTCTAATGGTTTTCCTATCACTCTTTAGACAATATCTCAATCCCTACGCCATCAACTCTGCAGTTGCATGCACATGAACAAAAAGAGGGGTGTCCATGCAACTGTGGTCATCCTCCCCCAAAGAAACTACTAGGAGCAATTTATAATAAATATGAGACACATGTTTTTGCTGTTATGGGTAAGAATTGGGATATTCTTTAATGTCAGGTATGAGATAATCTTCAAAGCAGTGTGAACTTCTGAAGTTACTTCATTAACTATCAAGATAGTAGTCTAAATTAAGTCTTCCAAAAACCTAGGTATATTTGCTTTGATCTGTGCTACCACCACACAGTTGAAGAAGAACCCTATGAGGTTTCAAAAGCTCTGTACACTACAATTTCATCTATGAACAACTTTAATGAAGGTTCTGTAAAAAGTGTCACAACCTATACTGATTC
This sequence comes from Ascaphus truei, assembly GCA_036426205.1. Taxonomy (NCBI): domain Eukaryota; kingdom Metazoa; phylum Chordata; class Amphibia; order Anura; family Ascaphidae; genus Ascaphus; species Ascaphus truei. Next base: position 180,084,509 of record CM071570.1, read on the forward strand.
TGTTTCTCAAGTTCTTTGAGCTACAAAACAGGGCAACATAGAAAAATAATTATTGAGGTCGGGCTTATATAGCTATAAATTTGGCTCTGAATGGGTTAATAATTACTATCGTTAGAAAAATGCATTTAAAACAAGAAATGATTTGTATCGCAACTGTGTTGTGTTATCCACACAAAATCCCAAACAAGTCCTGAAAAATAAAATAAAACAAATACAAGATCCCCAGATTAAAAAAAGAATAGTAGCTTTGCATTAAATGAATAGACTTTTTTTCCGTAAGAAACTTTGTTATCATTTTTGCATTGTCTAAATTGTGCAGGTGGTAAACGTTGAAAAATAATCCTCGCCTTTTTTTGCACAGGGGGAAAGCAGTGGGTCCCCAAGGTCAAACGGCGTTTATTTCGGCCCCGGGGAAACCCTTATTCCCGATATATGTACCAGCAAAGGCGCCGCCGCTTACTTCCTGGTATTTAAATCCCCATGTGACAAAAACCAATAAGAAGCCAAACGTATATTCATTTTGTATCTCCTAAAGGGGATACTACCACCGGCACTTTCCCTGTTACAGTATGTATCTTAGACCCACCGTTTCCTATGCATGTATAAAAAGGAGGAGATAAAAAAAGGGAGCAGGTGGAAATGTGCCTTTAAGTCACAAACAATGCATGATATACAGCAAGTCACCACATTCACCAAGCCAAAATGAGTTTTCGTTTTAAAATAACTGTCAAAATGTTTTGCCACACACTTTGCTTAACCTCCACTAAGCATTGTCCATACACGAATACAAGTGGGACGTGAGATGCAGGTTTCTAGAAAATGTCAGGACAGTCATGAGCCACCTGCAGTGCCTGTTCAATCGACTGGTGGCCACATCCACCTACAGCAGGGCTTCTCAAACCTCTCCTTAGAGCCCTGAGGTTTCTCAGCAACCTCCCAAAAGTCTACTCGTATGCAAACTAGGTGCATGCTCCTGAGTGCGAGTGCATTGCTAAGACCTGGTGTGGCTGATGGTTCCCCAGGAGAGGTATGAGAACCACTGACCACTGACCACTGGTTCTTTTGTATTAAAAACATTGAAAAGATCATACTCGTAATATCTGATATCACTTTTTTAAAATTGATATATAGCATTTCTGGTTTGCAACTGGTAAAAAAGCACATGCAGCTTTCGGGGTATGTGAAGACCTCAGCAGGAGCCTTCTGATTAACTTAAGTCAGCCCCCCTGCTGATTTGGAATAAGAATGTTAACAAGGGCTTTCTCTGTAAACCTAATTACTTGTTTGTCGATAGCTTAGAATGCTTCTATAAAGAGCTTGATTTTCTGTACCTTTGCCTGTTTTTTTCTTCTGTTTTGCCGATAGTGTAACGGCAAAAAATATCACACATCTCTACCTCCGAGTGGGGTTAGGTGGGACACTTCAGTGGATTGAAAGTTCTAACCTTGAAGGGTTTACCAAGGTCATGGGGACAACTGACAAATAATTTAAAGATGAGCTATAGCACCTTCTGTGCTTGAGTGGTCTCAATTTAAATGCCATGAAATGTGTTGCACATAGGGTTGCCAGGTGGTACTGGACAGAACGATGAAAGGTGCAATGTGCTTGACACGCTCGACACACGTACACACACCTCTCACCTCTCTTCTCTCCATGATGTTTGCTTCTCTTCTTGGCCACACCCCCAGGCTCCTGACACCTCCTCCTGATTGGCTGCTGCTGGGTAATGCAGCCAATCAGAATGGAGGCAGCTGCCCATCCCCGGTCTCTCCCTGCTCGGGGAAATAAATAAGTAAACATGGGAAGGATGTTGATTCAGGGAGTTATCCGATTGCCAATTCTTGGAGTCAGGAAGGAATTTGTTTTTCCCCTTATGAGATATCATTGGATGATATGTCACTGGGGTTTTTTGTTTGCGTTCCTCTGGATCAATAAGTAAGTATAGATATAGGATAAAGTATGTGTTGTATAAATTTAACATAAGTTTAACTTGATGGACGCATGTCTTTTTTCAACCTCATCTACTATGTAACTATGTAACAATGAAATCCCGCGGCCCCCCCAAGCCAGTCAGGTCACTATGTCCAGAGACGTAACACATACATGTCCAGTATTACCTGTAATTTTTTACTGGACAGAGTCTCCAAATTCAACCAGTCTGGTTCAATACTGGACACCTGGCAACCCTAGAACATGCACACCCACCCTACACTCCAGAGGTTAGGGAGCAGCTGCCAAAAAGCACAGCAGCATGAGCTCAAGATTGGTGGTAAAAATACATATTTCACTAATGAGAGAACACGGTGGGGGGTGGGGGATATGGGGAAGGGAATTAGCATTCAAGTTTGAGTAAATTCAAATGAATCACTTATTGAATATATGTTTCATTTACATACACTACTTACAATAAATATTTTACTGAAGCACGTTTATTGCACCCGAAAGTATACAAATATAATAATTACTAAGTAAAATGCTCATATATTTTTCAAAATATAAACAGATTGCATCTTCAAGCTGTAATTGTCTCTGCAATAAGCTACTTCAGGGTCTGTTTTCTGCTTATTTAGTTTAGACAAGCAGTTGATTTATGAGCTTCTCTTTCCCATTTTATTGTTTTGTCTCCAGTAAAAGGGCAATTAAGTCTTTTCCCAAAGAGCTGGTATGTAAATTCTACTGAAATTGGCAGTTACAAAAACAGAAATTACTCAGCAACTGCCCCAAAATATGCTTGGAAACTGTTTCTGCTGTTCTCTGAAAACTTAGAAGAATTGCTCCCCTCCATAATAAAATACATTTCAAAATGTTAATACCAGGCACAACTGAAATGACCCAAAAAGTTTCTGAACCTTTCAGCAGTGAAATAGTTAAACATGGATTGAAAATGTACTTATACCTAATTTGCGGACAGGACAATACGGCAGTTGCTTTAAATGTGTTTTTTTTACTCTTAGATACTGTAGCTTTATTTAAATTGCATTGTGTGTGGGACACTTCTTTTTTTTTCAAACGTTTTTATTGTTTTTTGTGGTATCACATCAAGACTTTGAAACAGGAAGAACAAAGTACATAGATTACATCTGAACTATAGAACTACCTTTTTTGATATTTAAATATATATTTTGGACATAAGGTCTTAAGATATCAATAAAGCCAACATAAACTTCATCTTAACTTTAGAACATTTAAATACTTCTGGGCTTTCAATCGGGAGGCAGCTACCTTCAAAGTCTTTGAGTGCTTTATTACTTGAAAGGGGTGAAAAAGAATAGAGGAAGAGAGAGGGGGGGGAGAGGAAAGGGTAAGAAGGGAGGGGGGAAGGGAAGGAAGACAAGGGAAGGAGTTCCTCCCCTTTATTTCCCCAGCATCGGTTTTGGTATTAGGTTTTACCTTTGGTTGAGATAGATTCCTATGCTCTATTTTTCTAGTTCTCAGGCCACGCGTCCCATAACTTATAATACTGTTCCGTTTTCTGGCTTAGGAGGGCTGAGAGGCGCTCCATCATTCTAACCTCATTAATTCTGCGGATAACCGTTTGCTTTGATGGGGCTTTCCGTTTTTTCCATGCAGCTGCTATTGAGCAGCGTGCTGCAGTGAGAATGAATGCCGCCAATTTCCTTTGAGGGGTCAAGAGTCTATGGGTTTGGCTAGTAGAAAGGACAGCGGGACCATCTCTATGTTCTCCCCAGTACCATGTTGGATCAAATTTCTAATCATGTTCCAGAAAATCTGTATCTGGGGACAAAACTACCAGATATGTACCAGATCTCCTTTCTGGCCACATCCTCTCCAGCAGAGGTCGGGTAGGCCAGGGGAGATCCGGCTCAGCCTACTCGGGGTTAGGTACCATTGAAATAGTATTTTATATATATTTTCTTTTATTGTAGTACAAATTGAAGTTTTGGCTGCCGATTCCCAGATATCCTCTCAGTCATCTTTATCTTTTTCCATATTAAGGTCATCAGACCATTTTTTCATATATCTGTGATTGACGGCTACTATTGGCAGTGATATTCCTGAGTAGATCTCTGATATTAGACCCTTCTTATATATACCACTTGTACATAACTTTTCAAATTTTGTTGGTTCTGTAAATTTAGTTTTTTGGGACATAGCTAATATAAAATGTCTAATTTGAAGAAAGCTAAATAGCGGAAAGTGGTGGGGGTGGAATTTCTGTTGGAGATCTTGGAATTATATTATTGAGCCTTTTTCTATTAAGTCCGCCACCTTGTGGACATTGGCCTCTTTAAAATGTTTAAAATCATTAGGGGCACAACCCGGAGGGAAATCCGGGTGACCAAAAATAGGAATCAACATGGAAGGAGAGGTTGTCAATTTGTGCTTTTCTTTATTCTTGGTCCATATCTTCCACATACACCTCATTGCTCCCAGGCCTGTCTTGCCCGCAACTATCTCCCCCCCTCCTCGGGACCATAGTATCGCTGCGAGAGTGAGGGGAGAGACATAGGAGGACTCAATCTCCAACCAGCAACACGACACTGGATTGTTACACCAAACCACCGCTTGTTTTAAGTGGGCTGAGTAATAGTATTTAATAATATCTGGTACTCCTAGGCCTCCACACTCCTTAGACACTAACATTACCGATCTTGCCCCTCTTGGGCTTTTATTTCTCCATATAAATTGGAAAATTTTATTTTGTAAATTTTTGAGTTCCGTCAAGGGTACATTGACTGGCAGAGTTTGGAAGAAGTACAGGAGTCTAGGGAGAATATTCATTTTAACCGATGCTACTCTTCCCAGCCACGATATATGGTACTTGTTCCAACACTCTAGGTCGCCTTTAATTTTGGCAAAGAGGGAGGGAAAGTAACATTTATATAAAGATTTATATGAATTAGATATATTTGATTCTCAGATATTTAATTTCTGAGCAGCTCCATTTAAAACTAAAGTTAATTTGTAATAATTTTACTTCAGGGGGTGAAAGGGATAGGTTCAGGGCCTCTGATTTATCATTATTGATTTTGTAACCTGAAACCTTACCAAATTTTTCTAATTGGAATTGTAAATTCGGGAGAGATGTCAGAGGAGAGAACAGAGACAGAATCATATCGTCGGCGAATAGAGAAATTTTGTACTCAGTGTCTCCAATTTTGATGCCTTTTATATTTATATCGTTCCTGATTGTCGCCGTGAGGGGTTCGATCGACAGAGCGAAAAGGAGTGGGAACAAGGGGCAACCCTGTCTCGTACCATTCTTGATTTTTATGGGATTTGAGTTTCCTCCCGGGAGCTTCACAAATGCTGTTGGTGTTTTATATAGGGCTCTAACCCCTTCCAAATATGAGCCCTTAAAACCGAATTTAATCATTGTTTGATCTAGAAAGGACCATTTAATCCTGTCAAATGCTTTTTCTGCATCTAGACTTAACAGGATGGCCTTTGTTCCCGAGAGATGTACGTGGTCGATAATATTTATAATTTTACGAGTATTGTCCGAAGCTTGTCTTCCAGATATGAAATCCACCTGGTCCTTGTGAATCAAGGTTGGTAATATTGGGTTTAGCCTATTTTCTAGGATTTTGCTGTACATTTTTAAGTCTGAATTTAGAAGTGAGATCGGTTGATAGTTACCGCAATGTAATGGGTCTCTTTCCTCTTTGTGAATAATTGCCAGGTTAGCCATTGACATAGAGGGAGGGATATCGTCCCCTTCCATAAAAGAGTTAAAAGTCGTTATCAGGTACGGGGCTAGCACTGCTTTAAACTTTTTATAATATTGATTAGTAAAACCATCTGGACCCGGTGGGCCACTTCTAATAGGTTCTAGCAAAAACATGAAAACACGTGAACTATTTAAAATAAATTGTAGGTTATTCTAAGTCACACCTCTTGTTATACTGGAAATACAAGGATCTCCTATGTATGTAGAATCATTACAAATTTGCAAATGTGTCCATGTCCAGTTTGTTAAAATGTTGCCAATATTTTTAAGATAATTACATAATTGCTAAAGTGTTCAACCAATGCTTACGGTCCTGTTTAGTTGGCAACCCATGCTCTTTTGGCAAAATATGAGAAAGAGAGAGAGAAAGAGAGACCCAATGTGTGGTGAGACATATTGAAGTAAGAATCATGTATGTAAAAATATGCAACTCATAAATGCATATAGGCAAAACAATTCTAATATAAGCAAACATATTGTTTAAATATTAACAAATTATACATTTTTCAGTAACTCTCTCATTGTATCTCTTACAGTACTTCATGTATGAAATGTGTGCAGGGGACCCTTATGAAAGTATATTATTTAAATGTTTCTCAAGTTTGACTGACTGTTTTTGCAGAAATACTGCTTACTTGACAATTACTAGGGTTGGGCAAGAATGTGCAGTCCCATTTACTCTGCAAGTAACCTCAAACTGTCAAGTGAAAATTCACTTGACAAAGTCGGAATTCACTTTTAACAGCTGTGTGTAGCAGGCCCCTCTCTGGCAGCAAAGAGGCTGATTTTAACTTGTCAGTATGAACATTAAACAACAAGCATGCTACATGCTGGCTGCAGTCATTAAAATAAATATTCATAAGACACGGTGCTAGTGGTTAACTCTGAGAATGATCTACTCCATGGCACCATATTTGGTAATAGACAGAGGTCAACTAGAGGAAACTATTATTATTAGCATGCAATCATACTGTATATCTAAATGCTAATAAGATAATTAAAGCTTCTAGGACTTGTAGCCAAAGGGATTCCCTTTCATAGCAAGAGGACACTTTTAACCCATGCACAGCTGGGGTGACTTGCAACGCATTACTCAGCACTTTTGTTCAACCAGATCACTCTGTCAGTATTGAATGAAAGCACCAATACAGAAAAAAGGTATTTTAAAATGTGTGCATTCCTTTCAAGAGCTAACATATACAGTAGTAGAGTTGATAACCACCCCTCATTCCTGGAAACTCATGGAGTCATCTGCATGTATTAAAGCTGCAGACCAGGAAATATCCTACATAGTTTTTTTTTTTTATAAATCAGTTCTGTACTATGAGAAAATACCTGTAGCATTTATTTTTCTTAAAAACAACTCTAAATGATATTTTTAATATATTATAATGTAACACACACATTCCCAGTTAGCTCAAACTCCAACACATCATATACTGTATATATATATTTATGTAAAAAGGAGTGCTACTGAGCATGGCAAATGTATACAACAAAAGATAGGGGTGCCCAATGCTACATCCAATTGACAAAACATATATGGTAATAAGTATAAAGTTTAAATACTTCAATAATAATATTTTCTTGGTTATTTAGTTAAACCCTTTGGCCAAAGCGTCATAAGCCTGCATACCAACATCAAGGTATAACCAAATCTGCAGGTCCTAACACTAAACTGTGAACCTTTCATTTTACCTCTGTATGAGGGGAAACAACCACAGTGAGTCCTGTCCATTCAGCAAAATGATAGAACCTCCCAAGTTAAAAAAAATGGGGAGGGGTGAGCTCTGGGAGGTGGGGCCACTTACCTCCAAGCAACTGTTAACAGTCAGGAACTAAATTAACACGCACATTCCCAGCATGCTTTAACTCCAACACCCAACCATTTTAGAGATATAGAGAAAAAATGAGATAGGAGAGAGAGATTAAGAGAGAGAAGTTTATATACGATATATAGATATATAGATATAGATATATATATATATAGATATATACTACACAGTGGTTGACAATCACCAAAAAATCTACTCGCCACACAAAAAAATCTACTCGCCACTAGTACCAAACGGTGTGTGCTGGGCCAATATTACTGCCGGGGGTTAAATCCACTCGCCCGGGGCGAGCAAATGTATAGGTTTGTCGAACACTGTATATATATATATATATATATATATATAATAAATATATTATATATATTATATATGAGAGGAGAGAAACCAAGAAGTGGCGCCTATTGATGACTATACTGAAAAAATAAAGGGGGGTGGGAATAAATGAATGATGACTGTGATGAACTAGTAAACCAAAAAAGTATAGGAGTACATGAACACAATTATAAGTATCAACTATAAAAAATATATAATAAAAATAAAACACCATCGACTAATGTGAAAATGGTATAAGGCAATCAAAAAATATGTATAAAAATACAAAATACAAAAACCAGTCCCAGAACACTGTCCTCCAGAGTCTTTGCAGCCTGTTTGAGGGGAACACCACTCCCTTGAAGATATCTATAGGAAAAACAAACAGAAAACAGGCGCACTCATACAGTAGTGTAGTAGGTTAACAAATTTATGTGAGACTGGAATTAAAATATATACTGTGCACTCACAAATGGATCAAATAAAATCGCATGTATGAGATAATATCTCAATCGCCAACAACAACAGCAGGAACCCAGCTAGACCTCCGAAATAGAACGATGTCACTTCTCTGTGCAGGGGGGGGCAGATGATCTCAGCAGACACTCCGTGTATCGGAAGCAGGATGCACACACCTCTCTGCTGTTTGGACGCTCCTCTCACCATAGAGAACTTCCGGGTTAGCTGTGTCGCTCTCACCACGGTGAGCGTTGCCGTGATAGTCCGTCCCAGTGAAGCAGGGATAGATGCTCCGTTTGCAAGTGATAATAAAAGTTCAAAACATAATGTACAATAAATGTACTCCAATTGATATGCCCACTGGGACGGACTATCACTGCAACGGCATAACAAAACAGGCGCAGTACATTATGAGTGCGCCTGTTTTCTGTTTGTTTTTCATATACAGCTATATATATATATATATATGTATATGTATATTTATATGTATATGTATATATATAATTAAAAAATAAATAGATTATACCGTTATGTGGCTAATGAAATTATTTATTTGTGCGAGCTTTCGAGATACACTGATTTCTTCTACCGGCGATGTTACAATGAATGAAGCAAGCAAAGGGTATACTTAAAAAAAGTGTCTCTTGGAATGTAATCTGTACTTGTCCTTCCCCCGGTGTGGATGTGATTTATGGCTGGAGGTGTTAAATGGATCCTGAAAGTAAGAGTGTGTGTGTATCTGTGTGAATATAAATGAATGGAGAGCCTACAGTGTATACAGTGCTTTACAAAAGGTGTGTGTGGAGAGGGAGTTAATATAAATGGTGTGGGTGGGTGTGGAAATGTGAGAGTTGGTAGCATAACTAAAAGTGTGTGTAGATACTAAGTGGTCCCTATTGGTGTATAGGGATGGAAAAACAAGGAGTAATAGTATGTGTAAGAGACAGCTGTGTGTGCATACATATAGCACAGTATGTACAGACATGGCCTTTAGCGCTCATGTGAAGAGAGTTCACTTGTGTCAGTAATGACTCATAAAATTTCAATCTCTGTTTAGGCCACCGTTAAGTGTCCCGAACAGTTGCATAAATTTGTATTCATGCAACCGTCTCTCTTTCGGTGTTTTAAGATTACCTTTGAGTATGGCAACCCTCAGATCGTTCATCTTATGGCCAGAGTTAGAGAAATGTTTGCCGACAGGACTGTCTCTTGTTCCGCGTGTGATGCTGTGGCGATGCAGGTTCATTCTCTTGTTTAGCCCTTGCCCCATCTGCATTGCGCAGGTTTTGCATCTTGGATCCTGGCATGGTTTCGTCCCACATTCAGGTTTACTGCTGAATACTTTACTCCTCACCATAATATTCTTGAGATTATGAGGTTGTCTGTATGATAATAAGGGTGCTTCAGGGAAGACCTGTTGCAGTCTTGTATCTTCCTGGAGGTTGGGTTGTAGTTCCCTGGCGATCTTGCGTAGGGCTCCTAGGTGTGAGTTATATGTGACCACCAAAGTTACCCTGTCGCTTGTCTCCTTCTGTTTGTATTCAAGGAGATCACTTCTTGGTATTCTGGTTGCTTTGTTAATTTGCTGGTCTACAATTCTGTGGTTATATCCACGGTTTATAAAATCTGATCTCAAGGCTTTAATCTGTTGGTCTCTGTCTGCTGTGTCAGAGCATATCCGGTTGTATCGTATGGCTTGACTGTAGATGTTTGCATGTTTGGTGTGTGTCGGGTGGAAGCTGTTGTCCCTCAAATAGCTGTCTCTGTCTGTAGGTTTGCGGTATACAGAAGTCTGTAGTTGGTTGTTCTTTATAGTAATGGTGGTGTCTAGGAAATGTACTTCATCCGGGGAATGGGTGAGTTTGAGGTTGATGGCCGGGTGGAACGTATTGAAGTTGTCATAGAACTGTAGGAGGCCCTGTTCGCCAGAGGTCCAAATCAGGAGGATGTCATCGATGTAGCGTAGATATGTAAGGGGTTTCAAGTGACAGGTAGAAAGAAAGTCACTTTCCAGTTTTGCGCAGAACAGATTGGCATACTGTGGCGCCATCTGAGTACCCATAGCGGTCCCAGTTGTCTGGAGGTATTTCTCATTTCCAAATGTGAAGTAGTTATGGGTCAGAATAAATTCGATGCATTTAGTCACTGTCTCTGTGAGTGGCTCCTGCGGTCCCAGAAAGTATCTGCAGGCTGAAATCCCATCCTTGTGGGGGATGTTTGTATAAAGTGACTCTACATCCATGGTTGCTAGTAGTGTTCCTGTTGGGAGGGGGCCAATGGCACTCAGTTTGTTTAGCAGGTCGGTGGTATCCTGGATATAGCTGGGTGTGTTCTTGACAAGTGGTTTTAGAATGCCTTCCACCCAGCCAGAAATATTCTCAGTAAGTGTGCCAGATCCTGAGACAATAGGGCACCCAGGGTTACCCTCTTTGTGAATTTTAGGGAGCATATACAGTAGAATGTGCCAGGTTTTGGGTTAGCTGGTATCAGGTCCAGAATTTGTTCTCTTGTGCTGATCGGGAGTGTTTTAATGATAATGTTAGAGTTACGCAGGTGTTTTTAGTTGGATCCTCCTGCAGTTGGGTGTAATACTTTGAATCAGAGAGTTGCCTGTGTGCTTCCCGCCGGTAGTCTGTGGTGTTCATTATGACCACTGCTCCTCCCTTGTCCGCAGGTTTGATTGTTATGTTGTGGTTGGCCTTTAGTGATTCTATGGCTTTCCTCTCCATATATATATATATATAAAAGAGAAAGCAGTTGGCACACTACTAACCAGGCAAAAACAGATGCTTATCCCATATGAATAGAACAAAACAGCACACTGCATGTACAGAAGTCTTCAGAAAAAAAACTGTATTGAATCACAGGGCACTGCAACCAATGTTTCGGTCACCCAGAGG